>CAJNDT010003223.1:509490-847844 GCA_905221615.1 Symbiodinium sp. CCMP2592
AGCATTCCTGATCCTGTTTGGTCATCGTGCCGTAATGAGCACACGATCAAACTTCCGTAGCCGTGATGGACACTCCCTACCCAGGGCAGTACAGGCGTACCATGAGCGACATCCACACATGGATAGCTCTTACCCCGAGTCTCGTCGGGACGCATCACGTCGACACACCGAACACGGTGGACACCGATTTCACAAACGTGAGAAAAATAACGAGCCTCCATACATTTACATGGGTCACCAACAGGTGTTCAATCCGCGTCCAAGAGATCTTGCTGACCTGATCTTACGATGTGGCCATGCGAGTCGAGCAGGGCTCACTCCAATCTCCAGACATGGAGTCAGGCTCTACGAAGGAGTCCTTCAAGGACCATGGGACAACAGTCCCCTTTTATACTGGGATAACAACGTGGGTAATCACGCTCGTGATGCACGCCAGTTTTGTACGATGCTTGCACATCACCTTCAGACTGGCCTCCCACAGGAGGTAAAACAATGTGTGAGTCTTGATGCATCTGGAGAATATGACTATTCCTCCTCATTGCCAAGACTGGCAGAGGTAACAGGTCTCTCACCAGAGATGTGCTTCCACATTCTTCCAAGACAACAGGTCGGAGGTGGTTGGCACACTCAACAAGACACCTTTCAGAACCAGTCACCAAGCTCTCTTGCTGGCCAACACAATTAAATCTTCTGGGAATTGTCCAAGTTGCCGATGCAAGAGCTGCACAGTATAAACCACCAAGAGCGCGGCTGGTGTTCTCCTTAACACTAAGTCCAGGTTTTCGTGGTCACTAGGTCGATAACCAGATGGCAAGGCCGAAAACAACAGATGCCGCCGTTTACAATACCACAGGATGAAAATGTGTTGACCATGACCAAACTTTACCTATCGGCAGTGGGAGGACACGGTTCACGACGAACTCTACCAAGAGCTGAAGAACCAGATCCCGAAGAAGAGAGGCCAAGGTCACACATGACCATCTCAGACTTCATGGCAACGGGGAGCAATCCTGTGCAGTCCCATGCACAGCGTCTCTCCACTACCGCGCCAAGGCCCGTAGGCATGGAAGATTTTGTTCGACAGAACAACCCTTGTTACATCATGCATGCCACGGACTTACAGGCATTATCCTCAATCCTGAGGCATGGTCTGGTACCATCAAACCTCCTATCACAGGTGGTTACCTCACCAGGTCTTCAAGCACTCGTGAACGAAAACAGTCGTTCCAACAGGGACACTGTTCAGTTTTCAGCGCTAAACCTGGCGAATCCTAATCCGACTTTGCTGCGTGCCAACAAGGCACTGCTTCTAGTATTTGACGCAAATAACGTAGTGAACGAAGTCACAAACATGTGGCAGTCGCAAGCAGGGATGTTTGCTACACCAGATGTAGTGCATGCCCGTACTCTTAGCGCCGTATTTGCACCCTCTGAAACACTCTGGGTATCATCGCAATACGATGAGCTCAAGAGCATCGGACCATGGTGGGCAAACCACTGCTCCGAACAAATGCCGTCAGCGACTTACGAGTCGAAGAAATGGTGCTCAAATTACGGCAAGGAGATCGAATCGACACTTCGCAAGATGTCAAGGCGAAATCTGCCTCCAGAGCCTCCCAAGGCTAGATCTTCTCACAAGAAGTCTTTCTCTCTGCCAAATACAGAGGCTGACACAGCTCCAAACCTGGAGCAAACCGCTTCTGCAGGTGAAGTACCTCCGAAAACGGAGACTGCTGCAAGGGAGATCCATCCGAGATCCAAGCTCGCCCGGCAGGCCGAGGCCGACAAGGATCCGGACAGTCTTATGGGACAGCTCTGGAACTCAGACGGCACCAGAAGCGCCAC
The DNA here is from genome assembly GCA_905221615.1 of Symbiodinium sp. CCMP2592. Lineage (NCBI taxonomy): Eukaryota > Dinophyceae > Suessiales > Symbiodiniaceae > Symbiodinium > Symbiodinium sp. CCMP2592. The sequence continues at coordinate 511,336 of CAJNDT010003223.1, forward strand.
TGAAGTTCTTAAGATCACGACAGGTCACAAACCTCCAGAACCTGTCCAGGATACTTCTGCCAATGTAGTTCCTCCCAAGGAAGAATCTTCTGGAACAGAGACGGAACCTGAGGAACCAGATCCTAACCAGGACTGTGACGAAGAATCAGACGTTGAGTCGGCATCAAGCGAAAAGAGCGAGAAGAGCGAAAAGAGCTCAAAATCTTCGTCATCCTCAGAACTTCGAGTTGATGTTAATCCGTCTCACAAGACGAACTCTGCACCTGCATCGTCAGAGGAGAAGAAAGAATCTCCCACGGAAGAGATCACAGAGAAACTTGAGAAGGTCAAACTTGACCAACCAAAGCCTGAAACAGAATATGTTCAGAGTTCAGCCGAAGAGCCAAGGAAACCAAAATCTCCTAAAAAGGAGAAGGAAAAATTCCTAGTTCTCTTCGATCCTGAAACAGAAACTTATTATCGAGTCAACAGAAGCAATCTCAACCTCGAATACGAGGAGCCTGCTGATGAGGAAGACCTCGTAAGAGAACATGAGCGCATCAGCGCTCGAATTCGAGAAAATACCAAGCACCGAATCTCGAAGTCACCGTCTAACCCGGCTATGCAACAGGAAATGCAAGAGAGAATCTGGGTTAGTCAAAAAAAAAAAAAAATCCGAAGTCCACTCATGATCAAAGATTCTGAGGCTCCTGACGAAGAGGAGTGGGACAGACCCAGAGAGTCGGCATCTTCCTCCTCTGCACCTCCTAACAAGGAGAGATTTGTAGGAGTACGCAGGACAGCCATGAGCCTTAACCAAAGAATACGAATGTTGCCTCGACCAGACAATCCTCTCTGCGATCTCTGCAAACAGCCTACAGGCTACTTTTGCTATTCCTGTGGAACGATTGTATGTGCAGATTGTCGACTTACCCCACAGGGTAAACAACGGATGTGCGAGGGCGTCTTGCCAATCGATTGCCTTGAGACCTCCAAAGTGAGAGCAGGAATGACCTCAGAAGAGCGTCAGTTTTTATACGAGGCCATCCTCACACATGAGGACGTAGATTGGGCAGTCCAGAAAATCAACATGTATTGCGAACACGCAAGAAGTCTGTTCGAAAAGGACCATCCAGGCGTTGATCCATACAGCCTTGATGATATCAGGAACAATCCTCCGAATACGTATGACAGCTCCACAGAGGCTCCAACCCTGGAGGAATATAAGAGCATTAACAAGAGTCACATCAATATCAAGGACTCTAGAACAAGCCACCCGGCTTCTTTTCTCTCTCTTACTGGCCACGAAGACAAACTGGTGCTCGACGCACATTACGAGATAGTTCGCAATAGGATGGCCGGTGTTAATGAGAAGAGAGAATACATTGAAGGCTAAAACCCAGACAGCGTATCGCTAAACCTAGTGGTATTCAACTGGGGAAATATGGATCGAGCGCCGGTGCCCGCAGGGAATCCCAAAAAGAAGCTCAAACCTGAGCAGGGATTCGATTATCACCCTCTTATTGACATGTGCTTCAACAATTCAGCTCATATTACCCTCGTACTCGAGGCAGGAGCACTTGCGTCAGAGTATTCAATCGCAACCATGCGAAAACATGAATACAGGGGGATGCTAATCCATTCTCCTCCCAAGGAGCCTGAGGCACCCTCAATGTATATTGGAGTCAAGGGTGACCCAACAACAGACATTGCTCTCGTCCACCACTTTTACCGTCATCGGACAATGAAGCCTAAGAATGGTGGTCCCAAGAAGCGACTGTGGGCATGCCACGGTGCGGTATGCCGCCTCACATTTGGGTACCACAGTACCATACCAGAGGCAAAAGAATGGGTCCACCCATATTCTGGCCAAAGGATGACGAGAGACGAGTTCATGCAGATTATCGTATATGACCCACTCAAGGGCAAAAATCCTGACAAGGATGGACCCACTGATGGCTCTTACCTCTCACCAGAGGCGTGCCTGACACTGTCGAACCTCGACCCCTCGCCTATTCTCTGTGAATGGAACGGCCATGTCGAGGGTGATGAGCCACCAGAGGAAGACTTTGAGTCATACGCAGAGATCTTCTCACAAGAAGCATCGAACGATCTTGACGAGATGTGGTGTACAAAAGGGCCTTACAAGGTCATCACCATCGCGATCGTCCATTTCAACTCATTCATGACTCATAAGGAAGAACAGAGACGCGAACTGGTGAACGCGTTCCTCAACGAGATTCTCCCTTTTAAACCGGATGTAATAGCGGGAGCTCTCAATAATATTGCGTCGAGGCTCACCTTAAAAGGTGGAGACGTTCACCCGCGAAACAGTTTGTTTTCTCTATACCTGGAGAAGAAACTTGCAGCATTCAACAAAATAGCAGGAAGGCACTCACAAGTGCGACATCTTTGCTTGAACAACACCGACCAGCACAGACTGGCACGTGCAGATCGTCTACCGGCGGACCCGGCGAAGAAAGTTGCTGACCTTGACTGTATCAACAGTTATATCCTTGACTGGAGGAAAACGCCGCACACGGCGTCACCTAGTCCAAGAGAGGTCACACCTGCCGCTGAAAGAACATACTGGGAACGAATCTCAGATATGTGGCAGGACACGAACAACAACAGGGATATTGATATCCGTCTGTTTGTCTCAGTCAAGCAGTACTATTCAACCTTTTCTAACCTTGACCTATGGTTGAGTCCCTCTGACAAAGATTGGCACAGCCCTTTGGGCTTCACGATACAACCAATCCTTACAAAAGGGAAACACAACCGTTCAGATGCCCAGGTCCAAAAGATCGCTGACAAGCGAAAGGCTTACAAGCAGCGTAATGCTGAATACTGGGGTTACAACGATTCATTCGTTTACTCATCCGGCAACAGCTGTTACGACAAATCGCAACCATCAGGTAGCCATCACAGATATGGAAGATTCTGGGAGTGGCCACAGCCTGAACGTCCCAGCGAGCCTGAAGGTCCTCCTCCAAGAAGGAACCAGGAATCATCGTCCTCTTCACAACAAGATCTACCCAGATCAAGGTCCAGGCCTCAAAGAACCAATATTGTTGACAAGCTCAACATGTCTTTGGAAGAGCTGGATGGACTAGAAGAAGAACCGTCACCAACAAAAGGTGACATCGAAGAACACGAAAGAGAAACATCAAACTTGATGTCTGCTCAGAGAGATGAAGAGGAACAAGAGGACGAATCCTCCAGCCGGAGAAGAAGAAGGAAGGCATCGCGTCCACCGTCTGCTCCGAGCGGCAAGGCACTCAGATCAGCTGCTACAGCAGCGGGATTGTCGGGCTGGTTCGGACACCGCAACCGAGGTGGAGCAAACGCAGAGTCTATCAAGACTGATGAAACTTCACTTCCAAACTCACTAACCAGTGAGCAGGACTTCTCCGTCTTCAGCATCGCATGGAATGTGTTCTTGCTGCTAATGGGCTTACACTGGATGTGGAAGCAGATTACCAGGCCTCCTATCAGATGTATGGAGCGCCAACAACCAAAATCAAAAGCAGCAGCGAACCAAAGAGTTGCATTCCTCGAACCCGAGGATGAACCGCAGACGCGTGAACCTTTAGGACCCAACAGGGTCAATTCCGGAGAAACAACTGATCTGCGACCTATCTGGCATACTTCCCGAAGCGAAGTCTACCATCTCTCGGACAGCTGTTACCAGCTCAAGCAAGCAAGAGATGTTTGCAGGAAGGTGCTGTGCAAAAACTGCCTCCATGCAGTACAAGTTGCGGAGATTCGCAGGAACGATCCTTTTCAAAGAGGTGATACACGTCCACGTGGCACCGAAAGAGACATTGATCGCTTCCAGACCTACGATGATGCAAGTACCACTCCTCATATGACGCAATTATTCAAAGATGCATTGCATGCACAAATGGCCGAAGAAGCCATGCAGATTACCTATAAATCGATCCCCAAGGGATCCTCGGCAAAAGCCAAAGGTACATCTGCACTCTCAAGTGCCGCATCGTCGTCAGCGCCCAAGGCAATGCCACCAGGGCCTAACAAGGCAAACATGTCACCTCCACCTAAGAGTCCTCCGCCAAAAGCGAAAGGAACAGTACCTTCAGATCCTCCAAGACCAAAAGGTCCTACCAGAAGAGGAGGTCAAAATCGGCGCATTCAACGAAAGGCAGCCAGAGAAGCCCACAACAGTGGACTCTGCACCTATGCAGACGCTGCACTTAACGAAGCCAATCAAGGCCAGGCAATTAACGTTACGTGCCGAAACATGGCAGCAAGACACGTCAGCTCTATCGATGCAACGGTAGAAGCAGCCGATCAGTTTACACAACGCGTGCTACAGCACGTAGAAACATATGATGAAGAGGAACCGTGGAGCACGGAGTTTCTACCAGTCGTGGAAGTCCTATTCAGGAACTCAAGCGGCGACGAAACAACTGTCATACATGACAATCAAACGGTAACTATGCCTCTTACGAAATACACAGACCTCCTCAGAATCGCACAATCATTGCGAAGCTCTATCCAGAGAGACAAGGAGGAAAGGAAGGAACATCTTGACACCATCCAAGCTACTCTATCCAGAGTGGAAATCCTTCTAACAGCACTGAAGGACTCAAGGACAGTCTTTAACCAATTGGTCCATTCCTCACTAGAGATAGAGCGAAGAAATAACAATCGCAAAAATGTCCTCGAGACACTCTTTGACGACCAAAGCTCTGAGGAAGACCAATCAGAATCTGACAATGAAGAAGTCCTAACTCCTTCTGCACCACAGTACTGGAATAGCCTTTATGCCCACGCCTTATCTCCTCCAGGAGATGAAAGTGAAAGATCATGGGCGTCCTCAGACGGACAGCTTGAAAGAAGAAGGGCTGAACGGGCAAAGGCTAAGCAGCCGCAACCGGCAAAAGCCAAGGCAACTCCAGCCAGCTCACAAGCTGCTCCAAAGGCCGAGCCAAAGGCGACAACATCCAACCATGGATATGATACGGCAGACGCCGCCTTCACCAGGGCGGAGAACAGATTACTCGGAATCTTTTCAAGTTCCGAAGAAGACCACTCAGACCCGGATGAGCCACATCCGAACGTCTACGCTCGAGCCTATGATCCAAACCTGGATCCAAATCTGAGATAAGAGAATCTCAGAGTTTCACAATAGTGACTCACAAAGCTCTAACAAGAGCAAAGTGAAAGGCTGCATAATTCGATGTAGAAAACATCACCAGACATGATCTTGTACAGATGATCTCTCTGACTAACATGCATGAGTGTGTGTGCAAAATGAGTGGAGTGTCCTCAGCAGTGTACTTCAGTGCTATACATAGCATAAAACAATATGCTGTTTTTATAATGAGTCCAAACTCCGCAACTGTGACAGTGGGCATAACAGTATATGTGTGAATGTGCGGCCATGCTTCCGGTAAAAGAAATTAGATGTATGTTGAACCCATAAACCTCTTAAAGGGGGCTATAAGGTACTACAGGCAACGGCTGCATGCTCATTACATATACATTCGCTGCCACCTTGGCTCCAGTGGTTTTACCATATTGAGACAAGACAAGATCTCCTGAGTTAGCAGACAAAACAATCCTTGTCCGTGTGCAGGGCGCTGACCGTGATCACTAGGGAATACTGGTTACACCTCCTCACAAGGAGTATCATTGGGGGTTAGCGGCAACAGGGAGGGGGAGAGGGGAGAAGGGAGAGGGGAGGAGAGCGGAGAGGGGAGAGGGGAGAGGGGAGGGGGGCGAGGGGAGAGGGAGGGGGAGAGGGGAGAGGGGGAGAGGGGAGAGGGGAGAGCGGGGAGAGGAGGGGAGAGGGGTGAGAGGGGAGAGGGGAGAGGGGAGAGGGGCGAGGGGGAGGGAGGACGGGGAGGGAGAGGGAGAAGGACAGGGAGAGGGAGAGGGGAGAGGGAGAGGGGAGAGGGGAGAGGGCAGAGGGGAGAGGGGAGAGGGGAGAGGGAAGAGGGAAGAGGGAAGAGGGAAGAGGGAAGAGGGAGAGGGAGAGGCAAAGGGAGAGGGAGAGGGAGAGGCAGAGGGAGAGGCGGCGAGGGCGAGGGCGAGGGAGAGGGAGAGGGAAAGAGGAAGAGGGAGAGCGAGAGAAAGGGAGGAAATGGGGGGAAAGGAAAGCAGGGAGGAAGGAAAGAAGAAGGCAAGGGCGCCAAAAAAGAAGAAGGCAAAAACGCAAGCAAACGAACAAACAAGCAAGCAACCAAGAACTCGAGGAAACAAAGGGAAGAAATATATAAGGAAAGTCAATAAGCACAAAGCAGCAGCAACACAAGGAATAACGGCAAACAGAATAGATATGTAGATGTGCCTGTGTGTATGCGTGTATATACCTCTACTCCGCTCAGACACCTGAAAGGTGAGCCGGCACTTACAAGGAATAGCGGATTAAAAAAAACAGATATGTATATGTGCATATGTGTATGCATCTATACTCCTCTACTCCGGTCAAGTACTTGAAATTCCAGTCAGATACCTGCAACGTGAGCCGGCGCGCACAAGGAATAGCGTCTTTTCGACAGATATGTATATGTGCATAGGCCTGTTCTCTTCATGCGTGGCCGACACGAAACAACCCAAACTGCGAAAACGCTGCAACTCAGTTCATGCTGCTCTTCACGTTGCTGGGGTCCGCGTGTCAGGTGGCCTCCTCTGCAGTGAGAGCTGTCGTCGGCGTATTGGCCTTTGGCTATGCTGCAGTGGAGATGCTCGTGGCTAGCTGGGGGGCTCGGCTCCCGGTGCACATCTGTGAAAGTGCAATGCTGGCTCACACATGGACACGGGGCAACTGTTACAAACCGTGAGCACATGTCGAAATGGGCTCGGCCTTGCGCGATGCGGACGAGCGATGCGTATCGCACACATAGCACTTCTTCTTCCTGCGCGAATGGTGGGGGGAGTTTATTCGTCGTAAGAGGGATTTGAAATCGTTGGCAGACCAGTCGCGGTTTGACATTGCTGATTACTTGGAAACCAAACTCCACAGTGCGGAAACTGACACTTGGACGGCGCTGGCGGCAGTACTGGCAGCAACCGCCGCAACTTTATTTTTTGTCTTGAAGTTTTTATGCTGCCAACATGTCCGCCGACCGACAGGTCTGATAATTATACAATGCGTGTGCGTATATACATCTACATGTGCAAGGCACAGGAGTGCAGTCCCGGCCGTCCACCAGCCCAGCTGCACGCCGGCTGCTTTGCCAGCGGCCCTGAGGGGATTGCTCCCGGCGGTCTGCTGGCAGTCGGCAACCATACAGCGCATAGCAGCGATGAGACTATACTTCGGGCAGGCCTCTACAACTGTGCTGTGATGCTGCTAATGGGTTCGTCCAGAGATCCCAAGCTTTAAAAAGGATAAACCTAGCAGCAAGCGTGCCAACAACTACATGCTGTATGGTGCCGAAAAGTGTTGGGTCTGCAGTCGCAGTTTTTACAGGGTGTAAAAGATGTTAGGATTCGGGGTTGAGGTTTGGCGGGTTGTGAGTAAACTGTGCCTCCGTGATGCATCCATTGTCGCACCGCCCAGCTGTGGCGCAGCTGAATAGCTCCAGGAGCAACAAGAAGCATAATACAATCCCAACGTCAAATGCCAAAGCTGGTTCATGTGCATTGAGAGCATTGCTAACGTGAGCTTATTTCGTGTGAATGCATGTCGAGTTTAGGCCTGGTGGCTTAGCATAAGTTTTTTGTTACAACTACTACTGCACTTACTTCCACTATACCTCCTACAATATATACTGTATATACTATATATACTGCATATACTAAATATGTACTCTATATATATAGTAGAAATATTATATGAACTATATATATATATATAGAGTACATATTTAGAATACATACTATATAGACTAGATTTACTAAGTATACTACATATATATATATATATACTCTATATTTAATTTATATACTGACATACTACCGACCCTCCTTTCTTCCTTCTTTCTTTTCGTCCTTGCTTCCTTCATTCCTTCCTTTCCTCCCTTCTTGCTTTGTTTCTTTCTTTTCTTCCTTCGATCCTTTTTCCTTGCTTCCTTTCCTTCCTTCCTTCCTTCCTTCCTTGTGTCCTTGCCTTCTTGTGAAGAAGTCAGGAGGCCAGGCCAGGTCCAGAAGCCAGGAAGCCAATTAGTGTTGACGCAAAGAAGGCCAACAAGACAGCAAACCAGGAAGGAAATCCCATAAACCAAGAAGCCAAAAGATGACAACAAACCAGCAAGGAAAGCCAAAAAGCCGAGAAGCAGAAAGCAAAAGCAAAAAGCAAAACCAGTAAAAAGCAAAGGCAGAAAACAACAGGCCAACGCCCAAAAGCCGAATAAGCAAAAGCGAAAAACAAAAAAAATTCACCAAAAAAACAAAATAAATTCCTCAAATAATTAGGATTCCTGCCACAATACGAAGTGCACGGCAGATACGCCGGCGCTTGTAAGCGAAATGAAAGAATTTATTGAATTTGAGCAATTATTTAATTACTTTATACATCGTTCCAGCTTTTTCTGTAATTTCGGGTGCAGAGCCGACTTTCCGTGTTCTGATTCCCCTATGTCTTGACTCGTTGAAGGTTGTGGCGTGCGAGTGCTCACATTTAATCTCTATTGCAGGATCTCAGTAAATCCGCATTACGCAATGACTTGGATTGAAGATGGTCAGCTAATCTATCTACATGTATGTCTGTAATATTAGTGTAGGTACAAAAAGCAAACCTCCAGGTGTAGAATGGACTTTCTATGCAGCACCTGGCATCTAGTCTATGACATGGCGCGGCAGTATATGACATTGTATACAAACCCGACACGTGTTGAAAAGATAAGGCTTCCACGGTTCCTTATTGAGGGCAAAATAGATGTGACCGCTAGGTTGGGGATGCTGGAGAGCCCTGCCGCACAGGTTTGCGAACGCCACAAGCCTCGACGCCCGAACTCTGAGGGCCGCTACCCAAGTACCTGGCAAACAGCGCGGGTGCCAACCTCATGCGGTTTGAGAATGGAGTTTGCCAGCAGACGAGGCACGTGGCATGTTTGCAGTGATTGAGTCAATGCAGTGAGCAGCGCACGTCGAACATTTTGACTGCCCTTGGTGCGGCCTCGCCTGAATCTGGGTGTGAAACATCTGCCGCAGAGCAGCTCTCTACACGGAACCAGTCCGGCAACTGCTCCACACAGCCGTGGAGACCCAGTCCCGAACATCCTCATAAAAATTCACTTTGCTCTACAGCTTGTTCATACAAGCATCTCGTGACTGCGTTGCCTGCTTCAGGGACTGAATCTCAGCGTCCCACTCCTGAGGTTGAGCTTTTGAAGAAGCTGAGGTCGTGACTTCAGGCAGGTTATATTCTTCTCATCGCACACGACATGTAGCAAATGCAAAGCAGCCATTGATGTGCAAGAACTTAGCAATACTTTTCCTTCGCAGTGTGGAAGTCCAGGCGACAGAAGTCGTCAAGAACTGTAATCTTGCATCGTCAGACTCCACATATGTTGTATTCTCATTCTCACTATTGTCGTCACCCTCACACCACCAGACATGGCAGCATTACTTTACATTAAGTTTAACTATACATTGGAACACAACTAACTATCGATACGAAGACATGCTCTGCGTCACATAATTGCACGCATACCTGTGTGGAAGTGACTATGACATACATGTGAGATCAGCCTGGAGTCTGTGATCACATGACACATAGACAAAAACAAGCTAGACAGCACTACTCTACTTCCTCATAGCCTTGGATTTCAGATGGACCTTCCTGACGGAGCTGGAATGATTTTTCTTGGTAGAGGACGACGTAGACGAGGCGGGGCGACGACAGACATACTTGTGGGAAGTGGGCTTTCGCAGTACGCGAGCAGCCCTGGCGATTTCGGCCTTCGCGCTGAAGGCGTTCAAGTGCTTCATGTAATTGCGGCGCATGAGAAGGTTGTGCCTCTTGACGTAGACCAGGACAAAGAGCATGTGCGAGTTCATGGCCTTGGTATTGAAGGAGGAGGCGTAGTTGCGGAACCAAGAGAACGTTTGCTCGGCAATGGACGAGTTGACGTTGCGAAGACGTAGATCCAGGCGCCCATGACGCAGAGGCGAGCATTCACACTTCGGAGAGTGAGCCCTGGCGTAAACACGATCAATGCACCAGTACTTGATGTGGTTCAATGGCTTTTGGGCCCTTGCATGCTTCAGCAGGCGCACATCCTATCGTATATCACGCAGTCGATCTCGGAGCCTCGCGACACCATGTCAAGGAGAACGTTGGTGGCTGTCTCATTATTTTCCGGATCTCGCATGGCAGACACGGACAGGACGAGTCCGGTCGAAGGATCAACTGCCATAAACCAGCCGTCCTGTCGTTGAGGAGTCTTTCCATCCTTGCGTGGTCTCGGAGCACTTAGCAGCTACCTTCTGGTGCTTATCCATAACAACCTCCTTCACCATTCGCCATTCTCTTTTGTTGAGCTGGTTGTCATGCCACCATTTCCTGTACGTCTCCGGAATTCTGCACGGTCTAGGAACACCCCACAGTCCAAGGTTGAGCTTGCTTCACTTCCAAACAATGCCTTATCCAGGATATAGTGTCCATTCCCTTGCCGCTGCCGCCCTTCCCTACCAAGAAGAGAATCCTGGACGTGCAGACTTGAGCAAAGGCTGCTTTCATGAAGCATAGCTTAAGCTGCAGAGCGTGCTCGTTGTCGAAATAGACAGACTCCAGGAATGTTCGGAGCACATTGCGAAAATCCTGAATCGAGATGCCTGGGTGGTTTTGCAGCGTCTCCTCATAGAAGTACGGATAGCCAATGCGAAGGTAGCAGTCATTTGCCCGACTTTTCGTAGACACCTGCCAGGTCGCGTTGAGGTAGAGGTCGCTGGAGCAGACTCCTTGTGAGCGAGGCAAGGCTGTATCCCACTCTACGAGGAAGAGCTTCGAAAGCGGGGCGATAGTGCTGCACTCATCATCCCACTGCATCCTATACGACGCGATCATTTCCGCCACCCGCCTCGACCACTTCGCTTTCCAGACTTTGTTGGAAGTCGCCACACGAAGACGGTCGATGTTCGACTTTGCAACGAGCTCAAGATGGTCGACCAATGTCTGGGAAACATTACTCTCAGCGTGTCTGCGACAGACATAAAGCTTTTGCTCGTCGGCAGCATCTTAGATCCCTGAATGAACAAGCCCTCCAACGCCAGGAGAATGTGCCAGGCCTTGATTCGCAGACCGTCGACCATGCGCCAAGCGCCGTCCTCGTAGTGAAAGATTTGCTTCTGATGCGCACGCCATGTGTGTGGCTCCATGAGCATAGCAAAGGCCAACTTTTGTTTGTTGGACATAAGTTAAGGTAATTGGCCATATGCGCTTCGCACAGGAACCTGGCCATGTTGACAAGCTTGCGCACATCATCCTGGTACATGGAGTAGTTCTCATTTGACCATACAAGATAAGCCTCCACCTTCTCCTTCATGCCATCTTTCGGCTGGACATCCGGTAGGACGACATCAGGGGGAGCTTCGTCAGCATTATCCCACTGCATGTCCGAGAATGCCTGAAACCTTGGTGCGTCGGCAACACACACAACATTATCAAAGCGTCTTCACTGCATGACTGCATGACTGACTGCAAGAGGATGTCTGAGGACACAACAGGTTGCGAACATGCAGGCGGTTCGCAGGTGGAGGAGGGGCTTCCGGCGACGAGATGCCCGCACTTGATTTTCTCCTTTTCTTGCCGCGCATGTGCTTCCGGTCGTAGACGTGCTATCTTCATTCTCTCAAGTTCCAATTCAAGCTGCTTCTTCTCAATATCTTTGTCCGTGGAGCTGGGCTTCTGACACATAGCCAAGTCCTTCACAGTCTGTTTGGCAGTGGTCGTCGTCGCAAATGCATCACTACTCTGGCTGCTGCTTTTGTCTTCTTGCATTTGCATCTATCGATGCCCCACGCGCCACATGTTGAACATCTGCGTCGAGCCATTCTGCAAACTATCTCTACTGACGATGGCTGAACATAGACTTTTGCAAAACTGCAGCAACATGCACATGAGGCATGCGGTAACATCTTATGCTCGCGGCGCAACTGGAAATAGAATAGAGACGTGAGTACAGTAGCAACGCATAGACAGCTTGCATACTGCATGTTGTTGCTTTATGGAAAATATTTGCTAACATGTGCTAATATGCCTTTAACACAAATACAAACGTACATACGCACAAGCACTGACGGCCCTGCGTCGCGTGGACGCAGAGGCAAAGACCTGCAGCGAGCACGTCCCAAGCGTACAAAGAAAAGGAAAGAGTGTGCATCCGGGGGGGGCGGGCTCGGCCAAAAAAAATCAAATATTGTTGTTTTTGTTTGGCCGCCCCGCCCCCCCAGTGTCTCCTAATGATACTGATACAACACCCTGCACCGTGGAATACTCACATATCCAGTACCTTTATGAATTGTATATACTATATACAACTATACGTAGATATTGTTTTCATTCCTTGCTGCTGTATTCAATATGAAATACGATCGTAAAGGATATGAATGGATATGAATAAGGTAAACTCGTAGCAAGTGCATCTCCCAACAAACCCCAAAGAGATAATATACACCAATACCTCTTGCCCTCCAACCCTAAAAACGCAGGCCCGTATTATGTTGTTTTCTGTAGGTTTAAGGGCTTAGGGTTTAGGGTTGTTTCTTTAAGGAGCTCCTTTTCAGGATCTTTGAAGGAAGCCTTAAAGAGAACCCTAAGCCCCGAAGCCCTGCAGCCCAAACTGTCTGGTGCTCTTTTCGGCTATGGGTAGGCCCTAAACCGTCACCTCCCAAAAGCCTGATAGGGGCCACGAACCCGAATGCAGACACGCGTAACGCAGATATCGCATCCCCTAAGGAAAATAACCGGAGAAGGAATCAGGGCAGCACCAGAGTCGTTCCCCCTTAGGTTGACGGATTCAAAACGCGCGCGACACGCGCGTGAAGTTCCCCCTTAGCTTGACGGATTCAGAGCGACACCTCTGGGGTTACCGATTCCCCCCTTAGCTTGGCGCGCGACACGCGCGTTCTGCGGAGTTCCCCATTCTTAGCTTGACGGATTCAGCTGCCGGAACACGCCTCCTGTGAATTCCTCCCCCTTAGCTTGACGGATTCAAAACGCGCGCGACACGCGCGTTCTGCGGAGTTCCCCATTCTTAGCTTGACGGATTCAGCTGCCGGAACACGCCTCCTGTGGAGTTCCCCATTCTTAGCTTGACGGATTCAGCTGCCGGAACACGCCTCCTGTGGAGTTCCCCATTCTTAGCTTGACGGATTCAGAACGCCGTCGGACGCGCCGCCGCCGGGCTTGACGGATTCAGAACGCCGTCGGGATGCTGCCGGGACGCTGCCGGAACACGCATCCTGTGGAGTTCCCCCTTAGCTTGACGGATTCAGAACGCCGTCGCACGTTCTGTGGAGTTCCCCATTAACAGCTGCCGGAACACGCCTCCTGTGGAGTTCCGCCTTAGCTTGACGGATTCAGAACGCCGTCGGGACGCACCGCCGTCGGGCTTGACGGATTCAGAACGCCGTCGGGACGCTGCCGGTACGCCTGTGGAGTTCCCCCTTAGCTTGACGGATTCAGAACGCCGTCGGGACGCGCGTTCTGTGGAGTTCCGCCTTAACAGCGCTGCGCGACACGCCTCGCGTCACACGCGGACGCTTTGCGAACGCTTTGTCAACGCTTGCGGACGCTTTGCGGACGCTTCAACAACGATCGCTGGTCACCTGCTGGACCCCTGGAGCCCAACCTTTCAAACGGGAACCCTTCTGCGCAGCATTCGGGAAAAGAAACTAAAACGATGCTTCCAAGGATCTCCCGTGGGTCTCGGAGAGCAGGAGGAGCCTAGGATGGCTTGCGGCTTAAAAAAGAAAGAGTTGGTTTCGGGGTGCAACCCATAATGAGGAAGTAAAACGGATCGTCTTCGAAAGTGTTAGGTTTCCATACGGCCTCTTGGAGGGCTTTGGCACTGAGTTAGGCTCGAGGTGTTGATGGTTTGGGGGTTTGGCGGCTTAGGCTTTAGGGATCAGGCTCTGGTGATCTATGGGTTTAGCATTGAGGGTTTTGAGGGTTCAGGGCTGCTCTGCACAATTATGATTTTGGTGTTCGAAATATTGGAAACTGGGAAGGCTGATCCCCATCTTGCTCTGCAAGGGCTCGGGGCTGAAGCCCTATCTAGCAACCTGGGAGGTGGATTGCGCTTGAGTGGGGAAGGTAATGCAGGGGCCTTAATAATTAGAATAGGGTTTTGGGGCTGATTATACTATAATATATTTATTTCAAGCAGCCCCCAAGATAGTGTAGGGCATTGTTAAGGCCCCTATATTGAAGCGTCTGGCTGCAGGCAGAAGCTGCAGGGTTTGGCGCGAATTTCCGCACCTTGGGGACTTCAGGTTGCCTGCTTATGACATGGACGCTCCATGCCCAGAGACTCCAAAATCCCTTAATTAAGGAATATTCCTTAAATCATATTAGGGATCCTACTATAATTTAAGGTGTATTCCTTAATTAAGGGATATTGGACTCTCTGGGTGGTTGCGGGCATCCCCGACACCGCGACCCTCCAAACCCGAAGTTAGTATCGGCATCGATGGATGATGCTAACTTGTTTTATGCTCTTGCCGCAGGCTTTAGCTCGCCCTTCCAGGGGGACTGACGACTGCTGCTGAGAAGGCCGGTATGTTTCGTACTCTCAATTGGGGGTATTTGCTCCGACCGGCGCTACCGTTTTTCTGCTGCTACCCTAACTATCATCATGTCGAGTCTCATTCCCAATTCTAGGCTAACTACTAAGAGTGCGACTACTACTGCAACTGCGACCTTACTACTACTTACCACGCATTACTTGCTACATACAACGTACTACATACTACTACCTACCGTAGGTCAAAGACCAAACCTCACAACCACCTGGGAAACGAAGTATAAGCTGGCATTTAATATAATACAAGAAACAGGTTAAAACTAGCAGGCATGCTTGCACGGTACTTCAGAACCCAGCATATTACCAAGACACCGTAAAATCCTTAACCCTGAGCGCCGAACCCTAAACCAAGAAAACACCTCAAGTCTCTAGCCCTGGACTTTGAAGTAAAGCATTCAGGGTTTAGGGCCTAGGATTTTTTTTCTAGGGTTTAGGGTTTAGGGCTTAGGGTACTTGGAGGGTCGGGGGACTTAGTAAGTAGGTAGTAAGTAGACTTATAAGTACCCTAAAAGGGACCCTAATTGGGGTTATGGTACTTATAAGTCCCTAAGATAACCAGCTACTAAGTCCCCCGACGCTCCAAGTATAGGGTACCCGAAACCCCAAACCAGAACCCGGAGCCGGGGTGCAGCTCCCGCCACTCCTGCTGCAGCTCCTTCTCGCGGCGTTCCTGCCACGGGGTGCCAGGAAACCATGGGCCCCATGAACTATACGATAATATACTAGACAAAGATAAACTAAAACCCTAAACCTACTATATAATAATATACTAGACAAAGATAAACTAAAACCCCTAAACTTACTATATAATAATAGACTGAACCCTAAACCCAAAAAAAGTCTCTGAATGGGGCCGTTGAGGTTTGAGGATCCAGAGTCCCTAAGCCCTAAACCCTCTGCGCAGTCTTCCTGTCGTTTGGGGGCGCGTAGGCCTGGGCATGGGAGTCTTGAGAGATGTTTGAAAGCATAGGGATGGTTGTCAAAATTATGGTCCCTTTTTGGGCCCCTGTTATAATACGGCACCTATTATTTAGGGTACCCGAAACGGGACCCTCATTTTGACAGCCACCCAATATGGATAGCTTTTTGTCGGCACATGTTGGCAGGCTCGGCGTTTCGGGTTGAGGAGTCGGGGCCTCGGGGTTCAGAGTTTGGGGTTTTGGGGTTTAGGGTTTAGGGTTTCAGGTTTAGGGTTTAAGGTTTAGGGTTTAGGGTTTATGGGTTAGGGTCAAAAATGTGGATGGTATGCCGTTTCAGCTGATTTAGGCTGGAAGAAATGAAGATGGAGGTGGGGAGGGGGGCGTGCTTTAAGACATATTTTATCTCATGTTAATCGCTGTGGGAAAGAAACTCAGTGCAGTTGACCTCAGCCAAAATCCGAACCCTAAGGCCAATAATTGTGCTGCCCCCGCACCCCAACATCGCCCAACATCCTGATCTGTTGAGTTGTGGCTTCAAAAGGCTTGGCGCAGACATGGGGGCTTCAAACTTGACTCTTGGAGCTCCAGGGTAAAGGCAAACCCACGTCACCTTTTAAGCCACCCTCCGATGGTTTCGCGAGCAAGGCTCCTTCTCCTCCGCTTCCTGGATGCTCTCCCAGACGTCCTCCGAGGCAGTCCGAACTGCGAACCCCCCCCCCCAGTATTTCTATCCACAGCGCCGCAAGTAGACCAAAAGACCCAAAACCCGAGCAAGAGAAAGAGCGCCCCACGTTGTCGACCCAACTGTAAGCCCCTACCTCTGCTAGTTATCGGGCTTAGGGTATTCTTCCAGACACTGAATGAGATCACGGCCTCAAGATCCTAACCGCACTCCTGTGGTCGTTTCAACATCTTGTCGAAGCATCCAGTTAGCGACAGATGGTGGAGAAAGAACCGCTAGTTCCCTCGGTGCTGTGCTGTTGAGGATCATGACACTGTTGACGATGGCAATGGTACAACCGATGCGGCTGATGATGCTGGCGATAATGGCGACGACGGTGGTTGCGTTCAAACTGACGATAATGACAGTGCGCACTTTAACATGATGATGCTGATAATGATGAAGATGGTGATCATGATGATGGCGATGCCGCTGCTGCTGCCGAGGCTTTTGAGGGTGGTGGTGGTGGTGGCGGTGGCCGCAGTGATGGTGGTGGTGGTGCTGCTGGTGGTGGTGGTGTTGGTGGTGGTGGTGGTGGTGGAGGTGGGGGTGGCGGTGGCGGTGGCGGTGGTGGTGGCGGTGGCAATGACGGTAGTGGTGACAACTGTGATGGCGATGTTGGTGCTGATGAACGTGATGGTACTGGTATGTACTGGCGATAGATGGTGATGGTGGTCACGGTGCTGACGGTGGTGATGCGATCATGATGGTGACAACGGTGACAGTGGTCACGGTGTTGTCGATGGTGCTGATCGCACTGATCATGCTGATCGTGCCATCTAGAAGCCCCAAACCAAAATGCAGCGTGGTAGTGTTTCCACACTAAACATCCAAGTATCAGAATCTACGGTGTAGGATTTAGGGCTCAGGGTTTTGAGTTTGAGGCGTTATTAACTTCTCGGTTTGTGTGAAGTGTAGGTTTAAACCCTGTGCCCCCGAAGCCTATAACCCTTGCGCCCGACATCTTCTCTTGCAGAACTTGTGCAAGTGGCCTTCGTTGACGCACTCGTCGATGGGCGAGCCTCACCGCATCAGCCCCCAAAGCAGAAAGAAGAAGCCCCTTACACGTACTATAGGGGCCTTGATAATTAGAATAGGCTTTAGGGGCCCATTATACTACAATTATTACAAAACAGTCTAGGTAATTGCATCGGCCCCCTTGCACGTACACCCTCAAAATATCTAAACCCGTACTCTCCCCCTCCCTCCACTTGAAGGCCGGAGCCTCGAACCTTATCCCAAGCACCAGGCTTGGAACCCACACCCTCAACCCAGAGACTCCAATATCCCTTGAATTAAGGAATAATACCTTAAATTATAGTAGGATCCCCAATATGATTTAAGGAATATTCCTTAATTAAGGGATATTGGAGTCTCTGGGAACCCTTAAGATTAAGGAATATCATTATCGTAACCCCTTTAAGGTAAATTATAGGGGATCCTACCATTAATCCATATTCCAACTTTCTGGAGTTCCCTATAAGCTGCTAGGGCGCTCAGGAATCGCTGCATCGCTTGTTGCAGGCTTCGGGGCTTGGCGTGTGGCGTATTTCGGTCAATGACTCACGGTTTAGGGTTTAGGGTTTAGGGTTTAGGGTTTAGGGTTTAGGGTTTAGGGTTTAGGGTTTAGGGTTTAGGGTTTAGGGTTTAGGGTTTAGGGTTTAGGGGTTAGGGGTTAGGGGTTTAGGGGTTTAGGGGTTTATAGGGGTTTAGGGGGTCAATGACTCTGTGTCAAGCCTCGGGCTTCGGGCTTTGGGCCAAGGATTTACCTTCCAAAGCAGTTGGTCTACAAGGTCCGTCAGGGTTGTCTTGCTGGGATAACCCTTATATTACCAAGCATGAACCCTAAATACTCTAAACCCTGACCCCTAAATCCTAAACTCTAAACGTTTAAAGGAAGTACCTTAAAGCGTCTCCAGACAAGAGTGGAGGACTGGGCTCCGTCACCTCGGCAGCGGCGAGGTCGAAGGCATAGTCTAGCGCCTGGAAACAGGCAACAGTCTGCCCAGAGACTCCAATATCCCTTAAGTAAGGAATATACCTTAAATTATAGTAGGATCCCTAATATGATTTAAGGAATATTCCTTAATTAAGGGATATTGGAGTCCCTGGGTGCTTGAAGGGCTGCCTCGGGTTTAGTTAGGGTTTGGGGTTGCTTGAGGTTTAAGGTTGAGAGCTCAGCACTTCGGATTTGCATTTTGTGGGGGTTTTGAGGCAAGCTTGAAGGCTTCTCAGGTTTGGGGCCTTGTAGCAGTCAGTGCCGATGGAGTGCCCTAACCCTCCATCCTCAATCCTAAACCTCTGGCCTCCAGCGTCTGAATCGCCGCTTTTGCCAGGATCTCCTACCGGGAGGAGGGTGGGTCGAGGGCTTATGTTTTGGGGTTTGAGGTGTCGAAGTTTAGGATTTAGGGTTCGGGATGGTTGTTGGGTTTTGAAGCTAACTTGAGCTCGAGACGGTCTTTGCCAGTCCGGAGTGCTAAACGCTAAACCGAAAATGCTTGTAACGCTGATGACGTCGTCCTAGATTTCTGGTTCAGGGTTTGCAGGCTTTCAACTAAGCATCCGAATGGCCTGATCCGGCATATTCCCTTCTGCCTTCAGACCATAACTGCGCAGGGTGGGAAAGACGGGCGAGGGATACCACAAGCTGTTGAGCCAACCCCTAGATCCTAAACCCCAGATCCCTAAAACCCCCAAACCTCCAAAACCATGTTCGAAGCCTTATAAAAGCTTTATACAGATCCCCCTTAAAGAACCCTTTACAGAGCCAACAAACCCTAAGATGTAGACCCCAAAGAGGGCAGTGCCCGCGACTGGAACTGAAAGCGGCTCGGGGTTCCGTATCCGCGCGGAAGACATCAGGGGCACAGCGGAGGGAGCGCCAGTCCTTCGTAGGATGCTATGGCTTCATAAAGTCTTATCTTGTGCACCCGTAGCACCAAATTAACATAAAGACATTCAGAATCATCCACTGGAGTTTTGCTTAAGGCTTATACTAAACAAAAATAGTCCCCCAGAATAATTCTCTGGAGCTTTTCTTGTAAGCAACAAAGAGAGAGCGAGAGAGAGGAAGAGAGAGAGGAAGAGAGAAGAGAGAGAAGAGAGAGAAGAGAGAGAAGAGAGAGAAGAGAGAGAAGAGAGAGAAGAGAGAGAAAAGAGAGAAGAGAGAGAAGAGAGAGAAGAGAGAGAAGAGAGAGAAGATCCCCGCAAGGGCATGGGCACCCGCGTTGTCTCCGCCCCCGAAGGGGGCACGGAGCTCCGAAAACGTCATGGCCCCGTGCAGAGCAGGCAAGCAAGCAAAGTGAGCAGTAGCAAAATCTGTGTACTTGCACATGCGAGTGTGTGATATACCAGCTGTAACGGGATGTTCCCAGCTGCAGGGCGATGTTCTGGACCAGGGAGCCCCACTGCTGCAACCTGGAATCATGCGGTGTCCACAGTGTCTGTTTCGAGTCTGAGTCCCGAAGTGAATCGGACCAGCGCATGGTGCCTGACTCAGTGCTCGTAGTCGTCGGAAGCATACGACACTTCACGACTCTTACTGCCGCCCCCCGGGGTCCTCACCCTTTCCAACACCAGCCTACCCATCAAGGACAAGCACTAGGCCCCGGAAACGTTTAAGCAACAAAAATGGTTCCGAAGAACAATGAAACCCTGGAGTTGTGAGGATGAGTTGCGCATGTCGCTTCCAAGGAATCGGCCGTGGGCTGAAGGGAGTTTCACAGGTTACGTGCAGGCTCAGGGGGTTTTGGGCTTAGGGTTTAGGAGTTTAGGGTTTAGGGTTTGGGGTTTAGGGTTTCGGCTTTGGGGTTTGGGGTTTCGGGTTGAAGGTTTTGGGGCTTATGAGAGCTTCATCTCAGTTCACATCAAAACGGTGATTATGGCTCGGGGTGCAGGTTTCCGGGTTTGGCTGGAGGGTTTAGGGTTAGGGTGCGTCGGGTTCTGCAAGCATTCTGCTGTCAGGGGCTTGCGAGAAACTTGGGACAAAGCTATTCCTGCGATTCCTGCACGCCATCGGCATGCAGATCGAACCCTTAATCCGGAACCATGGCGCCGGCTCACCAGGGCCCCTGTAAGGTCTGATTGAACAACATACGTCCCTTGTAGATCTGAAAATACAACCAGATACAGGAACCCGTGTAGGATCGCAAGAGCCTGGTAAAACCATCCGCCCTGGCAGTAGCAGATATCAGGAGCCCAGAACGAAGGGACTGCTACAAAGATGGTAGGCTGAAAAAGAGGAAAAAGACACCTAAGGCACAGAGCCTTTTGAGGAATTGCCCCGACAAAGGGCCAGGCTTTTACAGCTTATGTTTGTGCTTTTTCGGCCCCAAGAAACCCTAAAGCCTAATAGTACAACTATATACGGGACCTGAATAATTACCAATAAGTACAATTTCGGTGGTTGTTATAAGTGTAGCAAAATATAACCCCCCAGAACCCTTGTCTTGTCAAAGCCCCCGTAGTTTCGGCCAGGAGTCCTTCCGGACGGCCTCTAGGATGAAGGGGCGACTCTTCCGCAAGGAAGGGCCTTGAAAATGAGCGGCGGCGGTGGTCTTATAGGTTTAGAGATGTTGGGTTTCGGGGCAGGCTACAGTTGAATTGAATTACTCTTGGATGTCACCTGCTGGTGTAGGGTCCAGGGTTGAGAGTTCAAGTTTTAGGATGTAGAGTGGACTTTGAGTACGGCTTTGCGGTGTTGGGATCCTACTCCAAACAGTTTTGGGTTTACGGCTTGGGGTACAAGCACTTTCGTCGGGGTTCAGATCTCAAAAGGTTTAGGGTCTGGGGCGAGGTTTAGGGCTTACGGCGCATGTTTAGCGTAGCCGGATGGAGGTTCGGGGCTCAGAGTTTCGATTTCAAGTCATCGTATCGGTCTTCCCATCTTGGTTCGAGGCACGTTATGGCCTTTTGGGACCCAGGGACTCCAACATCCCTGAAGTTATCGATATACCTTAAATTCTAGCAGGATCCCTAATACGATTTAAGGTATATTAGATTCCTGAATTCAGGGATATTGGAGTCTCTGGGGCCTTTGAGGGATATTGGAGTCTCCCTTTGGGATTTGGGCTTCCTTCGCAACCGTCAACCGGAAGTGTCCGAGCGCAAGCAGAGCGCACGGGTAGCTTCAGTCCGGGTTGAGCGCCGCAAAACCGTTTAGATTTAGGGTTCAGGGTCTGGGGTTTACGTTTTGGGTATAGGGTTTAGGGTTTTGGGCCAAACCGCAGCACAAACTCAAAACCCGAAAACCGTAAGCCGTCAACGCCAAGCCCCCATGCCCTTAACCTCTAAACCCTACACCCTTGGCTTCAAACTCAGAACCCTCTCAGGCGTCGAAACTCGGCACCGGAACGTTTAAATCAAGAATCGGAAACTTCTTGAGGTTGAAGGATTTATGGGGACTTTGCTTTGACAGATGTTTAGAGTCGATGCTCACCGTTGCCATTGAAGCTTCAAGCCCTCGTTTAGGGTTTGGCTTAGTAAATACAGGTTTCGGGGTTCAGTTTAGGGGCTATCGTGAGGCTCAAAGCGTTTTGGGCTTGATAATTATGTTTAGGCTTTAGGATTGCCATGAAGGTTTAAGGTTAAAAGTTTAGGACGAAACCCGACCGCTGAACCCCGCTCGCACACAGAACTAACCGAACAGAACGTCTTCCTGATGCGGGGATCTTGCGAGAAAGCCCTAACAAAGATCACGGAAATCCGGGTAGGTTGGATACACCGATACACCGAGCTGGAGTTTAGGGCTAAGGGCATAAAGCCTGAAACCTTGAAAACATCAAACCCAAGACCCAACCAAACCCTACACCCCCGACCCTACCAGACCGGAGCTAAGCAAGCCGTGGCACCGGCAAACTGAAGTGCTAGCGGATCAAAAGAGAGCGCCAGTTCCATCAGCTCCTTCGCTAGTGCATGGTCTAGAGATTCAAGTTAGGGTTTGGGGTTCAGGGTTTAGGCTCTGGGGATGAAGGTTTAAGGCTTCATAAAGGCTATCAATGAAGTCTTTGTGCGGGGATCATAAGGCTTCGATAAGGGTTTGGGGCTAAGTGTCGAGGATTTTGGGCTTTAGACTGTCGCCTTCGCTGTTTAGGCTTCTGCAGTGCTTGCTCCTGGTGTTGCTGCAATCGTTTATCCTGCTTCTGACGTTGGTCACTCAAGCCTAAACCCTAAGACCCTAAACCCCAAACCCTCAACCCTAGACCCTAAACCCCAAACCCTCAACCCTAGACCCTAAACCCCAAACCCTCAACCCTAGACCCTAAACCATGATGGTGGGATATTTAAAAGATTCATGTTGGCCTGGGAGTCGTGCTCTCGGGCTTTCGACATACAACGGCTTGTAAAGCTCAGGCGCCAGGACCCAGAGACCTCAATATCCCTTAATTCAGGAATCTACCTTAAATCATATTGGGGATCCTGTTATACTTTAAAGCATGTTCCGTAACTAAGGGATAGTGGAGTCTCTGGGCAGAGAGGTCGTCTGTGCTTGAGGTTGGCTCCAAGTTGGGTTCTAGCAGGGGCTTAGAGTTGATGGGAGACCAACAGGGATGTTTAAGATTCTTGGGATAGGGATTCCTTAATATGAACCCTACTACGGGAACCCTAATCCCTACTAAACCCCTTGCTAAAACCCCTTTTGGCCTCCTATGTAGGGTTGAGGGTGATCCGCATCCCTCGGAGCGGTTCGACGGGTTGCCTCGTCCTCTCGGAGCACCACGGGGGCATAGTTTCCGAACGCCTGGCCGGGGTTCCCCGCAACTGCAACCTACTTCCCTAAGCCTGAACCTCCAAACCTCTGTGTAAGCTAAGCCCTAAACCTAAACCTCTAAACTACCTAAACCTACCAAAACCTACAAAAAAGTAGGCTCCCTAAAATTCAATATTGGGGTTTAGAATAGGAACCTACAAAAAAGTCTGTTATGGTAGCTTAAGGTAAGCCCTACAACCTGAAGTTATCAGTCCGAGCCCGAACCTTTGAACCCCTAAAAACCTCTCGATGCCTTCCATCCCAAGTCTCCTAAAACCCCCCAACCCCAAACCCCGATTCCAAGTCTAAACATCTAAACCCTAACCTCCCAGACCACTGATATACGGGCCTTAATGATGAGAACGGTGGTTTTGGGGCTCTTTTGTACTATTCTTTTAATAAGGAACCCCGAAATAGCATTGGTAATAAATCCCTTTACCCTGAGCTCTCAACCTCTGAACCTCTGACTCTATCCCTTGGCAGTCGTAATCATAAGGCTACATTGCAAACCCAACAACCTAAATTCGAGACCCCTGAACACCAAACCCTGGAAACCCTAGACCCTACCACAACTCTGGCTGAACCCTTGTATAGATCCACTTTGGCCTCCAAAGACTCTACAGCCAGGAATCCTAAAGAAAGCATCCTTTCGCTTTTGACTTGGAGATTTTTTGTGGGGGGATGCTATAGTGTAGTTCTGAAAAGGATGTCTCCAACCTCCGTATTACCTAGAAGCCCGCGTGGGCTTTAGGGTTCACACAGTTGAGGGTTTTGAGTTTCGGGCCTGCGGCTTTCGAGGATTTGGAATCTGGTTTGGCCGCGTTAAGTTAAAGCTCTCCACAAGACGTTGAATGCAACCGCAAAAACTGAAGTGTGGGTGCATGTCTTTCAGAAACGACTGAGACTGAAGCCCGCAACATTGAAGGGCAACTGCAGCCCTTAACCCCGAAATGCAGAGTGTACTTTGAAACCGACAAGCCCCAAGTCCTAGCATGCAATGACTACATACGCCGTCAGAACCATAGACATCCTGCAGATGTTCACAACATGACCAAAAGCAACACTATTCGAAAAAAGCCCTCAGACCCTGAAACCCTAGAGCCTGAAACCAAAAAACCTAGACCCGAGACCCCCAACTTTAAACGCTCGGCCCAGACCCCAAAATTTAACCCTAAACCTTTAAACCCTCAAGCCCGAAATCCTAAACCTGAAACCCCAAAGTCTAAACTCTAAACTCTTAACCCTAAACCTAAACCTCCCCCCTACCGAAAGCTACCCATGAACCTCCAAGCAAACCTCTTGAAAAAGAAATCCTATACTGAACTTACAACCCTAGCAAAAATTGTAATTTTAGCTGTCTCTTAGGGATTATAATAACCAACAATTAAAAACTATTTCTAAATACCCCTAAGATCAACCCAAAGGCCTGCCAACCTGTGGCCGGGCTTTGCTCGATGACCTGCAAAGCCGGGTCGCGGGGGGGGGGGGGGGGGTTGCTAAGGGTTCAGAGGTTCAGGATTTAGGAGTGGAGGGTTCAGGGTTTACGGCTTAGGAGTGCAGGGTTTAGGGTTCAGGGTTTAAGGTTTCAGGGTTTAAGGTTCAGGGTTGAGGGTTTAGAGTTTTGGGTTTAGGGTTTAGTGTTATAGCACTCCTTAAAGGTTGCTAACAGTTCAGGCAGTTCAGGGGTTCAGGGTGTTAGGTTCAGAGGTTCAGGATTTAGGAGTGGAGGGTTCAGGGTTTAGGGCTTAGGAGTGCAGGGTTTAGGGTTCAGGGTTCAGGTTTCAGGGTTTAAGGTTCAGGGGTTATACAAAGAGTTCAGAGGTTCATGGTTTAAGGTTCAGGGTGCAGGGTGTGAAGCTTAGGAGTGCATGGTTTAGGGTTCAGTTTTTAGGGTTTTTTTGAAGTGCAATAGCCCACTTTCTCCGCAGAAGACTCCCTCAAAACAGAGCGCGCATTGTTCGGGGTTTAGGGTTCAGGGTTTCAGGTTATTATAGTATTCTGTAAAGTCGACAGATAAGTTAAGCAAGAGATACCGCAAAACCCTATTGAATGATTACGACCCCGATAGTTTAACGTCTCCAGTTAGGTTCGGGTTTAGGTTCTCGGATTCAGAGATTGGAAACCTGCTGGCCCTGAGCCCTATGCCCCAAACCCCAAAGCCCCAAACCGCGAACCCCTCAACCCCAAAATCGCTCATCGAACCTTGCGATCCCCTGAACCCTCAACCCTGAACCCCAAATCGTGTCCAAAAACCTCCGAGCCTTCCGCCAGAACGGCTTCGAGTCTCGCAAGGGCAGAGTGAGGTGATCGGCGGCGAACCAATACATCAGGATCCTTGTTGGGTGCAGGATTCGGGGTTTAGGGTTTGGGGGATAGGGTTCAGGGAGTAGGGTTCAGGGGAACAAGGTTGAGGGGTTTAGGGGTGTAGCATTTAGGGCTTAGCGCTTTAGGGTTTAGGGGTTTAGGATGTAGGGTTTAGCTAATCACCTAGCCCTCTGCTGCATGTTCAGGTTTTGGCGTCTGGTGTAAGGCTAAAGCATATGTTAATATCATTGCGACCAGTTTCCGGCAGGCATACTTCTGTGTAGACAGAATGGGCAACCCCAATGAAAGTCATTGAGACATTCCGATGCCGGAGGTTGGGGTCCAGGGAAAAGGTTCCGGGCTGGTGTTTCAGGAATAAGGATAAGGGTTTGGCTTACTCTTCTGGGCAGGCCGTAAGTTTCTTTTACCCTAAACCCAACATGTACCCAATCTAGACCTCTTCTTGACATCAGCATGGCTTCAACACATGTAGTCGCTCCGAAGTGCGATCCTACATCCCCTCAGCCTGAACCCTTCCAAACCCCTAAACATGAAACGCCGATCCTAAAAACCCTAAACCCTGAACCCTACTGCAAGCCTTAAACCCCTAAACCCTGAACCCTAAGCCCTAACTTTTGCTGGTTCTTGGTGTAGGATTGCTAGCCACGAAGCTGCTGGACCCTCAGGCGAGTTGCGCATGGAGCATTAGGTCGGAGTCGTTGCCGCGCACCTCATCTTCCAGCACGCCAAGCAACGTGGCTTCGTTAAAAAAGAACGTTGAGGGCTCAAGTTTTTGGGGATGGGGTGGTTTCGCAGCTTCGGTTTTGTCTCAGGGCTGCAGGTTTCTGGAGCTTCAGAACTTTGCGCTTTGTCGCTTTAGCGTGTGCTCAGCATGAATCCTAGACCCTAAATCCTAAACCCCCCGAAACCCCGCAAACCCACTAAACCCTAAACCCCCGAAGCCCCCTAAACCCCCTAAAACCCCTAAAAACCCTTAAAACCCCCTAAAAACCACTCAAAACCACTCAAAACCCTGAAAACCCCTAAAAGCCCCTAAACCCTCGGGCCCTTCGTTTGGGAATCGGGTTCAAAGCTTCGGACCTGCGGCTTCTTGGCTTCGGATCTGGGGGATTTAAGGTTTATCGGGCTCAGGGGGTTTAGGGGTTAGGGGGTTTAGGGGGGTTTAGGGTTTAGGGTTTAGGGGGTTTAGGGGGTTTAGGGTTTAGGGGTTTAGGGTTTAGGGTTTAGGGGGTTTAGGCATTTAGGGTTTAGGGGGTTAGGGGTTTAGGGGTTAAGGGGTTAAGGGTCGGAGTTCCACAACGGAGTATGCTCAACGCACTTTACCTCAACGGGGCCCCAAAGAACACGTAAGGGACATCCCACATACATCCTGCGACACAGCCCAACAATATAGGGATATCTCAGTAAAATACTTATGCTCATATCTTTTTGGGGTTCCTACCTTCGACCACACCTCGACACAGAACCGTGTGTGACCCCAGCCTTCGCGGTAGCGTGCCGAAGAGTGTTCGGCTGAGGCAGGCGAGATGTGGCGAGGGAGTTGTACCTGGGTTACATGTTTCGGTTTCAAGGTTTAGGAGTTTAGGGTGTTTAGGGTTTTTCTTTTAACGTGTACTGACGTGTCTTTCTGCGAAGCAACGCCTGTCACAGAGGACATACACGAAAAGTGAAACAATCATGATCTTCAGGGTTTTAGGCATTAAGCTTTAGGGTAAGGATTTCGGGCGTGATTACTGAAGACACTGCGAACGAGGTAAACCTCTATGTCGAAATTGCTTTGGCCGCAGCAAGGCCGACAGTGCGCAACAAGACACGGTGCTTCGAGCCCCTAAACCCTGAACATTTCAGGACCCCCTAGATGAGCGTGCGCCCGCACACACAGGGGTAACACTGCACTACTGTCGCCACGGAAATTCCAAGCGCTGCTATTATTCTTCCCATGATGCCGGAGAGATAGAAGAGAGATAGAGGAGAGAGTGTGTGTGAGAGAGAGAGAGGGGGATCGAGATAAAGCGAGAGAGAGCGGGATACATGTATGTGTGTGTACATTATACTGAAACATGTGCGTGCGTGTGTGTGTGTGTGTGTTTATATCATATTGTATCTTATTGCATTACATTACATGACATTACATTACATTATATTATATACTACTATATTACAAATATTTATACTTATGTCTTTAAGTTTACATATTCATACATGTATACATATGTATGTACATGTGCTGCATGTCAATGTGGTGACAACTGGCTTTTTCTAGTTCAACAAATCCACAACTGCGGCCAAACGGAATTCGGAGACGTACTTTACCACAACAACACTATTGAAGGAACACTGTTCCTAAGCATTGGCGACTCTATTTCCCGCCATCAGCGACAAGCAGCCGAAGCTTACAATTCTTTCCAAAGCAACTGGTTTTAGGGTCCGTGCATGTTTATGCGGCTCAGGTTCAGGGTCCGATCTTCTTGTCATATGACCCCTCGTTTCCGGGGCAAGCCCTGAACTGCGTGCCACGATGCTCCAAGTACTCCTCCACATTGGTGTTTATCCTGAGACTCATTCAACTGGTTGCTCTATGTCGGTGCAAAAACGGGTGTCAGCTCTCCAGCATATCACGAGAAAACCCTAACAATCCTGAATCTGTTAAAACACAACCCTGAGCAACCCCAAAACATCAACCCTGCGCACTCAAGCCTGAAGCCTTCACCCACGTCTCAAGATCCTGAAACCCTCCAGCCCCCATCTGAACCGTAGTTATTAAACCCCTATCGTACTATGAATCCAGAGGCTGAGTCCGACACCCCGCAAACCCTACAAGCCCTGAACAGAACCGCAGGAAGACAAGCGTCTCACCAGGACGGGTGTCTTTCATGCCCATCGCCTCAGAAGTACAAGCAGTAGAGCCTACATCCTCACCCCAAGAAAGTTTCTTCGCGAAGCCGTCTGCATTCGTCCACTACATGGCAACATGCCAGAGTAGCAACAACAACACAAAAAGAAAAACCCAGCATCGAACATGTAGCCAAGACCGCAACGACAGCAACCACGGAAAAGACAATGACAATAAAACACAATAAAATCAATGATGAAGCATCTTGTTGTTCGTAGTGGCTGTACTGGTACTAGGAAGTTGAATGAGTATGACGATACTAAAGGATCAGGCTCTGCCGCTGCTGCTCCTACTCCTACTCCTACTCCTACTCCTACTCCTACTACTACTACCACCACCACCACTACCACGACTACTCCACCACCACGACTCTCCTACTCCTACTCCTACTCCTACTCCTACTCCTACTCCTACTCCTACTACTACTACCACCACCACCACTACCACGACTACTCCACCACCACGACTCTACTACTACTCCTCCTCCTGCTGCTATTACCACTACTCCTGCTCCTGCTGCCGCTACTGCTACTGCTCTTGCTACTGCGTCTGCCACTGCTACTGCTGCTACCGGTTCTAGTATTACTACTCCTACTATTATTAATTAATTCAGCTGCACCTACTCCTACTCCTACTCGTACACCTACTCCTACTCCTACTCCTACTCCTGCTCCTGCTCCTGCTCCTACTCCTACTCCTACTCCTACTCCTACTGCTACTCCTACTCCTACTACTACTACTACTATTACTACTACTACTACTACTCCTGCTGCTGCTACTACTACTACTACTACCACTACGACTACTACTACTACTACTACTACTACTACTACTACTACTACTACTACTACTACTAATACTAGTACTAGTATTAGTACTAATACTAGTACTACTACTACGACTACTACTGCTGCTGCTGCTGCTACTACTACTACTACTACTGCTATATACTGCTACTGCTACTGCTACTGTCACTGCTACTGCTACTGCGGTTCGGACACACCTAAAATTGGCGCACGCTTCAACGATTGTCACAAGGTCCTACCCGGCCACCAGGACGCAACACAACGGCACACAAAGATTGATTGGGTTGGAGAAGGCAGACATACCCTCGCAGCATCGAAAGGAAGGGAACCTGATGATAAACGAGCAGCCCACTTCACCAGCCGCACGTCTGCACGCAGTTCTGGACTTGCAAACCTGAGTTTAGGTTAGCTTTTGCTGGGGGGTAGGAATGTGGGCTGCGTTTACAAAGTTTACACTGTACATGGGGGAAAGAGACGAGGGCAGAATGACCCTGTGGTACTGATAGCACAGCATGCGCATCAAGACCCTCAGACCCGGAAGCATTGGTTCAGTGCGCAGCCGCACACCCAGCACCCCCCGCCAACGAAAAATACCTTAAGCCCCAAATGCTATGCCTGTGCCCCCAAACACCCAAATCTAAAATCCGCTACCCTAACCCCCAGACCCAAACCCATCCCCGAATTCAACACCCCAAAACCCGACTCCACGAGCTCCGCATTCCGAGGCGAGGCGCTGTAGGGCTTCCCCATCCCGGCAAACCGCCTGGGCTACGAGGTACCTGGCCGAAACGGAAACACTTGGAGGTTCATGGGTAGTTAATAAAGGGATCTATAGGGATTCTATAGGGGTATAGGGTTTAGAGCCTACTTGGAGGTTCATGGGTAGTTATACGTGGGGTTATAAGTCGAATATGGGTTATAAGTATAGTTGCCCTAATTATAACCGTACTTATAGCTCCCCATGAGTCTCAGGCAGGGTTTGGGGTTCAGGATTTACGGGCTTATGTTGCTTAGCGTCTTCACTTTTGATGGTGCAGGGTTTAGTCTTTGGCGTTTAGGGTTGAGGGCTTGGGCTGTTTGGTGTCTTCGCTATTTATCTGTAGAGCTTAGAGACAAGAGTTTGGGTTTAAGGGTTTAGCGGTTAAGTTGCTTGGTGTGTTGGCTTCTTCTTGGGTTTAGGGTTTAAGGTTTGGCGCTTAGCATGTTCTTTAAGGGTTAAGGATTCAGTATTTTTGGGCCTATGGCCTCGGTTTTAGGGCTTAGAGTTCAGGGTTTCGAGTTTGGGGTTTCGGATCTTGCTGCTGGAGTAGGTCATCGGGATTCTCGGCGAGCTTCGGATCTATGGTTGAGGGATGCCTGGCGACTTGGCCAAAGGCCTTATATATGTATATGTGTATGTATATATATATGTGTATATATATATAGAGTTACCTCATAGTACACAGTAAAACTTATACACTAACCGCTGATAGACTTGATAGTGCGCTTATAGTATATAGTAAAACTTACACTAACCTTTATAGTAACCCTTTTTGAGAACCTTTTATGTGGGAGCCAAAAGGGCCGAAGGATTGTGAGTCCTGGGAGGTCGGGTGAAGGTGTTAAAAGCGAAACAACAACATCCAAAGCCCGGAGAGAAAGGCGACTACGTTATGCAGGGGCCGTCATACTTAGCTTAGAGTTTTTGAGCTATATTCTACTATAAGTATAACAAGGAGCCCACCAAAATAGCTTTGGTAACTATCTTAGGGCCCTGTAGCAGCGAGGCCTGAACCCAGGCTCATTGGGGAACTCTGAAGCGCTAAAGCGCTGAAAGAACAAAGTTTCGCAGGTTTGCAGGTTTTGCTGAAATCCCTGAAAGCCCGAAACACGAAACCCTCAACGTTGAGCCCTAAACCTTAAACCCTAAAGCTTACCTCCGGATCCGCAACCCTAAATTCGCCTCTCCCAGCCCCAGCCCAAGGATCTTCAATGGAAGACTCAGCGAAGATCTGCTGCATGCCCGGAAGACTACTATACTAGAATTTCAAGAAGTGTTTTGGGGGGGTATGAAACTATAACTATTAGAAGAAAACCCTAAGGACAAATGTGTCGAAATATTCCGTCCCTCTATTGCGGAACCCAACGAAAGCACCCGAAGTCCAGGGAACCAGTCGTTGCGGAGCTCGTCCGACGCGTGCCGGAGAGCCAGTCCGTCCTATGTAAGGCTTTCCTATACTGAACTTAGAACCCTAGCAAAAATCATAATTTTAGCTGTTTCGTAGGGATTAAAATAACCAAAAATTAAAAATTATTTCTCAGTACCCCTAAGTTTCTGGGAGGTTTAGGATGGCAGACCTTTTCAAGCCTGCTTGCCTGCTTTAGGGCTTAGGGTGTGGGGCTTGGGGTTTGAGGTTTGGGGCTTATGATTTCTGGTTTAGGGATCAGGGATCAAGGTTCAGGCTTCAGGATTTCGGGATTAGTGTTGATCATTCAGGACTGACGATCAGGACTCAAAAAGGGGTGCAGAGCTTTGGGTCCAGAGCTTCCGGTCTCATAAAGCAAATCGGGTGAAAACGGCTTGTATTTCGGATCCACAGAGATTCAAGGATTTGAGAGAAGTGATAGGTCTTGGGGCTTCGGCACCACGAAGGACCCGGAAACCCGGAAATCCCAACGCCCTACACCCGAGAGCCTCCAATCCGAACCTAAGTGACCGCCGCCCTAAAGCCTAAACCCCAGCGCTGACTCAGAGGCCCTTGAAAGCAGAGCTCCTGGTTCAGAGCAGTCATGACCTTAGCTGCTTTCGGAGGGTCTCTTAAACCATCTACAAGGGGAAATCTATCTAAGGGTGTGCCTGCAGGGTGTAGGATCTAGTGCTCAAGCTTTGAGATTAAAGCCTTTGGATAGTAAGTTTGGGCTTTATGGCGTTGGGATTTCTGTAACGGTTTCCGGTGATGGGTTCGGGCTTGCGGTTTGTGGCTCAGGGGGCTGGGCCAGGGGCTCGAGCCTTCGTGCACCGGTTTCGCTCATACCCATATTGTGACTGCCCATGAAACTCCAAGCTACGTAGGTCCTGGCTGGTGGTAATCTCTTGTGACAGGCTTCAGGGTACGTGCGCACATGTTGTAGGAATCCTTTAACATGAGAATAGGGTTTTGGGATATTTTTGGGAAAGTCCTACTAATCAGTCTGACCTCAAGAAGCCCTTTTGGGAACCCCTTACCGTTAGGGGCTAAGTGTAAGACCTGAGAGTCCCCCAGGCTTCAGGGCGCTGGGACCTCAGGCCGCAGGGGCTTCACCTGGGCCTGCAAAAGACTACCTGCTTACATACCCTATATATAGTATCACTAGTATTATAGTGTGTATATATATATATATGTATATGTATACTTATGCATATAAGGAAATCAGAACAGGGAACCCTAGAAAGGTAGCGCATTGAGAGTAGTTTAGGAGTAGGAGTTAGAGTAGCAGGTCTAGGACTAGGACTGGGCCCTCCTCCCCTGCTGCTTCTTCTACTACTACTGCTACTACTACTGCTACTACTGCTACTGCTACTACTACTACGACTACTACTACTACTACTACTACGACGACTACTACGATTGGTACAGTACCACTACTAACAATCAATCTAGCTATCCCCCTGCTTGCCGACCACCCTTCCGACACGCATTGCTGTTGCGAGTGTTGCTATGGTGAGTACGACAGCCTCAAGCAATGGCATTCCCAGTTCTGTCTGACGTTGGTATCGTTGCTCGGCTTTTCTTGTTGGCTGGACTGAAAGTAATCTAGTTCAATGGCTGGGATAGGATTAAGATTTAAATTTTGTTCCTTATTGGGATTAAGTACCTATAAATAATGTAAAGTGTTACCCAACTGTGACCAAGTAATGTTGCTGTCAAGCATGGCTCCTGGCCTTGTCGATCTGATCATCCCAACCGTCTACCTGAAACCTATATATATATATATGTATGTATGTATATATTCTATCTATCTATATGTATATATATATATACACACAATATATATATATATATATATATATATACCGCGGGCGTGAACATCGAAAAAATACACCCTGGCTCGGAGAGAAAGTTGCAAAGGCTGTAGAAGGCGACTGGCTGCAAGCCCTGCTCCCCAATCCCGAATGGGAAGCCTCAAAATAACCCTTTTAGCGGTTTAGGGTTTAGGGTTTAGGGTTTAGGGTTTAGGGTTTAGGGTTTAGGGCACCCCTTAAAGGAACCCCAAGTAACCCTACTATAGTACCCCTTAAAGAAAAACGGCCGATTATGATGGAAGGCCCGAGCGTCCACCTCCCGGTCCCGAGAAAACTTGTCTGGAGCCAGGTCCAGCTTCCACCAATCTTTTTCGATCTCCTTTTTGGTGTTAAAGGTTTTCAGGATTTAGAGTTTTCCTGGAGGTTCTGATGTGAAAACCTTCCCCTCCGAGCCTCAATCGTCAATCCTGAACTTTGAGCTTTGAGCCTGGACCTTCGGGGGTGCAGGCCCCCGCAAGAGTTGCTTCCAGGGTTCCTTTACGGGCTCCCGTCAGCTTTCAGGGCTCCGCAAGGTGGAGACTTCACTTTGACATCATAGCTTGAAAGCTCTGCTCTCGGCACGAGCTGTTCGCGTTCTTTAGGTTAGGAATCCTAGTTGTAGAGAAAGTCATAGTCAGAGTCACAGATATAGTTACCAACCCCTCCTAAGCCCTGGATTAGAAGAAGCGCTTCTGACTGAGCCCTGTTTCGGTATGGACATGTCGCCGCTGCCCTGTAGGCGTTAGAGGCTTCTTGGGTGGCTTCAAAGTTGTGGGATTGAGACTGAGACCTTCTGCAATCAAGAGCCCATCTTGACTGGGACGGGGTTTCAACAATGATTAGGTCGAGCTCAAGAGGGGTTGCAGGGCTTCGGCTGGTGCGGTTTTGTCAAGGTAAGGATTTTCCTTCCAGATGGGATTTCTGGAGGCTTGAGGCATCCCTGGAGCAAAGAACGGGATGCCACAGCATAGTCATGACAACAATTTATATGAAGCCATCAGTGCACAAGTTCGCACCGCTCGAAACCCAAAACCTCCAAGGTTTCCAGCACTGTCGGGGCCAACATTTGCGAATTACCTCGCATCGTTCCCCGACATCCCACTGAAGTCCTTTACATTTTCCTATATAGGGGTCAAACCTAGTCGAACCAAACAGCGAGATAGCATGAGATAACACAAAATGAACACCGCATGAAAATCCTCAAGACGGCAGCCCTGAAATTCCAGAACCTCGCACCTCACACTCGAACTTTGCACCCTAAATCATCTCAGAGCGTCTTGTCCTAAACCCAGACCTATAAGATCCATGTGAAACCATAAACTAAAACCCTAAACCCCAAACCATAGTAAGTACAAGTCGCATGGTCGCCCTACACTTACCCTTGGTTAGTAGGGAATGGAAGAAGGGTAGCAATAGTAGTTCTAATGGTACCCCATTCCTCCATTCCCTACTAACCAAAGGTAAGTTATAGGATTATTAAGGCCCTGATATTATAGTACCCTTATAGATCCCTTATAGTAACCCTCTGCTTTTTAGGGTACTATATAAGGGTCCCGTCCTTCTCCCATTTGATGGGCTTTCCATCATGGCCGTGGCTCGGAGCCATCGAAAAACGCGCTCTTTCTGTGTTTTTTGTGCGGGGGAGGACTTGAAGGCCCTTGGCTTAGGGACGTATAGTAGGGCTTAGGGTTTAGGGGTTTAGGGGTTTTGGGGTTTTAGGGTAAGATTATAAGGTTTAGGGTTCGGATTCGGGGAAAAGGTGTGGGGATGGTCGGACTTACCGCTCAAAGCTGCTGCTTTTCAAACCTTGGGGCTTTGAAGCGTTGGAGGCTTCAGAGACTCGGGTTCAAGGCTTGGGGTTTAAGGTTTGGGGTTTGAGGTTGGGGAGGGTTTGGGGCTGGTGCCTAAGTTACAGCGGAGCAGCATCCAAGCCCCGCGCTTGATCCCAAAAGAGCAGCACCAGAAATATGGCTCCCGACCACCGCAAGAAGAAGAACCCTAAACCCCTGAACCCCTCAACTCAAAACAGGAGCAACTAAGCCCTAAACCCCAAACTGTTACTAATGAAGCAGGACAAACCTTGAAAGGATCGGCCGCGGTTCATGGTCGCCTGCGAGTGTGCGGCATATTCCGCTGAGTGTGATCTCAGCAGCTTTTGACCAGACCAACAGGCGGGAGTAACAACACCAACGATAGCAGCAGTCTGATTCATAGAATTGCAGCAGTAGCTTTTGGCAGCAGCAGCAGCAGCAGCAGGAAAACGAGTATACCAGTGTCCGAGCCGAGAACCGAGCTTGGAGCATCGAAACTTTCCTCGCATAGAAACACCTTCAAGCTGGGTCTCAAAATGTGATGTTGTTGGGGCTTATGGCCCTAAACCCTAAACCCTAAACCCTGCTGCTTATGGCTTCAAGATTCCGAGTCCCAAATCCTAAACTTCAAACCCGAACCATCCCTAGACCCGAAGCCCGCCCCCGCACCCCACGCCAAGCCTCGAGTTAATTGAAGCCTCAAAACCCAACACACCAGAAGAAGTGGCTTTGCGGGGTTTGTAGGTGCCCCATGAAGATTACTCAATCCCTTCGTCAAAGCCGACAACAACCAGTAGCAGTAGCAGTAGCAGTGGCAGTAGCAGTAGCAGCAGCAGTCGTGGTAGTGGTAGTGGTAGTGGTGGTAGTAGTAGCAGTAGCAGTAGCAGTAGCAGTAGCAGTAGCAGTAGCAGTAGCAGTAGCAGTAGCAGTAGCAGTAGCAGTAGCAGTAGCAGTAGCAGTAGCAGTAGCCGTAGCCGTAGCAGTAGCAGTAGCAGTAGCCGTAGCAGTAGCAGTAGCAGTAGCAGTAGCAGTAGCAGTAGCAGTAGCAGTAGCAGTAGCAGTAGCAGTAGCAGTAGCAGTAGCAGTAGCAGTAGCAGTAGTAGTAGTAGTAGTAGTAGTAGTAGTAGTAGTAGTAGTAGTAGTAGTAGTGGTAGTGGTAGTGGTAGTGGTAGTGGTAGTAGTAGTAGTAGTAGTAGTAGTAGTAGTAGTAGTAGTAGTAGTAGTAATACTAACAATGATAATGTTTATTAGTACCATGCCCAAGCAAAACTGAACCGCTCCCGCGGCCGAGAGCCTTTCTGCGAGGGCACGACCACAGCGCTATCGGGGCCTGGCAGGAGGGGTTTAGGGTTTAGGGGGGTACTTGGAAGTTCATGGGGTTCATGGGTAGTTATAAGTGGGGAGCCCCTAATATGGGCTATTTAAAGCTAGAGTTACCCTACTATTGGCCCCCGCTTGTAACTACCCATGCTTTTAGGTCTAAGGCGGCAAGGGTTTTGGGTCTAGGGTCAGGACCGAGAGCCTTTCTTCAGAACCAAAGAGGAGAAGTGCAAGGCGATTGACCCTACATGGCCCTAAACCCCAAGTAGAAGGTTGGGGGCTTAAAGCTGCAGGACTGGAGACCCATGACTTCATCTAGCTGGGTACCTCTTTTCGAAGATCGTCGCCTATATCTCTAAACTATCACCTTGGGTTTCAGCTTGAGGGAGCTGTAACAACTCGATTCTGGGCTGAAGGAGCGTTGATTCGGGATGTTGTGTACGGACGCACGACTTCTGACATCCGCACCCCACGTGCAGAGCCAGCAACCCAACCTGCTAAACCAGAACCCCAGGCCATACACCTCAATCCCTAAACCCTGAGCCCTAAACCCAAACTCCAGCCACCTACAGTCCCATCTTCAACAAGTTTTGACCACACTTCCATTGAAACGTCGACAGGTCCGAATCGAACCAAACAAACCGTCGTAAACTCGGAGGACACCTCTTCAGGCCCACAGATAGTGCGGAATCTATGTTTGGTTCGGCCCTAAACTCTTATACATCATAAAAACAATAATATTACAATGTAGAATATAATGCAGTCCAGTACAACCTAGTAAAATAATAGACTATGTAACGTAATGCCACACAATATCATACCTTATGCTTTACAAGAAACCATAGACTATAATAGTGAAGTTCAGACCCCGGAGGCTCGCGGCTAAATTCTGGCGGGGCTCCTTCTTTATGAAGCGCCCAGTAGAGCAAGTAGCCCGCCGCAAAGCCTGGCCGGTCTCGTAGTTGCTCTCAGGGCTAGTAGAAGGGTTGCTACGATACGATACTAGACGGTTTGGGGACTAGGGTTACTATAAGGGATACTATGAGGGTTACTGTATAAGGGTTGCTACGATCGTGTCGGGTCTTGGGGCATAGTCTTACCGTAGTCTTTGCCATTTTGCAGAAGGCAACGTATATATTCCTGTAAGGGTTTGGTGCACGGCACGGACAGCTCCATTACTGGCGTGGCTTGTGCAAACGCTTGCGAAGCTGGGCAAACCCCTGACAGCGATCCGAACTTGCACTGAAGCCCGTGCTTTGTCAGAGGCTGCAAGGACTTTCGTGAATCCGCTGACGCACATAGAATCTCCGGGCGGTAGGATCCTTTGTGCAAGACCCTCGAGCCTCAACCCTAAACCCACCATAGAGGCCTTAATAATTACCTGTACTATTTTGGGGGTTCCTTATTATAGTTATAGTATTAAAGTATTATATACCCCAAAAACCACAAAGTCAATGCAAAAGAGGCATGAAGCGCCGGGGAAAAAAAATGACCTTTTGAAGCTAATGGTAGGAAGAAACCGTGGGCCTTTATTCGGGTTCCTTTCATGAATCCTACTACTTTGGGGTTAAAGGACCAGGGTCTCTTAATCGGGTTCCTACATTCATCGAACCTGAATCCGGAACGGGAGTGCTGTGCATGCACGTTTCAGTTTTGATCGACCATTGGAGGAAAGCAGCCGAAGTTCCACTAACGACAGAAGCCGCGTGCGGCTTAAAACAACAGTCGCGTGCCGTCAAAATGCATCGAGTTGGGCTTGCATGCCATGCTCACGGTGCAGACGGGGGTCCTCTCCCTCTCTCTCACGCTCTATCTCTCTCTCTCTCTCTCTGTCTCTCTCTCTCTCTCTCCTGGGCATAGGGGTCGGTCAAGACCCCCGGGCATCAAGCCCACCCGCATATATGTTATGCAGGTATCGGGGGGTGAAGAGCGAGTGTAATCCCCCCATACGCTAAAGCTAGATTCAATACAGTGACAGATTAGGTGGGATGTACACTCTCACAAACAAGGATCCACCAGCACTGAAGGCACGTAAACAAACCTACACAAGTTGGAATAAGGTCAGAGTGCCTTCCCCGGACTCTGGAGGAGCTCGCAATTTTTGCGAGATCAGTGCACACTATTGGAATACTTGCCATCAAGATTGCATCTGAAAAACAAAGTAGAGCACAACACTCGAGTACACTACATCACTTTTTGGCAAGTATTTGGAAGGGAAAGATGTCTCTCTCTCTCTCTCTCTCTCTCTCTCTCTGCCCCAAGCAACTCACACTGCAAAAACATGAACCCCGAACTGCCCGTCCATCCCCTTCCTCCGCCGAACCCCTCCCGAAACCACGAAGACGAACATGGAGTTTCCCATTTGCAGGAAAGAAGACAGAGAGGCAATGGCAAGTGAGCCTAACGAGCCGGAAAGCCACTGTCCTCGATGAAGTATAAAATCCGGGACGGCAATGTACAAGCCGCAAGGACCCTCGTGATGGATCCTCATGGATGGATGGGTGGATAGATGGATGGATGGATGCACGTGAGCCGCTTTCTTTCTTGGACCTTCGTGGTCTAGGTACATAATCCGTCTTGCCCCAGAACAACCCTTGCACCGTCGCAACCCTCACACCGACGAGATCCAGCATGGACGCTGAACCCTCAAACCCAACAGCAGCAGAGCCCTAGAGAGACACACACCCGAACCCGAAACCCTAAAGCCTTAAACCGAAAAAGAAAGCTTCAAGCCTTCCCCCAAAGCCCGAAACATCTCCGTAGAAACTTTAAGAACACCCGACAACTAAGCCTCAAAAACAGCAACCCCGTACTTCAAAAACCTGTGTCTATATATATATATATATATATACACATATATATGTGTTTATTTATTCGTCTATCTATTTACACACACATAAACCCATGTCTATATGTTATACAAACATACATGTATGTGTATATGTATATATTAGTAGAGAGAGAGAGAGGGAGAGAGAGAGAGAGAGAGAGAGAGAGAGACATACACCCACCCACCAAAACCCATCGGGAAGCCTGCGATATGCCCGACGACCTGACTTGAGGCTATCTTGAGCTTCGGGCAGCGCATTTACGGTTCTGGGGGCCTTAGTTTCATGGCTTCGGGGGTCTTTCAAGCCTTTAACTTGGGATGTTCGAGGCTTTCAGGCTGTGGGCTTCTGGGCTTACAGCAGGGTCGAGCGGGTCCTTAGAATATTCATCATTCCCTTCAGGGTCTGTTTTCGGGTCCCGAGTTTTCAGTGGTGCGAAGCAGTTTAGAGAGCTTTTAAGCTTTTGGCGTCCAGCTTCAAAGACTTTTTGAGTTTCTGATTTCGAATCGTTAGGGGCTTTATGATTTCAGGTTTAGGATTTTGAGCGCCTTGTTGCAGGGATTTGAAGCTTTCGTACCTGAGCATCTTGAGTCTTAGGATTTAGGGCATGACTTGTGGCCTTGGAAGCTCGAGGTATCGGGATGCAGTTTCGGCTTAGCTGTTTAGGGCCTCAGGGGGTTAAGGGCTTTAGATTTCAGGCCACGAGGCTCCAGGGCTCAGAGCCAGGAACCTGGATATGTAAAGCCCCAGCACGCAGGGGTTTTCGTGGAGGTTCATGGGCAGTTATAAGTGGAGTTATCCAGGATAACTATACTTATAACTTATAACTCATATTAGGGGACATATACCCCCACTTCTAACTACCCATCAACCTCCACGTCCTCGTACGGTTAGGATGTAGGGTTTAGGGTGCGGTGGCGGTTTTACAGCTCGAGTTGGAGGTTTTCGCAGCATGGTTGGAGGACCTTGGAACCCCCGAGGAATGGTGCGATCTGTGGTGTAAAGAGTAACCTGCACAACGTCGCAATTGTCACCGTGAGCAAAGACAACATTGCATAGATGAGGTTAAGAGTCTTATCAGGTCTGAAAAAGGTTTGGTAGAGCTTTTGGAACTTGGGTTAAGAGTTTCAGAAAAAGGTGCTGCGAGTTCATTGGGACGAGGATGCCAGGCTTGGGGATCTGGCGTGCAGGGAAAGATTCATGTGGTGGCGGTTTCTGAGATCCACGAGATCTGGGATGAAGGCTTGGAGGTTCATGGGCGGGTAACTATACGTAGAACCCAAAGTGGGGGACCTGCAACCCCACTTATAACTACCCATGAGCCTCCAAGTAAACCATAAACCCCGGAAGCAGTTCAGGATTCTTGCACTGGAGCTAGGAACGAGGAAGACTGGTAGAAGCTTCGATCCCGAGATGGTGAAAGTCCGGTGTGTTCAGATCGAAGTCACAGGTATCTGCATGGGCCTTTCCGAAAATGAGGGGTACCTTATTCTGGGGTCCTTATAATATGGATCCTACTATTTACTATGCAGGGAATTCAAGCTTGCATCGAGATGCATCAGCTTCGGCCGCGCAGTTGACCATCAGAAGGATGAACGGGGTGGAGTTGGCTATGGCTTGGCTCTTTTCAGAAGTGCTCTCGCCCCTGGCCAAGGCAACAGTTCAAGATATGGGCAGTAGTTCTACTGGGGTCCCTTTTTGTAAGGGTGCCATACTATTTTGGGGGGGGGGCATGAAAAAAGGACCCTACTTGTAGAGAACTACCCATATAGGGTGTAGGGTTTGGGGTTTAGCGTATGGGCTGATTACAATTGCTTCGGGTTTGGGGACGTCACTTCCCGCTTGGAACTTCCCTATT
Organism: Symbiodinium sp. CCMP2592; assembly: GCA_905221615.1. Lineage (NCBI taxonomy): Eukaryota > Dinophyceae > Suessiales > Symbiodiniaceae > Symbiodinium > Symbiodinium sp. CCMP2592. Next base: position 552,289 of record CAJNDT010003223.1, read on the forward strand.
CGAAAACTTCAAGACCAAGGAAACTTGAAACCCCTGAACCCTCAATCATTTGCAAACTCTGCGATGTCATGTCTAAACCGTTAGAGTTTAGGGGGGCGGTTTAGTCTTAGGGCTATGTTTACACTGAAAAAGTAAAGCTCGTGATTCTGGGATCTTCAATTCGACACACGGTTGATTCTGAATCTTCGGCTTTTACACTAAACGTCAATCATGGAAGCAGAGAAGTCAGACAGCAAGCGTAACATAGGGGCCTTGATCACTAGAATAGGGTGGTGAGCCACAGTGTACTAGAGTTATAATACGGAACGCCCAAAATAGTATAGGCAACTATTTAGGCCCCATATAGTAAGTTTGGTTGGACTTGAGGGTGTTCTGTTTAGGTGCATCCAAGAGACTTTTGGATTTGTCTTACTTGAAGATTCCTTGTAGAACGAGACCAAAATTCCATAGCCCCTGAAATTGGCTGACTTCTGAACCCCTCCTAAATAGCCCCCTTATTGTAGTTCAAGCAGAAACCCAAAAAGGTTAAGTCCTAAGAGACAACCAGAAGAACGCCAAGTGAAGAGGGACGTTTATGGCTAGAGCAAAGGTCTTCGGCGGTGTATGTACTCCTTCCACAAACCTGCTGCGGAGTCAAGCCCAGGAGTCACAAAAACTCATCTGGGGATGTTGAGAAAGTCAAATAACAAGAAAGTCCAGTGGGAAGTTCCTAAACCAAAGAGGGAAGCGGCGGTGTTGGGTCCCAGAGCACACAAACTACGCATCGGTTCTGAAGAAAGAACACGTGAGAAAAAAGGCCACTACAAATCTACATCCCAGATTGTTGGAACCCTTCGACCACGAAGCCCTTACTCAGCCTTCCTTGAACTTTAAACTTTCCATCACGTGACACCACCTCTACTGCAAGGGCCGAAGCCTTCACTCCCGAACCCCTCAATACTTCCAAGCTCCCTCAAGACATGCTCGCAAAGCCCTGCCAAGAAGCCCCGACTGCAGCCAATACATGCAGACAACGAGGCCTCGAACCCCTAGCTCAAGCTCAACACCCGAAGCCTGAGCCCCTTTATAGACCCAAGAAGCCTCATGGAAGCCTCGTGGCACCCGTATGGAACCCTTACCGAACCCTTGCGAAACCTTCTTGCTCCCTTACAGAAACCCCGATACAAGCCTTCTTGGGAACCCTAAACCCTAAACAATACAGTAGAAGCCAGAAAGTTGGAACATGGCTTTACGAGGATTAGTGCTATGACCCCTTATACTATCCCTTACGGGCATGAGGATAATGGTGAACCAACTTTCTGGCTTCAACTCAACGAACCCTCAAAGAACTAAGAACCCTAAACCCTAAAACCTTACCCTAAACTAGAGGAACCCTCAAAGAACCCTAAACCTTAAATTCCAGGAGCCCTCTCAGAGACTTTGCAGCCCCGGCGGCAAATTGTACTTCGCCAGGAAGGCGCCCAGGAGGCCCAGTCTAGCACAGGCTCCATTTTTTTGAAAAAATCGGGGGGGTACCATATTTGGGGATCTTTATAATAAGGATCCTACTGTGTAGGGTAATTATAGTGTCCCCTAACTTTCCGAAAGGCTTGAAGGATTGAAGCAGCTTGAGGATGTGGGTTCTTAGGGCCTTGCAAAGGTTTGGTGGGGTTTGGTGTAGGGATTACTTGGAGGGTCGTGGGCAGTTATAAGTGGTAGTTACCCTGCCTACAACCCTACATATAGCTATCCTAAAACCTCATCCCTAAACCCTATAACCCTTTTGATCCCCTTAAAGGAGCCCTACTTATAGCTACCCATGAACCTCCAAGTAGGGCTTGAGGGCCTCCCTGGTTGCGTGCCGCAGGTTCAGGGGGGGGGGGCAGGCTGCCTTGGCAGGGGAAGGCAGACCGGCAGAGTCATTTAGGGTTTAGGGTTTAGGGTATTATAGAAGCCTTCTTGCAGAACCCCTTCCCTTCTTATGGAACCCTTCTTGTGGAACCCCGTCTTATGGAACCCTTCTTGTGGAACCCTGTCTTATGGAACCCTTTTTGTGGAACCCCTTCTTATGGAACCCTTCTTGTAGAAACCCCTTCTTTTGGAACCCTTATTGTAGAATCCCTTTTTTGTATAGAAGCATCTACACCACTCTGCTATGTGTGGCACCTTGGGCGCAGACGGTGCAAGCAGCAGACAGGACTCCGAAGCCACAGAAGACCAGTAGCAATAAGAGTCGTGATCTTGGCAGCGATACGACTGAGAAGAATCGGGGGCACCATAGCAGCAGAACCACAATGACGAGATAACAGGACAGCAGCGGAAAGGTCTTAGGCTTTGGGGTTTCGGTTTCGAGCTTTGAATTTACAGCAAGCCTTAAGTCTCAGCATGAAAAGCTCTTTCGGATGACGACCAACAGCCCTTAGTCCCAGGAAATCGGGCCGACTCGCATACGATTCGACGCTGATATACTGAAGGCGGCGCAAGGGGACGGTTTAGGGTGTTTTTTTCGAGGTTTAGGGTGTTAACATCCAGTGGTTTAAGGGTTTGGGGGTGGGCGGCCTCGGGAGTCGGATCCAGGAGTTCAAAAGGCTCAGTTCATGTTGTCGTACCCTCAAATGGGAGTTTCCAAAAATAGGGGACCCTAATATAGTACCCCAAAAGGACCCCAAATAAGGTACCCCTAATTTTCGGAAACTCCCAAATGGCCTCAGCTGCACAACCCAAATAACTCATGCACACTAAACGCCTACAGACCCGATCAGAAAAGCCAGGGTGGCCTTGGGCCCGAGAAACCCCCAGGAATCTAAGAAGCGGATCTCTCAAAATGCTCCATCTGTACAAGCCCTTGATTCGCATGGGAGTATGTCAAACCCCAGACCTTATTCGAACCAGTACTGGTAGCAAACACAGAAGTCTACTCTACGTCTATGGCATCTACTTATGTAGTTACTTACTTAGCTGCTCTGTCGATCAAAATGCCTACGGCACCATATATCGTACTAATGGATGTGACCATATGCCATACTGCAATGTCACATATAGTGTAATCACTGTAGTCTATTCAACCCGTAAAACCGCTTTCCACCACCTTGTGAAGCCTTTGCAACCCCCTTACAAACCCCTTGCAGAACATTCTGACACCCTTAACCCTAAACCCCCAAACCCCCAAACCCGTAAACCCCTACTCGGAGGTTCATGGGTAGTTATAAGTGCGGCTATAAGTCCCCTAAGATGGGTTATAAGTAGAGGTACCCTACTTATAACCCTACTTATAGAAGCCCAGAAATCCTGATCCCTAAACCCTATAACCCTTTTGATCCCCTTAAAGGAGCCCTCCCTACTTATAACTACCCATGAACCTCCTTACAAAAGACCAGAAACCCAACCTAACGAAAAACTTGGCCGAAGCCACCCGCTCGTGGAGGCTCCAACGGCCATCCGCTCCGGAGACAAGGTAGCCTAAGTTCATACTTGGAGCGTCGGGGGACTTAGTAACTGGTTATTTTAAGGACTTATAAGTACCATAACCCCAATTAGGGTCCCTTTTAGGGTACTTATAAGTCTACTTACTACCCGCTTACTAAGTCCCCCACCCTCCAAGTAGGGAGCCTTAGGCAGGGGAACCCAATAAGGCCCTAGTTTAAAAGCAAGTACAGTCCCCTACCCCCCTCCCCCGTATCCCCTAGGGGTCCCTATGAGTTGAGGGTTGACTTGGGCTTTTGTTTAGGTAGTTGCTGGGTTTGGGTTTTTTTTCCAATGGCTTTGGTGTTGCTATTCTATTCTATGACTTTAAGGTTCCGGAGGGCGTTCAGAACGATTCTATGTGTTTTCCACAAGACTACAAAGGCGTTGTTGCTTTCGTTGCCTTTGTATGTCAAGCATCCTGTAGCCCCACGGCCTCCATCCACGGACAGGTCACGGACAGGCCTATGCTCTGTGGTTTTTCTCTTTTGCTCTCTGATGTTGGCACATGCCCAGGCCTGCACATACTCTGGAGGCATGTGTATGTACAGCGGAGATCTGTCACTATAGACTTCGAGGGTTTCGATGCACATGCCCCGAAACTCGACATGCTGCCCCCCCAAAACCGAAACGCCACAGAACCCGAAACCCGAAATCCTAAACCCACACTGCCTTGTTGTGGAGTTCTTGAGGCCGGGGCCGAGATCAGGTTCCCGATCATGCCGCTGCCCAAGTAAAGAAGGGCGAAGCGGGATTTGCCCAACATTTTCTCCACCTCTGGGATCTGGGGTGTTAGGGCTGTTAGGGTTTAGGGTCGAGGGATTAAGGGTCTTGTGTGCGTGTGCTTGACTTTCCTGTCTCTATCGCGGCTACCACAGGCATTATGTTAGTATTCTTGATCTTTCTATCTGTTGTTACTATAGTTGCTCCTGTGGTGCTTGCTCCTGTTTTTGGCGAGGCTATTACAGTGACAAAACCGACAGCATAGTGCAAAGTTCCAAATCATCAGGGCTATCATGCCGTTTTATTACAGGCGAGGTGCTGATAGTGACATGACCCTTATACTCTGTTGGTGTTTCTCATACAGGCTGAAGAACCTGCGGATACGAAGGTTTGTAAAGGTACATGGCAGGACTTCTGAACTTCGGCACGTTTTTCTTGGCTGTAGGGACTTAGGGTTTAGGGTTTAGGGTTTAGGGTTAGGATGTGTCCTCATGGTCCTCTCGTGCTGGCAGGGCATCTGCTGGGAGGTTACCCGAGCGAGCCTGCTGGCGTTTGAAGCTGGCAATTTCATTTTCTCCACTCTAAACCCTAAAGCACCTTAAACCCTAGACAACCCTAAACCCTACAGTAAAATCAAGGTTTTGCAGGAACCAGTGGGGCCTTATCCTTGCACGAGTCCTACGTCTTCGAAGAGTTCAGGGTCTAAGGTTTCAGGCTACGTCTTCAGGGGTGTTCGCAGCATGTTTGCATCTCTGTGTGCGGGCAGGACAGGCGCACAATGATTGATGCTTGTCATGCAGTTTCTGTTTGGGAGAGGTGCTGTAGGGTTGATACGGGTTGGTGCGTTCCTTGTTCTTTGGGAGTCAGGCTTTCACCGAGATTGAAGTACCAACTCAACATCTCCCGAAACCCATGCACTTCCCATTGGCAGCACCAAAAGCTCCCAGCAGCCATACGATGAACTCCGAACTAGATGCTGCTAGCTACTGCCAACATGCAATGAACAAAAATGTAAGCGGCCTCCGCTGTGTAAGTTGATCTAGCTTTCCCCCAACCCTTTAGAAGTGGAAAAAGCTGGGCGCCATGCGAGAAAACCCACCCGCAGCTGAAAGAACATGTTGGACAGCACGTGCGAGCAGTTTGCGTGTAGGAATATCCTCAGGGTGCCCAGAGACTCCAATATCCCTTCATAAAGGAGTATACCTTAAATAGAACAGGATCCCTTCCACAATTTAAGGGCTATTCCTTAGAAAGGGATATTAGACCCCCCCTAAACCCTAAACCCTATAGATCCCTAAAGGAACCCCAGGCCCTAGGTATCCCTTAATTAAGGGATTTAGGAGTCTCTGGGTGCAGAGCGGCCCCTGAGACGGAGGCAGAGCGGGGAGTACGAAACTCCGAAAGCCGATGCCCACATCTTAGGGTTTGGGGTTTAGATTTGGGGTTTAGGGTTTAGGGTTTAGATTTAAGCTTTAGGGTTTAGGGTTTAGGGTTTGGGGTTTAGGGTTTAGGGTTTAGATTTAAGCTTTAGGGTTTAGGGTTTAGGGTTAGGGTTTAGGGCTTCTGGTTTAGGGTTTGGGCGTGCAGAGTGGAAGATTTGATAGACGGAACCCATGCGTCAAAGGCATGTACAGGTGTAAACAACAGTTTGTACATATGGAGAGAGACGGGGAAGAAACAAACACGTTGCTTGACATTACATTACACTACATTATACTTTATATATATATATATATATATATGTGTGTGTGTACGCGTACATACGACATACATACCGAACGGCACCGAAGCCTCAAGGCCCTAAGGCTTGCCGGCTGTGCCTAACAATCCGCTCGGAGAGTCATACGTCTGCACTCCGTGCTATATTATCCCAGTCACGCACTCAAGAGGACCAACAACACCAGAAAAGCTAATGTTGCACAAAAACGGCAGATATCAAGTAGACTATACTGATTTCAGAACCCTAGCAGAAACTATCATTTTTGCTGTTTCCTCGGGATTATAATAACCAAAATATTAAAAAACATATTTCTAAGTACCCCTAAGTAGAGTCTCTCGAATGGAACCCCGAAAGAGAAGCCCCGAGCAGCCGGGACCCCGTGCGGAGCTATGAGTCGCCACACCGCGCCGTGGGCGATCTGGGGTGCGAAAGCAGCGCCTTGAGGATTTGGGGTTTAGGATTTAGGGTTTAGGGTTTAGGATTTGGGGTTTAGGATTTAGGGTTTAGGGGTGACTCAGGGTTTGGGATATCAGGATATATCGAGATATATGCAGCTGAAGCACGATTCTAGCAACTAGTAGAGCCTAGAGGATGACAGCTGTTAAGACTGTTGAGAATGTGCTAGTTCTCGCGGGCGTGCATTTTCAAACATTTCCCAGTGAACCTGGTCGCCAGAACTTACGACACTGTGCTGCCATGGCAGAGTCCCCAGAGACTCCAATATCCCTTAATTAAGGATTGTTCCTTAAATCATATTGGGGATCCTACTATAATTTAAGGTATATTCCTTAAATAAGGGGTTTTGGAGTCTCTGGGTCAGGTCTAGAGCCGATTGCTTCAGACCCTCGGTCAAGCTGTCTCTTGCCCCTCGACAGTCTGGGGGGGGCCCGTTTTGGTAAAGGTTTCCATCGTCGCATGTCTACTCCTCGAGAAAGAGAAGAGGCTGTATAGCTTGCATGACACAATATCCCGGAAAAATGCCTACAATAGTCACGAATACTGCAGAGGCACAGGCCTGTATTGGGGGCAACTTCCTGAACAGTCAAGGCATGTCAAGGACAAGACAGAGGGTTCAGGATTTGTTTGCATGGCCAGGTGTGGGGTGAGTGCTAGCAACAACTTGAAGGCTTAGAAGCTTCAAGCTCCTTCCTTTGATCATTACCATGACGATAAGGAGTGCAAGAAGGGTTCACACCTCCTGACCCAGGTCTTAGGGCTTAGGGTTTGAAGTGAAGCAGACGTCTAGTTGTTCTTACATGTACATAGACACACGAGTTGTCCGCACCAAGATTGCCACGAAAAGATCGACTCCGTCACTAGCGTAAACATTGTTGCTGTCACTGCTATGCATCTGTCTCGTCGGCATCACGATTCACAGCCGTCATCAAACTTGCATCAGCGCAATCTCGTGGTCATCATGACCATCATCGCCATGGTCATCGTCACGGTCACGGTCATCCGTCATCGGTCACGGTCATGGTCATGGCCGTCATCACTATCCTCATCAGCAAGCAACGCAGCAACGCCAACAGCAGTAGTAGCAAGAAGCAGAATCGCCCTAGGATGGGACTGAGATTGAGGTTTATCGGCCTCGGGCCGACGAGGCTTCCCAGTATGTGCTTCGGGGTTGTTTCGGGGTCATGTCAGATCTGAGCTCTGAAATGGGAGCTTCCGAAAACAGGGGACCCGAACATAGTACCCTAAGCAGTTGGATCCTTACTATAAGGACCCCAAAATACGGTACCCCTAATTATAGGAAACTCCCAAATGAAGCCATCAAAGGCCCCGACCCCAGCTGTGGAGAGTGCAGGGTGACAAAACCCACCCTGGCGGCATTCTACGAGTCATCTGAGGCATCAGGCAGAGACTGCAGTGTGAAGGCCGAAGGCAAAAATTAGGTCTGACATTGCAAGATTCTGCATAAGCCCATTCTCGACATGCGGCATCCCCTTGAAGCCATCGTGATCCACTGCTTTCTGCTTCAATAAGGCACGATGGTGCAATTGTCAGCTTTTGTCGTGGCTTGGAGCACTCCTGCAACTGCAATTTGGTAATGTCATTATCAGCCTCAGTACTAACAGACTAACAGTTGTGTGCTGCACTAGTACGAGTACCCTTGCAAGTAGCAGAAGGAGGAGGAGGAGGAGTATTCTAGCAGCAGTAGTACGACGGGAGGAGCAGCAACTGCATCAGGAGCACTGAAAGCAGCAGCAGAAGGAAGACGAGGAGGAGTGGCGACAGCAGCAGCAGCAGCAGTCCTGGTAGAGCTGACACAGCACAGCCCAAACCCTAAACACAAGTCTCTAGATTCCTACATCCTACGATAAGCCTCTTCAAACCCACGTCGCTCAGTGAAGGACACACTGAGTTCTCATGTGAATGCCACTTTTGTGCCCACTACGTCCTTAACAGCTGTGGTAAGAATGAGAGGAGCTATGCTGACAAACTGACTCGCAAGCTCGCAACCATGCCAGCAATGACAGTGAGGCAGTAACGACAACAAGCAGAAGCTTACGTGTAATCACGATTCCGATGCCAATCGAAAAAGAAGGGCCCCTTTGAATCTGGCCCAATACTGCCTACAGCAGACGGCGTGATGAGACACAGCACCCCGAAAGCAGCCACTTCAGCAATGGACCTGGGCAGTATCATAGGCACCCTTGGGGGGGAAGGGGGAGGGGGGAAGGGGGCCTTAATGCCCATAATAAGAACCTAAGAAGGCCTATTTAAGGAAGTATAGTCCCCTACCCCCCTCCCCCCTACCCCGCTAAGGTCCCTGTGACACTAGATCCCCGATGTTCGAATCAGTTGAGGGCTGAAGGCTTTGTGTTCGGGGCAACGATTCAGAGTCTGAGATCCGGATTGAGACTTCTTGGGCGCAGCACGTCCGGTTTGAGATTAAGGGTTCAGCAATCAGCGTCTGGGATTCAGGCTTGAAGGCTTTGCTGTCACGAATGTGGGGTGCTGGGCTTACGATTAGTATCTTAGTGTTTAGGATCAGGGTTTGCGATGCCCTAAAGCCTTAAACCTTCCGATAATCAAGGGACCCTGCCTTGCCAACACTGGAAGCTTGGGTTCCGTTGGGGAAAGGCTTTGCCGAGTTTTGTGCACAAGGGTTTAAGGTTTAGGGTTTTGGGGGGTTGAGGGTTTAGGGTTCAGGGTTCAGGGGTGTGGAGTTTAGGGCTTGGGGTGTAGGGTTTAGGGTTTAGGCTTCCTGTGCTTGTTCAAACGTCACAAGCCAAAACCGTAAGCATCATGAATCCCTTCCTGCGTAGCTGTGGACAATGCTGATGCAAACTCCTGATCAATGAACCCGCTCTCCTGGTCGGGACTATACTCTGCATCCAAAGACAAGACTTCGGCATCTGAGGAACTGCATATAAAGATCGTAAACAACAGTATCCTGAATATACGGACCCCCAACAAAAAAATCACCGTTCTTGTATCCTTCTGCAAACTATCGATGATCTACCTCTACAACCAGTCCATAAAAACACATAAAAACAAACCAACAACAAACATACATATGTAATTACATACATACGCGTATACATATGTACACACATTTAACCACGTATACATGCTGGATATATACAAGTGTACACGCTGCTTTTTGCTTATACTTATCTGCACCTGCATACATGTGTACACGTGTATAAACTTCCGTTTAACAATCCTGCCTTTACCTGTTGCTTCGAAGCCTCCGCCTCTGAGCGCCGGACAGCGCGACCAGAATCGAGTTAGCAAAGCATTCGGGAAAGACCGTCTGTGGCAGGGATTAGCGTGTAGGCTTTAGGGTTTACGTCTGTGGCCCGGGAACGGTTTAGGGCTTGGAAATGAGGGTTGCTGGTTTGGTATCTAATCTCATCTCGGATGTTTGACTTTAGTCCGAGACATCGTCGTTCCGAGTAGAGCGGTAGTTTCCGTGGTGCGGGTGTAGATCCCTGAACCCCGAAACAGATATGCAAAGCCTCCTAAAAGCCAGAAAACAGAGAACACAACGCGCCTGCAAGATGCCCACTTTTTCCTGATGGCAGAGACTCCGGAGATTGGGCCATCTGTGACTGTTAGGCTTCCGCATGTGTATGTATGTACATATACAAATGGACATGTACGCATATATTATATACATACATACAGACAAACAGACAGGCAGACCGAAAGACATACATGGCTTTGCATATATGCACACATATGTATACATATATATATATATATATAAACATATACATGTATACATGAATATTCTTTCACATGTGTATATATATATATATGAAATATGGCCGTTTACATGTTTGTATGTGTATATATATTTGTGTAAACATATATACAGATACGTGTTATATATACATATATATATACACATGCACACATTTTGGCGTGTTCCGGCCAAGTTCCTTGGCTCTCGACGCAGTGCCGCGAAACATGCTGTAGCCAACCTCACACCCTGAAGTGCTCGTCGTCGTGTTGCCGTCGTCGTCGTCCGCCACCCCATTCCCGCCGCGCTTGGTCCCATAGCATCTGAGAAGGATGTTTTGGCATTCCCGCATCCGCCAATGGACTTTGCCCAAGAGTCGTGTGCAACTTCTGTGGTTCAAAGTGCCCCATGACTGTCTTGAACTCGCAAAACACATCATCGCCAGTTCGCGGCTGGATGCTACTGGCATGGTGGGCTCTTGCTTTTGCCGGGAAGGTCGTCCGTCTGATAATACAATATTCAATAATATTCTAATAATATAATATAATAACAGTTATATGATAATAATGTTAATTATATGATGTCGAAGATGCTTCGCACAACAGTTCCGTCCGCTTGTCGTCTTCTCGATAGCAACGTGCTCCTGCTGCTTCACAAAATGCAGGTAGTAGAGGTAGAAGCTCGGCAGGAAGGGTGCATGTTCACATGTGTATATATATATATATATATATATATATATAGACGTATATACATACAGATAATGTACACACACATATTGATATATCTGTATCTATAGCTACATCTAAATCCATATCTGCATCTGCATCTGCATCTATATCTATATCTATATCTATATATATATATATATATAGATGTACATGTGTAACCATGCATGTATATCAAACAACTGCATAATATACCCTCGTGGTAGTACAGGCTTCCGCTCGGACATCCGCACCCTGCGTGGCGATGAATCTTACGGCTTCTCTCCACTTCATGTTCAGCAAACCCAGCCCTCTGGAAAAAGATGAACGAAAGGGTATGGAAATAGGGTTTAGGGTTTAGGGTATGGCAGTTTCCGAAAATACCGGACCCGAATATAGCACCCTAAATAACAGGATCCCTATGTCCTATTATAAGGACCCCCAAACTAAGGTACCCCTCATTTTCGGAAACTCCCAAATCCAGCCCTCTGGACAAAGATGAATGAAAGGTCTTGCAGTAACACCACATAGGGCATCATATGCCCCACCTGCATCAACAGACTAGCCGCAAACTAGGACGAAGGGCGTGTCAAAATGCAGAGTTGCCATTGCTTTCACGGAGAAGTCATCACCATCATCACCACCGTTCCCACATGCATCATCCTACCTGTCCACAACAACAGCAACAACAACAACACCAACCCCAACACCAACGCCAACACTAATGCCAACGCCAACGGCAATGGCAGCGGCAACAACAACAACAACAGCAACAACATCATCATAATCATGACTTTCATGACTGCCATCGTCACTGCGCGAACAGCCACAACAACAATCCGATCACGATTGATTACCAACCGCAACAACAACAACGATAACAGTAACGAGTGGCAGCCACCAGCATCCCCGTCGTCTTGCCTGTCGCCGCATGACCATCTCGTTCCTTGGCGGAGGAACCTGACGGCGAGAGGGGGTTGCCGCTGCTTTCATGCGCTGCTTGGTGTAGTGGAAAAGACTGTGGCTTTGATGCTTGCAGCTTCAAGTTGAACAAACCGGTAACTAACCTTTCATCATAACACCCTGGAACTGATGGAAACCCAAGAGCCCACAAGACAACCGAAGCGCTTCGCCGATCGCGAGCGGAATCGCGGCGGAGCTCAGGCAAAGACCTAGCCGAAGTGGTGTGCAAAGCACGTGTACATAGTGTTACCACCTATCCCGAACTGTGCCACAAACGTGTCCAGGATGTTGCTGCTTTTCCGTCGGGCTCTGACAAGACCCGGCTCGTGTGGGCATATGAACCCTTGAGGAAATCAGCAGTTCGGTCCGTTGTCCGGGGTTCGTTCACATGGCAGTCATGTGGATCAGATATGAAAACGACATATCGCTCACTTTCTCGTCAGCTTTTCAGTGCCGCACGTGTGCAAGCAAGCTCGAACAAGCATACGAACATGGTGGATCTGTGAATGTAGGCGCCAGGGTTTGGGTGTACATCTTAAAATAACGAAAAAAAGGAACCCCAAAAAACCCATCTGTGTATAGTGGCTGGTGGTCAAGACGTTTTCTCAATGTCCTCCCGTGTGATCCAAGGCAGGTGACACACAAACGCTGGTAAGCAAGTGAAGAATACCCCTCAAGAAACATATGTAGCATCTACCCCAGTGCTGCACGGTATCTGGTGGAGCTGCGCAGAAGTGGCTCTTTATCAGCGCGGCCGCAAACTTCCCCAAGCAGCACGAGCCTGTTGACGCTGAGCAAGGCTCCATCATAGCTGGCAGCCACAGCGCGGCCTGAGGATGTCAACAGGACAGTAGTTTTAGTCGTAGTGGTAGTGGTAGTGGTAGCAGTGGTGGTGAGGGTGGGAGTGGGAGTGGGAGTGGTAGTCGTCGTCTCTTTCTCTTTGTCATTGTCTCGTCTGCGTCGTCTCGTGGTCACCGAGGGAATCCTAATACTGTGGCTTCCTGAACAGCGACAATCAGGAATAGCCATGCCCAGAAAATGCACGCAACCGAAACCATGGTGGAAAAGCCACATGCGGATTCTCCGTGATGCCGGTACACGCTTTTGCGGACATGCGGCTGCACCGCATTCCACAATCGGCGGCCGTCCAGAACCCAGGAGCCAGAGGACACCATCCTTGAGGTTCGGTTCCCTCCTAAGGACTTGGAATGCTAGGCTCGAAGCAATACCCAACTCTGTCCCAAAACCACCCATGGAGTCGTAAGTAGCTGGTTTTTGTTCGGATTCGATGGCGAAATCTCTGCTGGACCAGGCTTACGACTTGCGCTTGTCAGTGCCATCCCGCGAGTTCCGATTCGATCTAACCATGGGGATGATCGGCACTACGGTGCGCTTACAAAACCGCATGCCCCCCCCGTGCGAAGCTTCAGACGCACGCTCTCCCCGGCCCCCTGAAGCCTGCCATGGAATCTTCAGCGTCTTCAGCTCTCTCGAGTCAAACCATATCCACGGAACTACTGTAGCTAGACAACATTCTCGGATCCCAGCTTGGATTTAGCGAAGGCTTGCCCCTCCAAAGCAAGGCAACTTGTCATGGAGCTCGAGGCGTGGGCTTGAGCTCGAGAGCTCAAGGAGTGTCCGAATCACGGCACGGGCTTTAGGAGTTTGTAGCGTCCCTTACCAGTGCGTCCCTTATTCGTCAAGACGCCCCTGAAAGTGCTTGAAGTCGAACAGAACACGTTCTAATCGAAACCAGCTCAAGCAGAAAGCTGGAAGGCAGGCCAATAGCAGTAGGCTTCGCAGGCCTTGAGAAGTTTTCTTAGGCCTGGTGTCCAGAACCAGGGTTTTGTGGTTGAAGGAGTTTTGGGGTTCAGGGTTTAGGGTTTAGGATGTAGGGTGATGTTGTTAACATCATCGCTGAATGATCCATCCTGCCGTAAGATAGAACGCAGCGACTGTTCTAGAAGCACCCACCCAACCTGACACGCCATGCCGGACCAAACAGGAAATCCTCACACCCGCAATCCCCTCCAAAAAAAATGATGCTACCACGCCTATCACCAACAGACACGAATCGCAAGTAACTGAATCCGTGGACACAAGTCCCCCGAAACCTGAAACATTCCACGGTAATCAGTCCCAAACACAGTGAGCCCCCCATGATCACGAGCCGAGGCACCACTGAATCGTTCCAGAGTTCCCCGAGCGCTGAGGTGGCGCCCTGCACCCTCAGGGGCTTCGGATTGTGCTTAGCTGGTGGAGTTTGGTGAAGTCTCAATGTTCGGGGTTTTGGCTTTTGGGTTCGGTGGGTTTAGGGTCAATACTTACAGTCCAGGAGATTGCATGGTCGAGGGGTCCGGATTGAGGCATGCTTGGCAAGATTATCTTGTCTGTGACTGTCTCGCGATGAATACGTGACCTGCTCAACGTAACCTGGTCGACAAACACGGTAACTCCCTTGCAAACTCCTGACAGGGTCTGATCATCGCGAATATTCCCGACTGTCAAACTGATAATCTAGCACGGCCTGCCCGCGAAAGACACATCGTCTTTCTTTGGGGGCTGAAGAAGCAGCACGGACCCGAACATGATATGATATACTCTAACTCTCGAACAAATGTCAAATGTTGGCAGCAATATTCCACTGGCTTGCGTTGAAAGCTTTACGGGTTTGTTGGGCATGTGGTGACTGCGACTTGCTGACCTGCATGCTCCACGCCTCATGTTGATGTCATGCCGTTTCGGCAACATGCTGTCATGAAGCATTGCATGCCTAGCCATGATAGCAAAGCCACAAACACACACGCGTGCGCAGTTTCAGATGAAGAAGCCCCAAGGAAAAAAAATAATGCCAAGGCATATCCCTCTACCAAGCGCCACAATCACACAACATGTTGAAACCAATGCACATGGTCCATCCTCAACATATCTCAACAAGAAAATGCAAACCACGATTCAAGCAAGTTCTCGTGGTAAAAATGACGAATCAACAAAAATGCTTGTGTTGGAGCACGAGCAACAAGACCAAAACAGGATGAGCATGAGTGAGCTGAAGTTTTCGCGTGTCCGCACGCCAAGAATGTCGACAATCTTGGTTCATGCATGCTGAGGCTGCTGACTTAGAAGGCTCATTGCAGACAGAGCAAATCTTCCCGACAAGAAAAACAGCACGGCGCTCCAACTTCCAAATTGGCGAAGTAAGGTCCTGTGCGATCCTAAGCTGCGACCTTCAAAAAAACGACTGAAGCAAAGCCAAATTCCTTCTGTTATCAATGAGTACCTGCGATTGTTTTGGTTGTGGAGTCTTCTGAAGTCTTTCAGGTGTTGAAGTTAAAGTAAACCAACACGTCATGCAACTTGGGCAAACATTAATAAACACGCAAACATATTGTCGACGTTCCTTGCCGTGGGTTCCGCCACGTCAGTCAAAGCATCTGACTCGTCCAACGAGCCGCATCCCAGCGTGGCTGAGATTGGCGTCTTACAGACACCACAGGCTGCTTTCAACTGCGCACGCAATGTGGAACTTCAAAACATGCTGCCACTAAGAAATTTCCAAGATAATTTATATGTTCATTGTTCACCGTCGCGGAACGCAAAACCATTGATAAAAACCCAATCCAGATGACATTACGCACTACTGTCTGTGGCAGAACTAGTGCGAGGAGGTGGATACTCAAGACAAAGGGGGTGGTTTGCTCTGCAGCGGCTTGCATTGCGATTCACATTGCGCTCAGCAACAAGAATTGACGACTGTCAGCACTCGGTCCCCACAAACGAGGCACCAACAAACAAGAACGAAAAACAGCGGTGAAACAGGGTGGCTCGATTAGAAGGCAAAAAAAGCTAACTGCGACGCACAGGTTTTGCCGGTGTTGGCCGTTCAGTTCAAGATTTGATCGAACACCTTGTGCTCAGGATTTCGAACCAAGCAAACGCAACACAAGCACATGTACGTGTACGTCCTATGTTGAGTGAACGCAGCTGGAGAAAAACACACCGAAAGGTT
Source organism: Symbiodinium sp. CCMP2592 (assembly GCA_905221615.1). Classification (NCBI taxonomy): domain Eukaryota; class Dinophyceae; order Suessiales; family Symbiodiniaceae; genus Symbiodinium; species Symbiodinium sp. CCMP2592. The sequence goes on from CAJNDT010003223.1 coordinate 568,047, forward strand.
CGCTGTGTCTGTGCCTGTGTGGACTTGCCATGTCCATCAAAACAAACTTGGTGGGATTTCACTCTGCAGTTGCGGCACTCAACAAAAACTCAAACGGCTTTTTTTGGTTTGCATGGGCCTCGTCGACTACGGCTGTAGCACTCGGTCCCTACAAACGAACAAACCACCAAACATAAACAAAACAGCGGTGAAACAGGTACCTAATTGGAGAAAGCGGAGTTAGCTGCGGTGTCCAAGCTTTGCCGGGGTTAACCGTTCAGCATATGCTACGGGTCCTCAGCGATCGTTCAACAACAACAGAAGGCCGTCGCCTAAAGTTGCCCAAGACCGTCACTGGAGCCCAAATCAAGACTCCGGCCGCCGTTCTAGTTCCGTCGAACAACGGACGACCTGTTGTGTCCCGATCGTGTGCACAAGTCCAAGTCCAGGCCATTGGAAGTGGAAAGACCTGTCGATCCATGTCGAAAGGTTGGACCTTAAGGAATTAATGAGTCCAGTGCCGTCGAACCGACCCAGAGGATTGTTGTTGTGTCCCAATCGGACACGCCGAACCCACAAGTCCAAAGTCCAGGCCATCGGCAGTGCACTGACCCGTCGACGTATGTCGAAAGGTTGGATTTCATGCGTCCAAGGTCATTGGAGGCTCTTCTCAGCAGGTGGCCATTCATCAAGCTTGCGCTGCATGTGTGGAAAACTTTCATCGTGGATTTCCACGCCGGAATCTGTTAGGACACATTCGCCTTCTGCACGGCGGCTACTGCCGTTGGAAGCTCAGTGCTGTTGTTGTGTTCTGGCTACGCGGCTCTCGGAAAATGGACTTCTGTTCCCTGTCGGTCTGTGCGCCTTGCCCACTTCGACAAGCGTGCGGCGGCCTATGCTTTCATTGAGAAGGGCAGACTTGGTCCGGGCATTCTTCTAACAAGTGGCAACCACATGCAGCGTAAGCTGATGAATGGCCACCTGCTGAGAAGAGCCTATGCAACCTGGACCGACGACATACGTTGTTGTGTCGATGTTCAAGAGAGAGAGCAACTTAGCTCTGCGTAACATTGCGTCTCATGAGACTGGAACCTTGGCTTGCATCCACTATTCGATCAGGTCGGCTCGGCGGCTCATTTCTCTGGCCCGCTGAGGGCCTCGATCTGATGGCACGCCGACCGACAACATACGTCGTTAAGGTCCGTTCGCTTACTTCACACACAAGGCGATCCCCATTCCACACCCTGGCCTGGTCACTTGCATTGTGCTCGAACTTGGTTGCGTTGTGTTTGGACTGCCAGCACGTCGACACACGTCGATGTCCGTTTCTGACCCCTGCCCGGGCTCTCTCTTCCTTGCATGTCTGTGGAATGAGTTGCCGGCCTACGTCAATACTTGGGCTTCAACATGTTTCAGAAAATATCAGACATCGACCCGGTCTTCGTCACTTTCTCCTCTGTTCGGGACGCGAACTCCGTGGTCTTGAGAGACGCTTTGACGGGGTATGGGCAAAATCTCTTCCAGATGATTCCAGGCCGTGCGGATGCCGTCACCGCACAAGACAGAACTCTTACCAGGCTCAGACTCGTCTGGTGACCCGCTACCTTGGAATGTTCTGCGCGTTGCGCTGCCGGACTAACGCACACTAGGAGCTCGGTATGCTTCCTTGCCTGGTTTACCTGTGCGCGTAGTTTGGTGTCTATGACCGGCGGCAGCTGTAGAGCTCACCACTTTGCAGTTTTCTGGTAGTCTGTTAGTCGACAAGGTCCGCTCACACCAAAAAAAAAAAAATCTGCTCAGCCTCCAGTGACCTTGGCTTGGGCGCATGAAATGCTCAAGGTTCAACCTTTCGACATACGTCGACGGGTGTCTCCATTGCCGATGGCCTGGATCAGGTAATTCTGAAAACTCAGTTTGTCGTGATCTAGCGAACTCAGCAATGTCTTAGACATCCTGAGCAACAAAAGCTGTGTTCGACCGCCTTTGCGCTCGCCCAGCTCAATGACTCTGGTCGCTGCCCACCCTCACGGAAGTCTTGTGGGGATAGAGAGGGTTCTCACGCCAGGGTTGATGAAACGCGTCTGGCTTCTGCGTCGTGCGCCGAAGCCTTTTCCGGGACCTGGGGCGCGCCTCCGCTTGGAGTTCATCGACACAAACATAGAACTCAAAAACGCCCATGTCATTCTTATTGACGAAGGGCAACAAGAGGGCTTCCAGCATCGGCCGCCATCTTGGCCATTGCGGGTTGCCAGCTCATCATCCGCACCGGAGATCTCCGTCGATCTCTAGCGGGAGTAAAGGCGATGTGCAGCTTCGGACACTCTGGCCTCACTGCGAAACCGGTCGGCATTTGTGGACTCACTCAACCTGCTTCTCCACTCTACCCTCTAGAGCATGCTCACGCCCTCCGCGGCTTTGTGCAATCCGTGGCTTTTCGGCAGCAGCTACACGGCAGGCCTGGTGGGAGTGCTTCTTCGCAAACTAAATGGGGTGACAACCACTTCCCACCAGTGGGTCTGCCCGCCGTCTCCGGTGGCGTGGCGGCTGATACTGCGACGCCAGCAGCCGTGGATTGGAGCCGTTGGCATGGCCAGATTGGCTCTTCGCGGAACTTCTGAGCCTCCCGTGTCGGTTGCGCATCATCCATGCCAGCGAGGACTTTTTGTCCCTTGGGTGCCGACCGAGTTTGCGCGGACCGCCATACGGGCCGCCCCAGGTGTACGTGAGGAGGATTGCATTGGTTGATCAATGTACCGGCAGAGCTCTTCGGGCCTCAGTCCCGCCCTGCCGGCTTCAAGGCAGGCCTAGGATTGGTTTGAAGAAAGGCTTAAAGGAGGCCTGAGGAAGAGACCTGAAGGAGGACTTGGGAGACGTCCACACGCAATCGCTTAAGGGGGTTAAAAACTAATTGGAAAATGTGCCCCAAAAAATGAAAACCGTTTACTTGGCTTAATCTGTTAAAATTAAGGCAAGATCCAGGGTATGGAGGCTCCCACATGATGTACTGGTGCTGGCCAAAGGTGAAGTCACAATCTGAGAATGAGAGATGAATGAGAGAGTCCGGAGCCCAGACACGGTCGCATGATGATGGATGCCACTCTGGATCATTCAGCGACTTGCATGTGCGAATGCCACTTGATATGGCTCGAGATGTTCAAAAGTGCAGAACAGTCCCAATTGTTCAAGCTAAGGTGATTTCTTGGCGAGAAGATCTTCTGGTGCGCATTTTTTCCGATGCTTTTCGGTCTCGAAAATAGATCCGCTAAACAAAGAACAGTCCGAACTGCACTGTCGCGTTGGAATAGATTGTCAGAGCGGCGGAAAATGGAAGGCGATGACAAGACTTGCATTTTTTTGCTTTTCTGCAGAAACTGCTCAACTATTTACAGTACTGTTGCTTAGACTGGCTGGTTGTTCCCAAAAGACACTCCAAACTGCACTTGTGCTGTTCAACTGGTTTTGGCGTCGAAACCTCAGTGCCATCTGGCTCACATGTCATATTCACTTAACACAGTGCAGAAGAAGAACAACGCAACCTGCCACACACATGTGAACATTTTAGAGTGCAGATCGTAAGCAATCGCAGCCCAGAAATTGATAACAAACCATGGCTGTTTCTTGCACCTATGGGTGCGGGTCGGACTGGGTTGATCTTGGGTGATCATCGGACAGTCGGGTCTCTTCAACAACTTCCGCTCTTGGTTAAGTCCAAGAGTTGACCGTGACAAACTTTTATGCTTGGCCTGATTGAGGCCATGACAAGATTTAGAAGTTGTAGCTACAACTTTAAAGTGCTCGATGAAGGACTTGGTAAGTGGTGCGTTGTGTGCAACTGTGGAGCTCGATAAGATGAACTTCATAGATCGAAGGCGCTTGACGACAAGATCCTGTGGAATGGTTATGCCGCAGCCGTCAAGCGTAGTAGTGCTAAAGTCTTCATAGAGAAGTTGCCGAACCGCTTGACTACTGCTAGGCAGGGGGAAAGGGGACCTCTGTCCATTGATGAGCTTAAGAAGCTTACAGTCACATCCAAGAGAAGCAGTCGCTTGGCACAGGGTTCTGTTTGCCATACGGATTCCGCTAAAGAGTTGGCCTCTGACGAACCGTTGCCAGCTTTGTACAGCGGTGCTTTGGCAGGACCTTCGTTTTCTAAGTTGAAGCTAGCTCACAGCAACGTCAAGCATAAGCCGCTTCACCCAGAGTTTGCCCGAACGTTCCGAATGAAAGTTTGGACAAGGCGCGCTTGGACCGAAGAAATTAGGGTAGGTGCACTCAGAAGCTTGATGGCTTCTTCGCATCGTTTAGAAGAGAGGTAGTCTTTCAACACAACAGGACCCACTTTTGAAACAGCGCAAACTTTCGAACAGCAGCTTCACCAAAGGATGCGGGTGTTTCAGTTTTTGTTTTGGTTTTCCTATGCAGACTGTTTCCAAGTTTTCGCAGCACTTCGCCAGGCTGAGCGAACAGCTGTCGGAAGTGCTTCTTGGGAAACTCTGAAGCCATTTTTGGGTGATGGAAAGGCGCCAACTGCCGAAAACCCGCAACTTGTTGAAGGGCAAGTTGCAGGGGCAGCAGCTCCAAATGTCCAAGACATTCCGGCTGGTGGCGCTGGTGTGCCCCCCGATGATTTGAACTTTGCGAATTTTAGGACCTTTAGGATGTTCTGTTAGAGATTTTGTTTTTGGTTTTTGTGATAGCAGAAACGGGTTTTGGGCGCTTTGGCCAAGAAGTCAAAAGAACATACGTGGTTTTGGGAGTTTGACTCTGACTTTAAAGGTGGTGTTGACTGTTCGGTCTCGCAGTCACAGCAGCAGACGTGCTTCTGAGAGATTTGATTTGAGACGCCAAAGTTTTGAGGCTGTGTTGACTGTCTGGACCCAAAGTCCAAGTAGCAGACGTGGTTCTGGGAGACTTGACCTTAGAGGACAACGTTTTGAGGCGGTGTTGATTGTCTGGACTCGCAGTCACAGTAGCAGACGTGTTCTGCAAGACTTGACCTTGGAGGCAAACATTTTGAGGCGGTGTTGAGTGTTTGGGTCCAAAGTCAATTTAGCAGACGTGGTTCTGGGAGAGTTGACTTGAGAGGCCAAGGTTTTGAGGCGGTGCTGACCGTTTGGACCCAAAGTCAAAGCAGCAGACGTGGTTCTGGGAAACTTGACCTGACAGGCGAAGGTTTTGAGGTGGTGTTGACTGTCTGGATTCGCAGTCGCAGTAGCACACGTGTTTCGGGGAGACTTGACCTTGGAGTCCAAAGTCAAAGTAGCAGACGCGGTTCTGGGAGATTTGACCTTGGAGGCAAAGGTTTTAGGACCAGGATTAATTGCTGGCAGTTGAAAGCACAAATGTGGTGTTTGGAGGCCTGCCTTCCAGGCAAGGGCTTGGCAACCAAGTCAGGGTGTGCGCCGCTCCAGGCGCCACGCCTTCAGAAAGGTGCGCCAATGGAGCCGGCAGAGCGGTTTTGGGTGCGCTTGCCAGCGAAAACGGGGGCGTGGCATCTGGAGCGGACGCCGCGCCGCCCTTCGCCGCCCTTCGTGGTAAAGTTTACCGCGCGCGACGCCGCGCCCGGCAAGAAGTCTTGAAGGGAAGGAGGTCTTGTTTTCTTTGCAAAACCCACCAGAAATTCTGTGTGTGATTGCGTTTTGTTTCATGAATTCTTCTTTTCTCATTTTGTGCGCAAAAAACAACCATAAAGCGATTTCGTGCTTCTTGTTTTTGTGTGTTCTGTTTGAGTTTGTGCTTCTTCTTCTTCTTTTGTGTGTGATTGTGTTTTGTTTCACGAGTTCTTTTTTATTAATTTTATTTTCTTCGCAAAAACCCCACAAAGCGATCGTGCGGCTTCTTCTTCTTTTGTGTTCATGATTGCGTTTTGTTTGAGTTTCTATTTTTTTCAGAACTGTGGCACATTGCTCTTCTTACGGATAGACTTTGTGACAGGACGATGCGCAGTTGCGGCGACCTTGGCGGAGCTTTGCGAACCTCGCTGATGCGAGGATTTTGCAGCATGAACTGGCAGATGTGAATCTCAGCTTGTAGCTCCACTTGCAGGAGTTCCTTTTTCCGACAGAATCGCAGTCTGGAAGGACCTCTCCTGAACAACTGGAAAGCAAAATGTTTTGGAGCAATAATTTGGCCTCATATCCAGAACCGTTTGAGGCAATTTTTCTGTCATTGTTGTTGGAAGCTGTGGTGGTGAACGAAATCGCTCTCGTCCAGCATGTGGTGTTTGCAACTCCTGCTCATGTTCTTTGTCAACAATTGCCGCAAACCGCATCTGAAGCATCCAACGTGGTGTAGCACGGTGGTCAGTGTGTCCATTCGTGGCATCTTTGTGCTTGGTAACGCGCCTGTCGTTTGGTGATGTGCGAAACAGATTGCGGAATTCAACCTGCCAAAAGCTCCATCAGAGTGAAGCAGGGCTTTAGGACTGCAAGAATGCACAAATTTTGAAGAGACGGTGCAATTCTCACAACTTCAGTGGCAGTGAAGTCGAAGGGACGTCTGAACGGTGTTCATTCAAAGTTCGTTGGTTGCATTTTCGTTTGGAAACACAATCGTTCGTCCAAGGTGTGGCGTTTGCGAATTTTCTGCGAAAAATCGCAGCCGAAAATTGTATTTGAAGGTCGTAAAGTGGGAGTTCTGAACTGTTGGTGTGTTCATTCGTTGCGTTTTTGGAAGCAAAAGCGATGGTCCGGCGTATGGCGCTCTGCGTTGCAATGTTGCTTCAAGCAGTCAACCGACACCCAAATGCCGGCACCGATGAGTTTTCGTACCCTGGATCTTTACGCTACACCACTTGGAAATCCTTAAAAAATCTTTGTAAAATGGTAACCTTTAAACCCCTTGGATTGTGTAGTGTGTGGAAATGACCCAATTTGGCAATCCTGAAGTTACTCATCGGATTGTTTCCCTGGCAGTTGCTCGGTGAGTCTCGGAATCTGTGGATTTTAGGAGATGTTGCCGAAGACATGAAACACAGCATCCACGGTTTAAGCCTGCGAAACGATGCGCAGGAACAGAGCAGGACCCAACCTCGACTTATCTCGACTTGCTCTCCAGAAACCACAACCATAGGACGGTGCAGGACCACGGCAGACAAGAACTGCAAGGTCACTTGGGGTCCTTCAAAACCGCTGTGGGGACCACGGTTTTTGCGAGGCTTTGCGCTCGTGAAATGTCCCGGCACCGGGCGCCGCCGAACATTCTAGTGAATTCGAGTGGTCTCCGAGCCTTTCTCCAGGGGCTGATTAAACGCATCCACGTCTGACGCTTTGCTCTGCCGTGCGAGCCCCAACAAAACGTCTGATGCTTCCAGATGCTGCCCAGTTCCCAAAAGCACAGTCTGATGCTTTGAGATTGCTGCGAGGGCCCAAAAATCGTCTGATGCTTTCAGTTGCTGCCAGACTACCACAAGCACAGTCTGATGCTTTGACCTTGCTTCAAGAACCCCCGACGATGCGTTTGATGCTTGCAGTTGCTGCCAGGTCCCCCCAAAGCACGTCTGATGCTTTGACTTTGCTGCGAGGGCTTCAAATAACGTTTGATATTTTCAGTTGCTGCCAGATTCCCAAAAGTCTGATGTTTCCTCTGCAAGCCTTCGCCCAGGGCTTCCCAACCCTGCAACACTTTCGACAGCCTTTGAAAAGCCATTTGGGTCGACCTCTGCAGCTGGATCGTGTCTATGCTGCACGTTGTACAATCGCAGCCTTTGATCGTAACGTAGGCTCGTAGCGAAAAGCCTTTTGTCGCGCAGGGTCCGGAACACCATAAGAAAAGGACACAACAGGGTACCCCCACAGTATTCTGCTTTGCGCTGGGCTTCATGCAGCGTTTTCCTATTGTTGTGTTTTTTGTGCATACCTTCCTCCAAGTTCTCAAAGAAAAAACAAGTGGCAACGGGTTCAAGTTGGCCAGATCCGCGGCCTTATTTTGCTTGCCGTTTTTGACGCTAGAAACCGGCTTCAACTAGTGGCCTCCCCTGTAGGACCGAGTGCGGAGCTGCCGTCGACGAGGCCTGTTCACGCCAAATTAAATGCACTCTCGTTTGCCGTGCTGCTCTCCGGGTGGGACCCGGCCAAAAAAATAATGGCCAGAGCCCCGACCACGCCAAAAGAAAAAGTTGTTTGGGCTTGCCCCAAGCAAATTCATTTCCAAAAAGCTCGCATTTTTGAATGTGGATCAGCGGGAGTGCAATAGCTGTTGTTTCCAAGTCAGTCGCAATTCCTGCCAGTCTTTTGTTGCCGTTGGTTTTGCAAAGATTTTGACCATTTTGTTTACATCAAGACATGTACTGTGGACCGGTGTCGATGTGGTCATGAACGAGGCGATTCTGCTTCGCTCGGGACGCTTTGCTTTATTTGGGGTCAAAGGCTGTCACAAGAGACTTGCCAGAGATCACTTCTACCTGGTTCCACGGCTTAGCTTAACCAGCTATGTTGGACGGAGCAGCACCACTGCAAGTGATGGCGATCAACATGTTTTGAGTGCTGACGTGAACTTAGTGACTAGCTGTCTGACACTGGATTCATGGTTGTCGCCGAGAATTTTTGCTGCTTTGAAATTCCTGCACCTCTCTCCTTTTGTTACCGTGGGAAACCATGGTCAGACATGACCTCCTTGTAAGACATAAATTGCCGATTCACTTCCAAGCTAAGCCCTTTTTGTTTCACCAATCCACATGTATACCCTCACATGCCTGCTGGTTTTGCACTTCCCCTACCACCAGCGTCATCATTGTAAGGCCGGAAATGGCGCGCAGTGCTCCTGGCTGCGCTCGGCAGTTGCATGCGGTTTCGTTTTTTTGCTTGCCCCAAAGTCGAGCGGCGATCCAAAAGCCAGTGAGATCGGCCCAAGATGCGCCGAACATTGGCACTGTTGTCCTAACTACTGTCAGCTATGCACACAGTAGCTGCTGACTTGAGTCGTTGACCATCGGATTTGAAAAAACTGACACGGCTTCTGGGCATGGATGTAAGGACAATGGCTTTTGTCCAGCTTCAACCCAAGGTCACGCCCAGCAGTTTGAGCTTCGATTCAGAACTGAATTCAATATCCGATGACCCGCAAGCGTTTCATGATTATCTTTCTGCCGGTGATGAAGAAGAGCCTTGATTGACATCCCTGGTGGCTCAGTTGGGCTTAGATATCGGCCTGCCATTGCACCTGCTTCCCCTTGTGCTCCTCTGCTTCAAAGCAAGCGGTGGCAGGCCGAACTGACCGGTATGAAGGACTTTTCCAGGTTCACGAAGACATTCAGGGTCGTCATGCGCCTGACAGGCAGGCGCGATGGAGGCAACGGAGACGGACCCCAGCAAGTTCATGCCAAACAGCACGCTTGTTTCTCAAACTTGTGTGGACAGTATGTATATTGCATGATTGTGAATCTTGCTGATGCATGCAATTCCTCAAAGTCGAGGTCAAGCAGCGGCGAGCCTCAAGCGCTTACGCTTCACTGGACGTTAGGTATCAACAAGGCTGCCAACGATGATTTGCTAAAGCTGAAGAGACATGCAGAGAGCGAGAGAGAGAGAGATAGATCGTGCCTGCGCACTCGCTTTGGTCAGGACGTCGTTGGCGGTGTGCACAACCTTTCAGATGCAGAATCTTCTGACATGTTCTACGCCGCTGCTCACACGGGCGTCATCTTCGACTATAACACCGGGGTGGGCCATTCTTCATTGCCCATAGTATTTGTGAGTGTGTGGATTGTTGTGTTCTTTTTGACAGGTCCAGCGGCTGCTGCAGGGCCACGTGAATCCAATCTCGGCCACAGCCGTCTCGAAGGTAAATGCCTTGACACCAGGAGGTACCAAGTGTTTGCTGTGTGATGTGTGCGCAGGACAAGAAGTGGATTGTGACCGCAGACACCGGTCCAGACAGCATGATGGTCGTTTGGGAGCGTGAGCACCAGTCTGAGGATCCCTGGAGTCTAGTTCAGAGATCGAGTTCAACCTTCACTCTGGCGAATTTAGCCATCCGTGCCGTGCAGGGTCTCGTGTGGCAGTTGGCAAGGTCTGGAACACCGGTCAAGACGTTCTTCAATCCGCATCCGTGCGCTCGGGGCGACATGTGGGAGCGCGCGAAACACGAAACGTCGGCTCAATCGGGTGGAATGCGCTTTTGCTGACAGGTATGGTGTTCACGCTCTAGATATTGCACCCAAGCTGCAGTACCTCGTCACGCTGTCAGCGTCTGCACCTTAGTCTGGCTCCTCCACAAGCTCAAGGAGGAAATGACTCCAATCTCCCTTAGGAATGTACCTTAAATCATATGAGGGGTCCTACTACACTTCAAGGTATATTTCTCAATTAAGGGATTTTGGAGTCTCTGGAAAAGACGAAGTGACAGCCAGGCCCATACCCAGCAGTGACCCCATGGCTTCCACAGCCGGTCAGGCCATGGTCTTTTGCCTTTTGGGGGTCTGGGTGTGCAGAGTGCTGGCAGTGTGCCGATGTCCAGCATGCATACATATATGTATATATATATATATATCTATATATCTATATAACTATATATATATATATATCTATATATATATATATATCTATATATCTATATATCTATATATCTATATATATATATATATATATATATATGTAGATAGTTGTGTGAATTTAATACTTCTCTCATATATATAAATATATATAAATATATACATATATATATATATACATGTATTCATCATATATACATATATATATATATATATATATATATATATATATATACATGCACATACTGAGCGATGGTGCCCGCAGCAATTTGGCTTTGGCGGAGCGGGTCCAGCCAGGAGGGGATTCCGTCCGTGTAGGCGGGTGCCTTGGCCGGGGGGCCGGGCGACGGGCGAACCATGACAGGCCAGGGCTCGGGTACTTAAAGGATCATGGGACTTAGTATATAGTATATAGGCTTATAATTAAGGTAACTGTACTTATAACTACTTATAACCTCAATTCAGGTACTTATAAGCTTACGTACTAAGTCCCATGATCCTCCAAGTAGGGCTGGGGTATGGATTCATGCAGAGACTTGCAGAAATCCTGATCTTCCATTCCGACAGATGGAATGCTGCGCTCGCCGACCTTCTTGGTTGGAGCAGAAAGGCGGTTGTTGCAGTGGAGCCGTTGTAGCATCGAACTCGAATCGAAATCTGAAAGGGGAATCTCTCGTGAGGCAAAGGAAGAACTTGGACGAGTTCAAACGCCGCGAGCAGCAACTGGCGGAGGCGTCATGCGACATGATCTCTTATAGGAGTATGTTGCCGTGAGGTCTTGAGTCTTGATATCAGATGCCTAAGCTCTTACTGCAGCTGCTGTCCCCATGCCGTTGCTGCATCTTCCACAGCCTCTGATCCAGCTGTCGCAGCGACCTCACATCCGCGACCGCAGCGAACGGCGCCAGGACAAACCCGACCATTCCATCACCCTGATCATCATCATCAGCATCGCAGCTGCCACCACTGCTGCCGCTACTGCTCACCACTACCATATCTTTAATCATCACGTCCGCTGCCACCATTGCCACCATTACCACCAGTACCACCACTAGCACCACTCACACGACTGTCCTGCAACCATTGCTGCTACTGCTATTTCTGCTGCTGCCGCTCCCAATACCGACTAAAGAACTTTCTCAGGCAAAAACGACTCGGTCAAGAAGTCCAAGACTCACTTGTTCAAAAAGCTTTATAGGACCCATATAGAATAGTATAGAAGCCGTTAAAACCGCTATTCGTATCATCAAGGCCCTACTGTATGGCAGCAGGTATAGCTTTGCTTCCGGTTTCCAGAGAGCCTGCTTGTCAACTCGTTCTTCTAGGAGGTTCCTCGAAGAGGGTTGCGCAAAGACAGCCCAAATCCTAAACCCTCAAAGACACCCCAAGGCCCTAAACCCCAAACCCAGATTCTCCTGACCCATGTGGTCTTTCGTCGTATGTGTGTATTGGATGACTGATTGTCTGATGTATGGATGGATGGATGGGTGGGTGGCCGGCTGGCTGGCTGGATGGATGGACGGATTGATTCCTGGGTTGATTGACTGAGAGTGACTTGACTGTTGACTTAATTTGAGATTGGATGGTGTTTGCTGCTGTTGCCGGTACCGGATTGCTAACTGCAGTCATGTGCAGAGATTAAAGTCTATCCACGTCAATTAGACGATCCGGTGTGGTGTGCTGGCCTTGCAAATCGGCATGCCACATGGCCCCACACCAAGACTTTCATCGCTACAGCCGCTCGCACAGACATCGCCACTTGCACTCTCACTAACGCAACTCACCACAGTCTCTGCCTGCGCAGCTCCGATTTTTCACATGCCGCTGCGCTTGCCAGTCTGAGCAGTCTGCGTGAATAGACGCTGAACAAGCAGAGGAGCTATTGCTGTGCTTGTAGTCCGACAGAATGCACTCTGCACTCGGTTCGCATGGGAAAATTGCAGGCGTACCACAAGAACAAGCCGCTGTGCTTCAACGCCTGCTCTTACCAGAAGACGCATCCCGTGAAAGCCCAGAAGGGGCACAAGGCGCTGCGGGCCGTGGCTGTGCGCGATGCCCTAAAGTGCTAGAAAGTCCAAGCAGCAGTTCGGCAGTATAAGCAAAGCATTTGGTGCGTTGCCAGGATGCAGATGCCTGCTTGACAGTGCCTCTCGTGCTCGGAGTTGCAGATGGCGTATCGCAAATCGAGGACCAAGTTTGGGATTGTGATCCGTGTTTCCTCTCGTCTCCGGCTGCTTGAATCCTTTGTTATGCTTGCTGTGGGCTGGAGCGCAGGACTTTGGCATAGATGCATCGATGTTGCCGAACGAGCTGTTGCAGGCGGCTCCATGGTAGCTGTCTGCGAAGATCATGTGACTGCAAGAGGTATCGATGAGAAAGATGAACAGGATAATGGTCATAACAATTAAGCTGATATCCTGAAGACGGTAGTTCTGGCGATGGTGGATGATTGCGCCAAGTTTCATGAGAAGGAAGCAGCTACCTTGGGAATGAATCTATGAGAGATAGGTGAGAAAAAGCGGGTGATTAACTGCCTGCCTGCCTGCCTGCCTGCCTGCCCCGCCTGCTGGATTGACCAGCTGACTGATTGAACCGATGGGACTGAGTGAATGAATGAACGACCCGATGGAGGACATATTAAATTTTCCAACTGAACGAAGGAAGCGTGGAAGGAAAGATCGAGTGGATGAGTTGTACATGTTAGGAGTTGGGGGTGAGGATGCTGACAATACTACAATGATGATGACGATGATGACGACAGCGACAGCCAGGTGTTGACCAAGCATACGATGGCATTTGGTGGGCATGAGCATGAAGAGGATAAGATGACTTTCACTGCTGGTGTCGGCGCTGATTGTGTTGCTGAATGACGACAACAACGCACAACAACAACACCAGCTACAACACCAACTACTACTGGTACTACTACTACTTCTACTACTACTACTACTACTACTACTACTACTACTAATACTACTACTACTACTACTACTACTACTACTACTACTACTACTACTACTACTACTACTACTACTGCTACTGCTACTGCTACTACTACTTCTACTACTACTAGTACTACTAGTACTACTAGTACTACTAGTACTACTACTACTACTACTACTACTACTACTACTACTACTACTACTACTACTACTACTACTACTACTACTACTACTACCGTTGATGGACAAAATCCTGCAGCATCCATATCAAGTAATATGCCATGATTCCCATAGTTGAGGGTCCTTGGGGCAATGCAGGATTTTGTCCATCAGTACTAGTACTACCACTACCACTACTACTACTACTACTACTACTACTACTACTACTCCTGCTGCTGCTACTTCTGCTACTACTACTACTACTACTACTGCTGCTACTACTACTACTACTACTACTACTACTGTTACTGTCACTGTGAAATTGCTGTTCTGTCACCGTCACTGTTACTGTTTGCTGTTATTTCTTCTACTGCTACTGCTACTGCTACTGCTACTGCTACTGCTACTGCTACTGCTACTGCTACTGCTACTGCTACTGCTACTGCTACTGCTACTACTACTACTACTACTACTACTACGACTACTACGACTACGACTACGACTGCGACTGCGACTGTGCTCCGACTCCGACTACGACTACGACTACGACTACTACTACTCCAACTACTACGGCCAATACTACTACTCCTCCTCCAGCTACCACTGCTGCTCCTACTGCTGCTGCTGCTGCTACATCGCCACCACAACCACTACGACTACCACTGCCACTGCCACTGCTACCACTACCACTATCGCTGCCACTGCCACTGCCACTGCGACGACCGCGAGCACGATTACTGGCACTGCACCCGCAACCCACTGCCACAGCCACTGTGACTGCCATTACGATTACCGCTACTACTATTACTACGGCCGACTAGAACGACTAGAACGACTGACACGACCAGGAGGACTGGTAGGACTAGTAGGACTAGTAGGACAAGTACGACCAGTGCGACTAGTACGACGACGACGACATCTTCTACTACTACTGCGGCTGCCTCTACTACTACTGCTACTGCTGCTGCTACTGCTACTGCTACTGCTACTGCTACTACTACTACTACTACCACTACCACTACCACTACCACTACTACTACTACTACTACTACTACTACTACTACCACTACCACTACCACTACTACTACTACTACTACTACTACTACTACTACTACTACTACTACTACTACTACTACTACTACTACTACTGCCACTATTACTGCTCCCGCTACTGCTGCTACTGCTGCTGCTTCTACTGCTGCTGCTTCTGCTACGACGACTACGCTACGACTCCTTCGACTACATCTATTGCTGCGACGACGACGGCAGATGCTGCTACTATTTTTGCTGCTACTTCTTCTACAACTTCCTTTATGCTTCGGGTCTTTCTGCTCCTACTTTGATGCATTCTCGTGGAAAGTGTTCCTTTGAGTTGTCATCGAGGTACAGGCGTCGTCGTCGTTGTTGTTTGCGCCTTTTGAGGTGGTTCTCGTAGTTTTGTTGGTGGCGCTAGCGTTGGTGTTGGTGTTGTGGTTGTTGCTGCTGACGCTGCTGGTGCGATTTGTGCCGTTACCATTATTGCCATGTTTGCCAATGCTGTGACTTTCATGCGCAGCAAGGATAGACCCATGAGCATGCATGTCAAATAACACGGAATTGAGTCCTGCCACCAGAACTGGTGTTGCAATGAACATTCTTGCCGTCGCTACTAAGTACATTTATAGTGCAGGTCTTGATCCGATTCGTATGAAGGTTTCGTTGATGTTACAGTTGCTGATTCGCTGATCCTTCCTGTATTCGTGAACCGGTAGTCTGCAACGACAGGTAGTGGAGCAGTTGGGCATGCACCAGCTGATTCCAGGGGCGAGGCTGCCATCCGCGGACACCTACAGGGGACCCGTCTCCATGCTTCGGAGGGCTTTCGAGGCGACAGAGAGCCTGGGCTCTTTGACCGTGGTACTGGCGGTCATGGACAACTCAACACGCATCCACGGCAAGCTGCACCCCATGATCGCAATCATCACCATAGGCGATTGCGAGCTGATTGTGCTGCGCAGGGTGAAGGGAGCCCGGCAACCGCTTGAGATCGTGTGCCACACGGAGATGCAAAGAATTGATGGCCACGCCCAGACACCTTTGCAGCTTGCTCGGGTGGATGCCCGAATTGATCCAAACTTTCACGAGGCCCTCACGATCGAAGTGATAGAACGAGGTAGCGCAGTTCACTGCGTCTCTGCATACGAGGGTGACATTGTCATCATGGGCAGTGACGGAGTGTTTGACAACCTCTACCTGGACGAAATCATGGAGTTGGCAAACGCAATGCTGCCTCCAACTCAGGCCGGCCAGCACTTCTCTGAAGCGCAGATGAAGGCCCTGGCCCAGCAGATTGTGGAGGCGTGTCACGCAAAGACTCGCCCCGGTCCAATGGGGCAGCTTCGGGAAGCCCCGATTGGTCGCGGAGGCAAGAAGGACGACACGTCCTGTGTAGTGGCGGAAGTTGTTGAGTGGACGAAGGAGCATGCCAGGGTCTGGGCGACTCCAGACGACGGCTTCGGCTGGACCTCCATGATGAACAACTTCTTCCCCCTGAACTTGAATGGTTGCTGTGTGGCTTCATATGACTCCGATGACGAGGTGGATTTGCGAAAGCCAGCCTCCAAGAAGCCAACGAACTTCCAGAACGAGATGCAGAGTGGAGGTCACAACGGACAGTGGAACGGACAGCCGAGAACCAACGGCCTCAGTATGCCCCCCTCCGCACCCAGCTCAGCACAAAATCCCTCCAACTATCCTTACCCGTCAACATCCAGCATACCACAACCAATCCCCCCACCGGACCAACAAGCTCGGCCAGTCCAGCCGGTCCAGCCGGCCCAGCACGCCCAGCAAGCCCAGCAGGCTCAGCAAGCCCAGCAGGCCCAGCAGTTGCAGATGCAGATGCAAATGCAACAGCAGCTCCAACAACAGCAGCAACAGCAGATGCCGATGCAATATTCATCAGTGAATCCATATTCAGCGTATGCAAGTCCGTATGCTCAGCAGCCCCAACAACCACTGCACCTAAGAAGCAAAGAGTTCTGAAAGCAGCCACAAAGTCCCATATAACATGCAGTCATTTGTGTAGCTGCATTTGTACTTCAGGTATTCCGGTGGCCAAGCAAGCAGCGCCGGTATCTGGGTTGCAGAATTCACAGCTAGAGTGAGCGAAGCCTTCGATTTGCATGTCCAGGGTCTGCATCAGCTTGCCGTCCAAAAAGCCCAGCTTGCGAGGTTATGGTTACGCGGCCGGAGGCTATTCGGGAGTGCCCACCAATCCAGTGTATGGCCGGCTGCCGAGAGACTCTGGTGCAAAGCCATTGAGGGAACTCTGAACCCCAGATCCCACAACTGCAGTGTGTTTTCCTGAGGCAGTTACGGTGGCTGCGGCGCTTACGGTCGGTATGGCTGATCTTTGGATCGCTTCTCTGTCGTCTCAAAGGTCTGAAGTAAAGCAAGCTGGGACATGGCTTTTGGATTCTGTCTAGGAGTCTGTTTGAGACGGCACAGCTAGGAGGTTCGACAGTGTAAGAGTCAGCCACAATCACTGCTGACTGTAAAATTAAGTTTGTGCAAAGCCTGGAGAAAGCCTTCCAGAGCGAGGATGTCATGTCGTCCGTGCGGCTTGAAGCACGGACTGCCGGAGATGCTTCGTTCGGGGCTTGCCTTCCAGCAGTTTCACTTTATAGTGCAACATCCCGATCACTCGAGCGGGCTGTGCGGATAAACACGCGAAGTGATGCTGCATGCATTTTTTCGGCAGATGTGCTACGATCACATCAAGCGGGAGGCATCCACGGATTCCGAACCCCCCAAACTTCCCTAGCATCCTGAACGACACCAACAAGCTCACGGAAACACCCAAAGCCCTAAACCCGCGGAAGCCCTAGACATACACATGCACAATGCGCATACACAGACGCCTAAACGTCTACACCCACCCCGAACCCTAAACCTTAAACCCCAAGCCCCAAAATCCAAAACCCTAAACCCCCAAACCCAAAACCCTAAACCCTAAACCTCAAAACCCCTTAACCTCTAATCCCGAAGCCCCAAAAAAGCCATCAAAAAAAATCCTCTTCGCAGGCCCCAGACTCGACCAGCCGAGTGACGGAGCACGGGAAGAGCCAGAAAGAGCCTGGGGAGTCCCAGGCGCTAAACGGGTTCTTAAGGGTTATATATATATATATGCATATAAGTATATATATATGTAAGTATATATATATATGTATATAAGTATATAAGTATATATATATAAGTGTATATATATATATATATATATTTATAAAGAAGGGTTTTCTTTAAAGGGATCTGTAAGGGTTTTAGGGTTTGGGGTTTGGGGTTTAGGGTTTTAGGGTTTCAGGGGTTGGGGGTTTGGGGGTTCAGGGTTTAGAGTTCTAGGGTTTTAGAGGTGTAGGGTTTGAGGGTTTAGGGCTTTCAAAGATTCCTGATCCTGTGGTTCTGAGTCCTGCTGCGGTGTGCTGCTTGCCAGGACTATCAGACCATCTCCGTTTGGGATTGGCCTTCCGACAACGACGGTCCAGTTTGCACTGCAGCGGTGGGGACGCAGGACTACCTAGGGTTCCTTTAAGGGATCTATAAGGGATCTATAGGGTTTAGGGTTTAGGGTTTAGGGTATAGCCGAGCCCCATGTGAAGGAAATGAAGCAAGTAGGAATTTCTTCTGTCATTCCTCGAATTCCTTCTGTCATTCCTCACCCTAAACCCTAAACCCCTAAACCCTCAACCCCTAAACCCTAAACCCCCAAACCCTAAACCTCTAAACTCTAAACCCCTCATTAAACCCCTAAACCGAGAGGATGTGCAAACTTGTGTTCTCTTCAACGCCTGGGACACGCACGAGATCGCAACCAATGGTCCGGGACTCAAGTTGTGGCCTTTGCGATGACGTCCAAGTCCCAAGCTCAAGGAATACCTAGGGTTCCTTTAAAGAGATCTATAAGGGATCTGTAGGTTTTAGGGCTTAGGGGAACTAATATCCCCTAATCAAGGAATATACCTTAAATCATTTCATGGATTCTACTCTATTTTCAGGTATATTCTTGAATAAAGGGATATTGGAGTCTCTGGTTTCTTGTTAAGGCATTTAATTTAAGTTGCCATAATCATGAAACCGCATCTATGTACTATAGATCCCTATTATTTTAACGTAAAGTCCTTAACAAGACTTAACAAGAACCTACAGTCATCTGGCTCCAGGGAAGCGCCGAGTGTTCTTTTGGACCTGGGACGTGGAGCAGCCCTTCCAGGCCATGTTGTGCAGCTGTTTGCGAGTTTACGCTGTTCGCGAGTTTGCGATTCCATCTTATGGGTCTGTAAGGGTTACTTACTTCAAGAATTACTAGAAGGGAGTACTGTACTTTCTATGAAGAGGTGGCTATAAGGATCATTGCGAAGATCTTGAGTGTTTTCTTCAGAAACAGCAACAGTACCCTAGTACGATTGCTTCGTACCAGTACGCGATAAAGGTACCCTGTACAGTGCCCTTTAAAGCGGACCAACAGAACCCTACTACTACTACCCCTCCTCAACTCTAGAAGCCCTGAACGCTTAACCCTCAACCCTAGAAGCCCTACCCTTCAACCCAGAGACACCAAGACCCTTAATTACGAAATAGACTTTCAATTATAGACGGCTCCCCAACATGATTCAAGGTATATTCCTTAATCAAAGGATATTGGACTCTCTGGGAAGCGGAACAACAGTCGATCCTAACCTTAAACCCTAAGCCCCTAAAGGACCCCTTATAGATCCCATAGATCTTGCAACAAGAGCCAGCAGCCGTCGATCCCCTTTAGAACCCTGAATGGAACCCTTATTATAGACCCCTTAAAGGAACCCATATTCTGGTAACTCAAATTAACTTCCCTTAGCAACCCAGCAGCAGTCGATCCTAACCTTAAACCCTAAACCCCTAAACCCCTAAAGGACCCCTTAACCTTATAGATCCCATAGATCCCATAAATCCCGCAACAAGAGCCAGCAGCAGTCGATCCTCTATAGAACCCTTGACGGAACCCTTACAGATCCCTTAAAGGAACAATATTCTGGTAACCTAAATTAGCTTCCCTTACCAACCCAGCAGCAGTCGATCCCAGTTCTACTCGCCGGCTTTGGCGCCTCGGGACTTCAAGCAGCGAATCGGAGATTACACGCAGCTTGGCAACCAAAACCCCAAAGCCTAAGCCCCAAGCCCTAAACTCAAAACCTTAAGCCCTAAACCCTAAACCCCAAACCCTAAACCCTAAACCCGCAACCCCAATTTATGCCTTAGGCCTTCTATCCTAGAAGGCCCCGTAGCCTATACCTTGCACAGAGGCATCCTGGGCGTAGGTCTTCGGGCTTGGCTTCGGGTTTAGGGCTTAGGGCTTGGGGTTTGGGGTTGCCCTAAACTCTGCACCCTAAACCCTAAACCTGCCCAATTTGGGCTGTCTGTAGCAAAGCTATTTGCAGACGGAAAAGGGCCTTCAAAAAGAAAAAAACCCTAAACCAAATAAGCTTCAATCATCCGTGCCAGCGGCCGCGCAACACTTCGGCCGAGGCAGACCATCTTTCTACCAGAGTCTACCCAGGCAGGCCGTTTCTCCGTGGTTTCTTTAAACCTCCTGATATGCATGTATATATATACACATACATATACATAAATACGTATATACATATATACACATAGACACACACGCATCTATATATATATATATATATGTATATGTATATGTATATATGTATATGTATATGTACACATAGATAGTATATATATATACATATATATATATATATATACATATGTATATATGCTGGAACCAGGCTGCCACAGGGACGATCGATGGTGACGTGGTCATCTGGGACCTGTCGCTGATTGCCGGGCGCTAGTGATGTGGCTGTCGCTTGAGATTGGTACGTAGCTTTGGAGTCAGGTGCTTGAGATCACCGATTCCCGAGGTAGATGGATTGAGCCGCCCGGATGAGAGACGGGCCGTCAAAATCATCCGGCTTTGCCCAGATGTGTCCTTAAATGCTCAGAGCTTATGATGCTTTGTGTTACCCGCGGATGCCTAGGCCGACGTTTCACGAAGGTAATTCTCTCAAAGCATTCCTAAGCTGCAGGTCCTTCAAGTACACGAGAAGGTCCTGGCCTCGCATGCTTAAAGGTGTGTCTTTCTGGGTTCTTGTTACGGACTTTGAATGAAGTTACCAGAATCGGGAAGCATACTATTTGTTATAGTTATAGATCCCCATATACTATTTACTATAAATCCGATTTATGGTAACGTAAATCAAGTTCTTCGACGAGAACCCAGTATTTGTTGGGGCATGGCGCTGTGAGGCACGTGTTGTTATTGGCACAGCTGATGGAGCCGTCCGCTTCTATGACTATCAGTTCAGGGCCTTTGCCTCAGAGTCTGTCTCCGGCGTCTAGGCACTTGGCTTCTGCATCTGTGACGGATGCAGTGTGGGCTTAAGGGCCCTCCAAGGCGCACTAGATTGGTCTGTCCTGTGTCATGAGAACCCCATGGATTCAGCGGCCGTGGATGCTATCCACGGATGCAACCAGCGGGCTCCCTGCGTGGAGTTCATGCATGGCCTGCTTTCCAAGCCACTGCGGCTGGAACAGAGAGGAGCCACATCGGGAGATTTCGTTCAAGGAACTTCCTCGGTGATCTGGCCGGCTGCCAGCCGCCTGGCCGAGTATCTCTGCGACCATCCCGAGCTGCTACGAGACAGAAGCGTCCTGGAGCTCGGGGCGGGTTTGGGCCTCGTCGGCGCGGCGTGCGCTGCCGCCGGTGCCAAGCCTTACCTTTGGTTAGTAGGGAATGGAAGAATGGTAGTACATAATAGTAGTTATAATTGTATCCCATTCCTGCATTCCCTACTACCCTAAATCCTAAACCCCATTCCTCCATTCCCTACTAACCAAAGGTGCCAAGCCGGTGCTGGTGACGGATTGCGAGCGGGCGCTGCCCCTGCTGGAGCGGAATCAGGCGCTGCTCGCCGAGGAGAGGGCGACCGGGATCCCAGAGACTCCAATATACCTTACTTAAGGAATGTACCTTAAATTATATTAGGGATCCTACTACAATCTAAGGTAGATTCCTTAATCAAGGGATATTGGAGTCTCTGGATCCTCTCCGAAATCAGCGTGCAGCAGTGAGAGTCACAGATCCTCTGACTGCAGGACTCAATCATCCTGAAGGTGTCGAGGCACCGATGTTTCGGGGGTTCACTCGCCTCTGCGTGCCCAGAGACTCCAATATCCCCTAATTGAGGAATGTACCTTAAATGATATTAGGAATCCTATTATAATTCAAGATATATTCCTGTTTTGAGGGATATTGGAATTCCCTAAACCCCAAACCCGATAGATCCCTTTAAGGACCCCGAGGTATCCCTTAGTTAAGGTATTCTAGAGTGTCTGGGTGGCAGGCTGGAGTGGGGTCTGGCAGAGGACCACGCTCGAATCCTGGAAGGCCCTTGCCTTCACGGCCCCGGAAGGGGGGGGGGTGGATCAAAACCCACGGGTCTTTGGGATCTGTTTTTCGGATTTTCAGGTTTTGGGGTGGATCTTAAAATCATGATTGGACGTTCTTCATAATTTTGGGAATCTGCCTTAGGGGACTAAAAGGGGCCCATACAGCAATTTTGATCAGTCTCTCGTGCTATGCTGCACCCTAAACCCCAAAACCAAAACCCTTAACCCCAAAACCCCAAAACCCCCAACCCCAAACCCCAAACCCCAAACCCAAAACCCTAAACCCTAGAACCCTTGCACTTAAAAAAAACCTAGAACCCTAAACCGTAAACCCTGCAGATCATCCCGGCGGCTTTGATCTCCTCCTCGGGAGCGACATCATCCTATCTTCCTTCGAGCTGGACACCGCGCTCTTCAGAGACTCCAAAACCCCTTAATTAAGGAATACCTAGGGTTCATTTAAGGGATCCTTTAAGGGATCTATAGGGTTTAGGGTTTAGGGGGTTCTGATATCCTTGAATTAAGGAATATACCTTAAATTATAAGAGGATCCCTTCTATGATTGAAGGTATATTCCTTAATTAAGGGGTTTTGGAGTCTCTGGGTCTTCGCGGTTTTTTGAGCCCCGAAGTTCCCTGAGCGGCCCGACCTAAATCTCTAAACCACCAAAGCCATCAAAGCACTCTGAACCCTAAATCCCGAATCCTAGACCCCTAAACCATCAAAACCTTCTAAACCTTGGCTAGCCTGAATTTCCAAAAAATCTACGGCGAACGCGGCAGGACAAGCTCTTCGAAAGCTGCCGGGCACTCCTGGCTCGCTCGCCTGATTCCAGGCAGCTTTCATGCTGTTGATGGACAAAATCCTGCACTACCCATTATGAGGAATATACCATAATTCCCATAGTTTAGGGTCCTTGGGGTAATGCAGGCTTTTGTCCATCAACAGTACTGTTGATGGACAAAAGCCTGCATTACCCCAAGGACCCTAAACTATGGGAATTATGGTATATTCCTTCTTATGGGTAGTGCAGGATTTTGTCCATCAGCCGTAAGAGTCCCGTGAGGCGGTTTGTAAGGTTTCTGGTTTGGGGTTCTGGTTTAGGGTTTAGCCATCAAACAGAAACCTTCTGCTGCACGGAGAGAGCCACATCTATCGTGTAACATGTGGGAGTTTCCGAAAATGGGGGACCAATTTAAAAAAAATACCCTAACTAGTAGGATTCTCACTACAAAGACCCCCAGATTAAGGTAACCCTCATTTGCAGAAACTCCCACATGGGTGGTTGTCAAAACTAGGGTCTCTTTTTGGGTCCCTGTTATAATACGCCACCTAATATGTAGAGTACCCAAAAAGGGACCCCAATTTTGACAACCACCCATATAGCCCCATTTAGTAGCAGCAGCCTGATCGAAGATAGCATGGTGCCCCATTCCGCCCCCGCCCGAAATCCTAAACCCCTAAAGCCCGTGAATTCCTAAAGCCTTAAAATCGTTAAACAATTTCAAAAATCCTTAAAATCCCTAGACCCCCCAAAATCCCTTAAAATCCCCTTAAAGTCCACTCAAGCCCCTTCAAAGCCCCTTTTAAGAAATCCTCCGGGCCCTGCGGGGAGGCTCCTGCTGGCCTTCGAGTTCCGCGAGGACTGGGAGTCGATTGGGAACTTCATCGCCTGGGCGGAGGAGGCCCGGGGCCTGGCTACTATAAAGGGGGTCCTTCAAGGGCTACTATAAAGGGGTCTATAAGGGATACTCTAAGGGATCTATAGTAAGGGCCCCTACTGCGTGAGCTGCATGGGTGGTTGTCAAAATAGGCAGCCTTTTGCCCTTTCTCTTTTTGGGTTCCCTGTCTGAAAGGGCACCTTCATCATCAAGGGGCTATGCGTGAACCTAGAAACTGATATTATAGTCTATGTTATACTCTAATGTACTACAAGCCACTATAACACACAACAAGTTTCAGTGACTTATAGTATAGTATGTTGTAGCATATCAGAGTATGATCTATATCGGTGGTTGTCAAAATCATGGTCCCTTTTTGGGTCCCGAATATTGTACGGCACCTAATATTTTGGGTACCCAGAAAGGAACCATAATTTTGACAACCACCCACATATATATATATATATATCAGTATCTTTGAGTGTGGTCTAGTATAGGTTCGTTGTCTTATACTATGTTTCAGCACATCCTACTGTATTGTTGCGTGTGTTCTAGTATATCAATAAATTTATAGAATGTTGCGCCCTTGGACAGGGAAATTCCGAGCTTCAGCTGCTCCCTTTTGGGGGGTGAGCTTTCTGAATCCTTTCCTGACTTAGCTGAGGTGGGTATGGAGGTGTGCCACCAGGAGCTGGGAGGCCGCCGTTGGGAGTTTTCGAACGTAGGAGACCACAAGAAAGTACCCTAAGTAGTAGGATCCTTATTACAAGGACCTCCAAATAAGATACCCCAAATTTTCGGAAATCTTGGGGGATGCCATGAGTCTGCTTTTGCTTGTTTTGGGCAGATCCGGACGACGAGATCTACCTCTACACGTTCCGATGGAGGGATTGAGGCCCTCACACTCTGCAGAGCCGCTGACCGTGAGCTTCCCCAACCTTCAAGATGCGAGTCGAGACCGTCTCGCACGCAACCGATCTCCACGCACTTCTCGTGCTTTGGATGGGCTCTGGTCAGGTCTGCATGGTGTGCCCGTGGAGTGCGCGAGATGCCCGTGCGTGGGCTCTGTCTGATGGCTGGAAAGCTGGCGCGAGACCGTCGCTGCAGCCAAGGAACAAAAAGGGCTCGTGGTTTTGAAGCTCATTTCATCGCTTAGTGATTGCAATGTTTGGCCTGGCCATGGGTGCCTGGGCTGAGGTGCAAGCATGGTTCGAAGACCTCTTGGCTGGATCTGTGAAATCCATCTCTTTTGAGAGGGCCAACGAAGATGGAGAGGAGCCAGCAGACTCAGTGCTAGCAGTGTCGTCCATGCTATACTGCCAGAAGCTGCCTGTAGTTTCCCCTAAACCCTACTTAAAGGATCATGGGACTTAGTATATAGTATATAGGCTTATAATTAGGGAAACTATACTTATAACTACTTATAACCCCAATTCAGGTACTTATAACCTTACTTACTAAGTCCCATGATCCTCCAAGTATACTCTTAGCAAGTCTACAGCAGATCCGACTCCGGAGTCGGGGCATGCTGCCCCTTGCAGGACTACGAGCCCACCGGAATCAGCGCTGGTGTCGGGGTAGAGGACAGTGTAGTATTTTTAACAGCGACACAGAACATTCTCCATGGAATCCCGGGTCAGTGTTTCGTCAAGGGCTTCTGAGATTCTGTGACTGTCGTGGCCCGTGAGGACGACTTCAAGTGCCCCAACTTTCTAGTGAGCACAGGCAGGGTCGTGCAGCCGGCTGTGTCCATGCTGCGAGCACACATGCATATATGCAAATAGAAAACCGTCCGCTGCGGCGAGCGAATCATCCAAGAAGAGAGTGTGATCAGATGCTTGATGATAAGCGGACATATATTTCATACATATATATATATATACACACTCGTATACATCCACATACATACATATGGTACCCCCCCCATTGACCTACCCTTTTTGGTGTTTTTGAAAGGCAAGGGTGGGTCGGGGCGGGGTGTACCCGAATGGAGCGGCGTTCCCAAAGACCTAGTTTCTTAAAAGACTCAATCTTTCGGAGGTCGAGGGAGACTGTATCCAAAACCAAAAAAATTCAGGCCTCGCAGCACCTTGGAACTCTGGGCGCTGCAAAACACTGAGAGGCCTCAATCTTTTGGAATCCCGAACCTCAGAAAAATTGAGGCCTCTCAGTGTTTTGCAGCTTCCAGATTCCAAAACACTGAGAGGCCTCAATCTTTTTATGATTTTGAAGCCAAAACGCTGGGAGGCACCAAAAGACTCAAAAGACTCAATCTTTTGGAGGTCTTGGGAAACTATAACCAAAATCAGAAAAATTGAGGCCTCTCAGTGTTTTGCAGCTTCCAGATTCCAAAACACTGAGAGGCCTCAATCTTTTGGAATCCCGAACCTCAGAAAAATTGAGGCCTCTCAGTGTTTTGCAGCTTCCAGATTCCAAAACATTGAGAGGCCTCAATCTTTTGGAATCCCGAACCTCAGAAAAATTGAGGCCTCTCAGTGTTTTGCAGCTTCCAGATTCCAAAACACTGAGAGGCCTCAATCTTTTTATGATTTTGAAGCCAAAACGCTGGGAGGCCCCAAAAGACTCAAAAGACTCAATCTTTTGGAGGTCTTGGGAAACTATATCCAAAATCAGAAAAATTGAGGCCTCTCAGTGTTTTGCAGCTTCCAGATTCCAAAACACTGAGAGGCCTCAATCTTTTGGAATCCCGAACCTCAGAAAAATTGAGGCCTCTCAGTGTTTTGCAGCTTCCAGATTCCAAAACATTGAGAGGCCTCAATCTTTTGGAATCCCGAACCTCAGAAAAATTGAGGCCTCTCAGTGTTTTGCAGCTTCCAGATTCCAAAACACTGAGAGGCCTCAATCTTTTGGAATCCCGAACCTCAGAAAAATTGAGGCCTCTCAGTGTTTTGCAGCTTCCAGATTCCAAAACACTGAGAGGCCTCAATCCTATTGATTCAAAGGCTAGTTTCCTAAGACCTCCAAAATATTGAGTCTTTTGAGTCTTTTGGGGCCTCCCAGCGTTTTGGCTTCAAAATCATAAAAAGATTGAGGCCTCTCAGTGTTTTGGAGCTCCCACAGTCCCAAAGTGCTGAGAGGCCTCAATCTTTTTGAGTCTTGAATCTCAAAAAGATTGGGGCCGCTCCAGGTTTTGCAGCTCTCACAGTTCCAAAGTGCTGAGAGGCCTCAATCTTTTGGAGTCTTGAACTTGGGGCCGAGAATATCTGGCCACATTAGTTTTCTGCTTCTGCTGCCTTTTTTTTTGTTTGTTTGGGGCCCTGGGCCCTGGTACTCTGTTACTCTCATACTCTTATACTCTATGACTCTATGACTCTATTACCCTATGACTCTATTACTCTCTTACTCCAAAAGCTCTATTACTCTAGTACTTTATTAGTTTATTACTCTGTTACTCTATTACTCTATTACTCTATTATTCTATTACTCTATTACTCTATTACTCTATTACTCAAATACTCTATTACTCTATTACTCTATGACCCTATTACTCTATTACTCTAGTACTCTATTACTCGATTACTCGATTACTCTATTACTCTATTACTCCCATACTCTATTACTCTACTACTCCACTAACTCTATTTATTACTCTATTACTCTATCTACTTTATTTCCTGTATGACTCTATGACTCTATTACTCTGCTACTACCCCTACTCCTACTACTACTACTACTACTACTACTACTACTACTACTACTACTACTCGTACTACTAATACTGCTATTGCTACTGTTACTGGTACTGCTTTACTATTACTATGCAGCACTATTACTATTACCATGACTATTACTATTACCATTACCAATGCATAAAGTCATGGAGCAAAGCCTGCGGGTCACGCGCTTCGCGCGCACTGTTCTTTGTACTATTACTCTATTCTTTATTACTCTATTGCTATTGCTCTATTGCTCTATTGCTCTATTGCTTTATTGCTTTGTTACCTTATTACTCTATTAGTCCTTTCGTCTTTTAGTCTGTTTAGTTTGTTTAGTCTATTAGTCTATTAGTCTATTAGTCTACTAGTCGATTAGTCTATTCGTCTATTCCTCTATTAGTACTATTACGATTACTTCTACTATTACTCTTACTATTACTTTTACTATTACTATGCAGCACTATTACTATTACCATTACTATTACTACTACCATTACCAATGCATAAAGTCATGGAGCAAAGCCTGCGGGTCACGCGCTTCGCGCGCACTGTTTCTTGTACTATCTTTCTTTCTTTATTACTCTATTGCTATTGCTCTATTGCTCTATTGCTTTATTGCTTTGTTACTTTATTACTCTATTAGTCTTTTCGTCTTTTAGTCTGTTTAGTTTGTTTAGTCTATTCGTCTATTAGTCTATTAATCTATTAGTCTACTAGTCTACTCGTCTATTCGTCTATTCGTCTATTCGTCTATTAGTCTATTAGTCTATTAGTCTACTAGTTTATTCTGTCTATTAGTCTGTTCGTCTATTCGTCTATTAGTCTATGATTGTATTACACTATTACTCTTTACTATTACCAGTACTAGTACTATCTATAACAAACACGCGAAAAAAAGCCACAGGTGCAAAAAAATAATGGCGACAAAAATAGGCCCTCCCTTGTCCATGCATCATTGCCACTCATTGCTCCTGAGACCCCCAACAAAGGTAGGTCAATGGGGGGGGGGTAGCATACATATATATATATATATATACACATGTATATGCACAAATTCACATATATATATATATACACACACATACATATATGTCTGCACAGACATGTGGACGCATGAGCTTGGTGCGTCGTGCTTGAGAGTGTAGAATGGGAGGCATCGTGCGAAGCTGTAGATTCTCCATGCGAACCTCAAAGTGGCCAAATAGCATCACACGCCGTTTGAGCATTGCTTATTATGCACAACATGTTTTGTCATAGTTTGTATAACTGCAACTAGATAGACGCGATTCGAAACGACATCTTAAAGTTTGAAAGTAATGTGCTGTACTTTGACGCAGTTTACATAGTCCTGGCTTTATCTGATGAACCTTAGTTCGCATCCATGCATGTGTACATGTGTCTGCTTGGCGAATTAGTTTGTTGGGCGGCTAGACATCTGATAGACTTTATAGCTGATCAACCTGTTGTTGAAGCGGGTTCTCAAAGTCATATTGTGCATCGACACATAGTAGATGAGCATGGAGTGTCTGACGAGAGAGAGGCTTTATGGATTGGAGGACCCACCATCATTGGTGGAGCGATGAACGGACTCCGGTCGATGTACGAAAGGTAAGCCCCACTGTAAGCTGTATGATATAGTAGGTTATAGTATGGTATAGTATGGTATACGATCATATACTCTCGCATGTTGTAGACTACATGACAGTATATTCTAAGTAGATTCTAGTATATTGGCCATCTCGATGGTTCGGCAAAGAGATGCTTGGAATTTGACGACCGGCCCGTGAGGCTCTGCTTTGGTCGTGCTGGTGGAGTCGAAGCTGTTCTATGAGCTTTCTCCGGACTGGGGTTTGGGGTTTGGGGTTTAGGGTTTAGGGTTTGGGGTTTAGGGTTTAGGGTTTGGGGTTTGCTGCAAGATTGCGTAGCGGTAGTGTAACAGGAGTTGTAGGATTTATTAGCGGTTTTGTTGCCTGCGAATCGCAGACATGGCCCGACTGTGGCGGGCCATCACATAACTCACACACCCCACGCCGTCTGAGGCGGCAAACCACCCAAACCTATACCTTTTAGGGTTTAGGACCTAAACTCTGTTAGGCCCATGTTGGTTAACAACAACCACACAATTCTGCAGCCAAGCTTCTGCTCAAAAAAGGCAGGGCAGAGGAGGGCAGAGTACGGCAGGAGGTGGGCCAGAGGGGCCCAGGCCAAGAAATCACCAGGAGGTCAGGGCCCGGCCAGGCCGGCGAGGGGGGCTAGGGGCCAGGGGGGCCGGGGGGCCAGGGGGGCCCAGGGGGGCCGGGAGGGTCAGGGGGGGCCAAGGGGCCAGGGGCTGGGTTTAGGGTAATAACTTGAAAAGGGAGCAGTATTGGAACCCGGGCCTAACGTGGGTGCTACAGTACCCCTTTCTGTGGGACGGCTGGATCGACCTGCGCCATCGATGTCGAGGGGCTTAAGCGCCGCCCACCATCGAAGGTGGGCGGCCTAGGCCTTGAGTTTAGGGTTTAGGGTTTAGGATTTGGGGTTTAGGGTTTAGGGTTTGGGGTTTAGGGTTTAGGGTTTAGGGTTTGGGGTTTAGGGTTTAGGGTTTGGGGTTTAGGGTTTGGGGTTTGGGGTTTAGGGTTTAGGGTCTAGCGTTTTCTAGCGTTTAGGGCTTTAGCTGGGGTGTGACCGACGTCAGCCTGTTGTCAGATGCAGTTTAGCGTTGGCCAGGCTCCACCGTGGTCTATGCTCATGCCGCATATAGAAAGCCGCGAGTACTGTACTTCAATAGAACATGCCTTAGTTAGTATCACAGCATTATGCGCAACGGCATACGATAGCATCCCATCGCATTGTTATGTACCATATACAATACAAGACACATTGCAACATTCAGGAGAATCGCAGAGGAAGATTAGTTCTTCAAGGACTCGACTCCCCAGCAACAGCCTCAGAGCATCGCAGAAGTGCTCGATTGTGTTTGCTTCCCGGTCTAGGCTTTAGGGGTGAGGGTTTTAGGTTCAGTGTTAAACCAAGGTGCATGGGCTCTGCTGCCACCCGCAGCTACCCTTGGTGGCCGTTTGTGGTGCGGCACCGGCATAGTCTGTCGTGTCCTTGACTGTTGGTTCATCCCATGGTCTCAGGCTATTCGGGCTTTCTTCACATGTGGAACTACAACACCAGGCCAGTAGCAGTGAAGTGAGGCAGGCAAGATACCGCACACAGGCGTCTCTGGATATCAGGTCCTTGCACTTGGTGAAGATCTTCGAGAAGCTCGTCCCGCACATGTGCGCCCGACAAGTTGGACGCTACTTGAGAGCAGTCGCCAGAACTTCTTCAGTTGACCGACTTGTTTCGCCAGACTCCAATTCTCCCCCGATGGGAAGCTCTTGGCTGCGGGCTTCACCAATGGACACTGCAAGAAGATGCCTCAGAGACAGGGAGTTAGTTTAAGTTACCAGCATGAGGAGACTCTGTTATTTGCTCTAGACTCTAGATCTCTCCTATAGTAACTTAAATGAAACTCTGTAGCAAGAACCCAACAGAGGAGCTGCTTGAGAATTTCATGGGCTGAGACTGAGAGTTCCCGGACCAAGGCTTCTGAAGTCCACGGACCTTTCGGAGGTGGTGTCCTTTAGAGACTCCCGTGACTGCGTGACGCACATCGCGGGCCGCTGAGTGTGGATGCAGGGGGAATCGGGCATTGCAGCTTTGTCCCTTACCTGCGAATTCGAGTTTTGGCGGATCGAGGCCTTCAGTTCAGACTCCTGCCATCTGGCCTTGGCGCATGCCGACCGTTCACTCTGCAGGGGCCCTGAAAGCAACTTCATCACATCAGCCAGGCTAGCACCCTAAATCCTCCAAACCCCAAGCCCTGAACCCTAAACCCATGCATGACGGGACTGGAAGGTCTCTACCGGTACTCGCATCGTCCAAACGACAAGAACTTCCCCAAGGACGCCGCTTTCTCACAAGTCAGTACACATCAGGATGTAATTTGCTGTGCCAACAGCTCCAGCCAGCTAGCCATCTACAATTCACTGCCGAGCTACTGGCCGACGACAAATCGAGTAAGTGTACAAGTACGTGACAAAAATCAACAGTGGTGTGTGCCTTTTTGTTGAAATCGTACTCCTTTTCACGCCAGTGTCATCAACCCCCCAAAATTGAAAAAACCCAAAACCCCTAAACCCGAACCTCAAACCGAGTTCCTTTGAATGTGCTCTGCTCCAGGAGTGGATGTATTCAGCGAAGCACAAGCTCGGACCTCATGCTTGTCCGTACAACCCAACGCCCCAGAGAGCATGCAATACCCTATGCCCCAAACCCTAAAGCCCTGAAGCCCTAAAACCCTAAACCCTCAAACCCTAAAGCCCCAAAGCCCTAAAACCTTGTCACCCAAACCCTAAAGGCCTAAAACCCTAAACCCTAAACCGGTGACTGCAGAGAACTGGGCCCGGCAAGGTGCAGTTGAGGCTCCTAAAACTCAAAACTCCTAAGCACTAAACTGCAAATCTTCTTGTTTGGGCCTCTTAAATGGACACCTTAAATCCTGAACCTAAACCCGAGATCCTAAGCCCTTACCCCTCAGCCCTAAACCCTAAGCTCATGGCCATAGTCGTGGTCGTGTCGGTGTCCGTGCTGATCGTAGTCGGAGTAGAGATGGATGAAGCCTCCTAGCGGTGAGTATGATGGTCGACTTCTGAGGGCTTTTCGCTTTAAGTGCAAGCCTCCCACAGAGGCAGGCTCTGAGACCTGTTGCAAGCGGAGAAAGAAAAAATTGCATTTAAAAAAAATCCCAAACTCTTTGTAGCCCTAAACCCTAAATTCTCAATCCCAGGCCCTAATCCCTACAGCCCCCAAAGCCTCAAAGCCCCGTACCCAAAACTCTTTCTTTGGGGCCATCAGGTTAGGAGCACGATACTCCTACACACCTCAGCCCTAAGACTTGAACCCTAGGCCCTAAGCCCTAAAGCCCTAAACCCTTAAAGCACCCTAAAGCCCTAAACCCTGAAGCCTTAACCCTGAACCCTAAACCCTAAAGCCCTAAAGCCCTAAAACCCAAAGCCCTAAAGCCCCAAACCCAAACCCTAAAGCCCCAAACCCAAAACGCTCTCTTTGGGGCCATCTAGGTCGCACTGGCGTCCCATCGTGGGCCTCTGCTTCTCCGGCTCTGAGTCCGAAAAGCTGAGGTGGATGAGGGTTTGAGGGTTTAGTAGGGTTTTGGGTTTTGTGTTTTGGGGTTTAGGGTTTAGGGGTTTGGGTTTAGGGTTTTGGGTTTTGGGGTTTAGGGTTCAGGGTTTAGGGGTTTCGGGTTTTGGGTTTTAGGGTTTTTGGATTGGGGTTGGCGGATTAGGATCTAGGGTTTAGGGTTTTGGGGTTTGGGGGGGTTTTAGGGCTTCGGGTTTTGGGATCAGGGTTCAAACAGGGATTTACGGTTGATGCTTTTTGGGACTTTCTGGTTCGTAGCTCGAGGCTTGGGGCCTCAAAGGACCTGGGTTGCCATGGCATCCCGACTCCGTTGCCCCTAGACCCTTTACCCTTTACCCTAAACCCCTAAACCCCTAAACCCCTAAACCCCTAAACCCTAAACCCTAAACCCTTGCCCATGCAGGCTCTTCTCCGTGGGGGAGGCCAGGCTTGCATCCACCTCTTTGTCTGCGGAAGTTGCGAGGGAGGTGTAGACCTGCTAGGTGGAAAGATCAGAGTTTAGGCTTTCGGGTGGGGGGATTTTAGGGTCCAGGTCACATTTCAAGCGGACTGTGATGTTGATGCTTCCTGAATCGTCCCGTGGCCCGTCTGGCTAGCTTCAAGTGTCCCGTGGGTCAGCAGTCAGCGCCTCGACCATGCCGCTTGGCTCGGATAACGTAGGGGCCTGAAGAATTAAAATAGGGTTTTGGAGTTTTGTTGTGCATAAGGAACCACCAACATGGTAAAGGCAATTAATCTATGCCATAATATACTATCATGTTCTAATATACTATACCATTATGCCATAATATACTATCATAATACGCTATAGTGTGCTACAATAAGGCCACTATATTCGGTGTCTTGAGCCGATGTATGCGTTGTTGAAGACATGCCTGCTTCTGGGGCCAAGGAGAGCATCCGACGCTTCCAATCGCCAGAAGGACGGGCATGATGATGCACCACAGTGGTCTTG
Organism: Symbiodinium sp. CCMP2592; assembly: GCA_905221615.1. Classification (NCBI taxonomy): domain Eukaryota; class Dinophyceae; order Suessiales; family Symbiodiniaceae; genus Symbiodinium; species Symbiodinium sp. CCMP2592. The sequence continues at coordinate 601,565 of CAJNDT010003223.1, forward strand.
CGAGAATTGAAGTCCATGGACGTTTGTCTGTCCCATCCACGTACGGCTCTTGAAACTACACGATATCGCTACAATATGGCTATAATTATAACATAACTTAACTTAGCATTACTAGAGTGCATCCATGCTATAACTGTAGCCGGCAGATCAGCTGCAGGTCGTGATCGTGGGGCCGCCCGAAGCTGGAAAGCCGGGCCTTTCTTCTCGGGTCTTGCTTAGCTTGGCGAAGCATGCAGTGGTTTTCAAGAGCTGTGCTTCATGACATTGCCGCAGTGCCCACACAGGTCCATCATAGCGAACATCATCGCAGAGGCTGCCGAGACAGCCTCCGAGGCAACTGGGGTGCTTCGCAAGAGGATCGCACAAGTTCGGGCAAATGTGCTCAGAGATGATACGTAGTAGAATGCGGAAGACTGGGTTCAGCCGCCGGACCCATTTTGGTGTGAAGCTACGAGGTCTTGCCATTAAGGCTCTTTCAAGTGCAGAGGAAGGTCTGTTCTGCGCAGAGACAGCATCGAGAGGGTTCAAAGATCACAAGCCTGGTGCCTACCTTGCAGCTGTTACAGCTTCAAGCGAATCTCAGAGACATGTACACGATCTCCGACCGCAACTCCCTCAACTGGGTTTGAAACTGGCCGGCTTTCCCATGCCATACATAGGTCGAACTTTGCAGTGTGGGCTGTCATTGCAAGATATCCTGATGGCATCGGCAGCTGAAGAGAACAAGGACAACTATCGAGGCTCGCATCTCAATTTTCCATGAATCGTTGTCGAGTTTGAGGGTTTATCAGGCAGACGGTCGGTCTGAGCAGAGGCGTCTTCGATGGCTGCCTTGGCTTCGGAGAGAAAGCAGCGCTCATCATCATTGACTTCACGAAGGTGGGAGGCAGTCGCAGCACCGTCGCAGCCTGTTCGTTCCAAAGCTCCTCACTTGGAGGGTCGGGGGACTTAGTAAGTAGACTTCTAAGTACCCTAAAAGGGACCCTAATTGGGGTTATGGTACTTATAAGTCCCTAAAATAACCAGTCACTAAGTCCCCCGACCCTCCAAGCAGGCCTACACCACACCGGGCAGCGCCTGGTACTGTCCTGGAAGCGGCTACGGTGTTGTGGACGCCGTTGCGCAGTCGCGTCCGTTGGTGGAACTCGCGAGAACAAAGGGCGTTCCAATCTTCTACACGAAGGTGTATTTCGAGCACCCCAGCGATGGTGGCATCTTCACCCAAAAGATTCCAAAACTGCGCACTTGGACCAAGGACAATCCGCTGGTCGAGATCGATGACAGCATCGCCCCTCATGATGGCGATGCCGTCCTCGTGAAGCAGTATCCCTCTGCCTTTTTTGGCACCAACCTGGCGTGCAACCTTCGTGCGATCGGGGTCGACACGTGCATCATGATTGGGTGCTCCACCAGCGGCTGCATCCGGGCCTCCGTGCTTGACGGCATGCAGCACGGGTTTAGGTGCGTCGTCCCACGGGAGTGCGTCGGAGACCGCACGCAAAGCATCCACGAGTCCAACCTCTTCGACATCAACGCAAAGAACGGAGATGCCCGGCACTCATGCTCTTTTGTCGAAAACCTTTTGCTGATGCCTGTTGCAAACTGCCATGGGAAGGTCGTGACAAAGCAGAGTGTTATGGACTACATGCTACAGCTGGAGGCTGCCGTTCTTGAAGAGATAGGAAGATTCGGGCTTAGGGTTTAGGGTTTATAAAGTTCGTGTATCATTGTAAGGCAGGCGCCTTGCCCCGCAGGAAACGGAGAACTCCTCAAAGCGAAGACGCCGCTCTGACTCCAAACTTGAACCCTCTGCCGCAGAGGTCAAGGCCAGCATGGGATGCCAATCAGAGGCACTGCAAGTAGCGGTTCACATACTGGGCTCTTGTTAAGGAGTTTAAATTGAGTTAGCATAATGAGGGAAGCATATTACGCACTATAGGTCACCCTTTTTGGTAACTTACATTAAGTCCTTAAGTAAGAACCCAACACAATAAGAGCCCTACTCATTTGGGTTCATATTTGGGTCCACTCTTTTCTGAAACTCCTAGATTGGACCGAAACCCCTCACCTGAACCCAATCCCTAAATCCTGAACCCTAAGCTCCTGAACCCACAACTCCCAAACCGCTAAATCAACCAACCCCCAAACTCCTTCACTTAAGCCCTAAACTCCTTTTAGGGTTTAGGGTTTAGGGTTTAGGGTTTAGGCCCGTAAACCTTCAAATCCTGGCAGGATCCGACGGCCGAGCACAATGCTAGCAACTACAAGGCCCGTTGCCCGGGCTAAACCCTAAACCCTAAACCCGAAACCCACAATCCCCTCATGGGCCGCCCTTCGGGTTTAGGGAAGCTCTTAAGGGCTGCAGCAGGGACCCGAAGTTTCCGTGCTATCTTTTGAAGCATCCTATTGTTTTGCATAGTATGTACGATGTGGAACTAAGGGCTTTACGCCATGCTGCTTTGCATTGTAATCTCTTCTGTCTCTCCCTCCCTCCCTCCCTCCCTCCCTCCCTCTCTCTCTCTCTCTCTCTGTCTCTCTCTCTCTCCTCTCTCCATAGCTCTCTGCCCCTGTCTGCCCCTATCTGGATACCTTGCAGTCTTGGTATTCGTTCACAAGGCTGACTTACTATTAAACCACATCGCTTCATGTTGTCGCGCTGTGTGTGTATGTGTTGGTTTATACTTTCAGAGTACGCGCTTGACACATAACGTATCTGTATGTCACGACACTTCATCCTTCTCCGGACCGCCTAAGCCCAAAGCCTTAGAGTGTGTAAAAAAGCCCCTAAATCTCCCAACGCCCTGCACCCTGAACTAAACCCTAACCCTTAAACCCTAAACCCTAGCCTGGTTCCGCTGAGGGTGTCTTTGACGGCCAGCTGGGGTTTGGCTCACGGTCTGCTGTGATCGTCATCGACTTCACCAAGGCGAGATTGGAGAGCCTTTAGTGTTTTTTTAAAAATAAGTTCATTGAATTTTTAAGTTTCTTCTAAAGGGCTTTTTAGGTTTTTGTATTTTCATGTTTCCTTGTCGTTTGAAGGGCTTTCAGGGCTTTTGGGTGTTGAGGATCTTGAAGGGGCTTGCTGGGAGGAGATGGTAGGGTTCTATATGGGAGTTTCCGAAAATAGGGGACCCTAATATAGTACCCTGAATAGTAGGATCCTTATTATAAGGACCCCAAAATAAGGTACCCTAATTTTCGAAAACCCCCATATGGGCTAAAGGCGTTATGTCATGTAGACTTGGAGGATCATGGGCAGTTGTGAGTAGGGTGCTAAGTAGGGTACCCAGAGATCCAATATCCCTTAATTTAGGAATATACCTTAAGTCATATTAGGGATCCTACTATGATTTATGCTATATTTCTTAACTAAGGGATATTAGCGTCTCTGGGTAACTTTTCTTATAACCCATATTAGGGGACTTACAACCCCACTTACAACTGGCCATGAACCTCCAAGTAGCTTCTGTAGCCCAAGGCTTCCTTAGCTTGACATCGGAATCGGATATAGTGGCAGCAGATCTGAGGCTGATAGCACAGTATACAGGGAGTTTCCGAAATTAGGGGTACCCTATTTGGGGTCCTTCTAATAGGGATCCTACTGTATTTACGGTATTACATAAGGGTCCCATATTTTCGGAAACTCCCACAGATGTCGTTTTCTGAGCACAATCGAGCAGAGCTCACCCGCTTTGACCTCACCAAGGTGGGAGGCAGTGTCAGTTACTGTTGTTGCAAAGCTCTTGCTGAGTTCCCTTCAGGCCTACACCACACAGGGCAGCGCTTGGTACTGTCCTGGAAGCGGCTTCGGGGTGGTGGACGCCGTTGCGCAGTCGCGTCCGTTGGTGGAACTCGCGAGAACCAAGGGCGTTCCAATCTTCTACACGAAGGTGTATTTCGAACACCCCAGCGATGGTGGCATCTTCACCCAAAAGATTCCCAAACTGCGCACTTGGACCAAGGACAATCCGCTGGTCGAGATCGATGACAGCATCGCCCCTCATGATGGCGATGCCGTCCTCGTGAAGCAGTATCCCTCTGCTTTTTTCGGCACCAACCTGGCGTGCAACCTTCGTGCGATCGGGGTCGACACTTGCATCATGATTGGGTGCTCCACCAGCGGCTGCATCCGGGCCTCCGTGCTTGACGGCATGCAGCACGGGTTTAGGTGCGTCGTCCCACGGGAGTGCGTGGGAGACCGCACGCAAAGCATCCACGAGTCCAACCTCTTCGACATCAACGCAAAGAACGGAGATGTCCTGCCTAAGCAGGCAGTCATGGATTACTTGGCCGCGTGTTAAAACGACGCGCCTTGCTACCGCCTTCACCGAGCTTAGTGTTGCGATGAGCCTGCTTCCGTTCTTTCGATGTTGAAATTTCAACAACTTTATGCAGCGCTGTTGCCTCCTGCGCTGGCCAGGTTTATCGTCCCACTGCTGGCGTTCGCATATTGGAGTGTGAGACAGAGGCAGGCTCCATGTGGCAGCTCGACAGTTTTTGCAAGGGGTCTAAGCCCTAAACCCTAGACCCTAAACCAGGTCCGGACTGCGACCGGATCGCTGCGGCTGACTGTTGAGATTTGGGATGTGTCCGGTGATACAAAGCCTGGTGCTCAGCTTTGCCTTCCAAGCATCCGACCCATCTCACATTTCTCAAGTTGGCTTAAACAAAGTCATCAGACTGTGCGTATAGCAAATACCAAAGACCCATCACATGCCTGCAGATTAAATCACACTCATGCGGGTGGTTGTCAAAATTAGGGTCCCTTTGTAGATCCTTATTATAATGCGGCACCTAATGTTTAGGGTACCCAAAAAGGGACCATAATTTTGACAACAACCCCTATTGCTTGTCTCGGTTTGCGGGATCAGAGTCAGGTTCCAGAAGTGCTGGCCTGCCATCAAGAAGGATACGATCCGGGATTTTTTGCTGCTAAGGGCTTGGGGTTTATGTTTTTTTTTTTTTGTTTTGGGATTTTCGGTATTTTCGGTTCAGGGTTTAGGGTTTACGGCTTCGGGTTTAGGGCTTAGGGTTGTCAGCAGTTCTTGACGATGCTCTTGTCAGAATCGTTGCTGTGAGTTCCTCAGATTACTGCTCCTCTCCAGCTTGCCCTTCGGTACGATAGGGATTAGGAGCTGCCCCCACCATGTAATAGTGGTATAATAGGAGTATAATAGGGCCCTAATATAATCCTCTATAATCCTTATGGTCACTATTACAGGGTGGGGGCAGCTTCTAAGATAGGGGCCTCAATAATTAGAGTAGGGTTTTGGGGCCCATTGTACTCTGATTATAATAAGGAGCCCCAAAAGTAGTATAGTTCATTACCTAGGCCCCTATAGTATTCGGCGACGACAACGAAATCTGTCTCTGTCGGTCTGGCAGCTTGTATTGTAGTTGTAGTGGTGGGGGTGGTGACTGGTGGTGATAATTGTTGTAGTGGTAGTAGTTGTGGGCGTGAAAACTTTTGTGGAACCCGTGGTAGTGAAACAGTCGGCACTGTAATCGTCGTCCTAGCCGAAGCAGTAGCGGCAGGAGAGGAGTAGGGATAGGGGTGGGAGTCTGAGGCGCAGTCGTAGCATCAGCATTACCAGGAGCAGTGGCAGCAGGAGCAGCAGCAGTTTAGAAGGCAGGAGGAGGTCTGGTAGTGGCATTAGTGGCCGTAACAGCAGTGATGGCTCATCATGATGACACGGCGGTTGATTTTGGCTATAACAGTAACAGGTTTGATGTTGTATATGGCTTTAGTTTTCTTACTTGGCCGCTTTTTGACTCACATGGGTGTGCTGCTGCTGACGAAGACGATGCTGCTCATGACTCTTTGATGATCGTGATGATGATGGGGATGATGATGTCATCAGGTGGATGATGTATTGCCTAAACCCTAAACCCGTGGCCCTCAACGCTCGTGAGGACGCAGTCGGAGCCATCTTAGTCTACAACCCTGAGAAGCCCAACCACGAGCAGGAAGTGGAGCTGCGCCCTGAGATCGAAGTGCCCTTTGTTGTACCTGCCTCTACATAAATGTACCTGGGTGGTTGTCAAAATTATGGTCTATTTTGGGGTACCCTAAATATTAGGGGCCGTACTATATTAGGGCCCCAAAAAGGGACCATAATTCTGACAACCACCCATATGTATACACATGTACATACATACACATGCACATACTCATACACATGCACATACTCATACACATGCACATGGACGTTTACATGTGCGTGTGCATGTACATGTACTTATACCTATACATACATAAAGACGAGCATACATACATCCATACACCCATCCTCCATGCATCCATCCATACATATGTACACAGATACATACATTATGTGCGTGTGCAAGTACGTACGGGTACATGTATATGTATATATGTTATATATATATATATATATACACATGTAGATATGGAGATGGATATGTACATGTACATGCCCGTGTCGATGTATATGTTTATGTCTATATGTCAACATATATGTATATACACATACACAATAGGTATACAATAGACCCCTAAGCCGTGACTCCAAACCATGAGCCCTGAATCCCAATGTTGTTGTTTTAATATCTCGGCTCTTTCCGAGAAGCCCGAAGTAGCCGAAAGCAAAGATCCTACGCTCAGGCAGTGGTTCAACTGGTTTCCAAGGACCTGGCAGCCCTTGTCAGGTTTTTTCTTCCGATGTTTTCAGGAAGCACCTGCTGTAGGTGGTAGGGGTTTAGGGTTTAGGGTTTAGGCGCTCCAGAAGATCCAAGTCACGAAGTCACGAAGCTACGTACAGCTACAGCCCAGCCTTTCTGAAAACAAGTGGGGGGGCGAGGAGAGGGCTAGCTACCTTCTTTCCTGAAACTTGCCAGTACGTCCCCTAAACCCGCATCGTAGCAAAGAAACTCGGGAGGGGCCCTGAACCCCGAAATGCGAAACTCTAAATCTCCGTGCAGGACGATGAACATGTCCGCCAGCCAAGTGCTGGTGATGCAGTCACTGCGGCGATCTGACCTGATGCGGTCGGGAACCCCAGGTGGTCGAGTTTGGGACCTCAGTGGAGGCTTTTGGGGCAGAACTGTGAGTCATTTTAGTCTGGGCTGCAAACCTTTGCTCCAAATGGTGAGTGGCACCGCCCAGCCAAAAAAGGCGCGGGCCCTAACTCCTAAACCCCTAAACCCTAAACACTGGGGTTGCTACGAGCTCGAGCAGCCTGCATAAAAACTTTCCTTCCGCTGTCCAGGAGGGTGCCAATGCCTGCCAAGATCCAAGCAGCAGGCGTCGGCCAACCGGCCGCGGTGTCCGCAGAGGATCTTGCCTGCCCCCTACAGGAGTTGTGTCTAACAAGGAAACGTACCGATCCATGTAAAACTCTTAGTTACTGCTACCTTTATGGTTGCTTTTATTTTTGTTGTTTGAATTAACTTTCTTAGTGTCATTATCATCATGGTATTCATAGTAGTATTGCTTTTGTGATGGTATCCTTACAAATAAGCGTCTTAGCAAGGAGCCACAGGTTCCGTGATTCGCCAAGACGCCGATGTGCTTTCGGTGCATGCCGAGGTCTCCGCGCGGCGAGTCTTCAGCCGGGCTCTCAAGAGGACGGCTCTTGTAGCAAAGCCGCTTTGGTGCTTTGCCAGATGGATTCATGGAGACGGTCCATCAGAGCGTCATGGAGAAGCAGCGCCAGGAGGAGGAAGATGTAGAAAGCTCGGGAGAGACCCAGGAGTCTTAAACCCTAAACCCTAAACCGTCATCTGACCTCAGGTCATGAAGGGCGGCTGAGTGCTGCTGAGCGGTCTCCTGGTTCGGCTGCAGCCCTTGAAGCTCGAACCTGCGCCACGAACTAATACTACATTATAGTATATTATAGTAGTCAATATACTATATTGTAGCATATTATCTTGTATTATACTGTAATATATTTTTAGAATGTAGACTTACGGCCTGTGATCATGTGAAGTCAAAGCATGGGCTGCATGGAGTTTCACAGCGATATCCAAGAATTCAGCCTGCAAAGTTGTACAGAGAGCACACTGAGGGTGCAAACAGGACTCCAAGGCTCTAAAGGACGAGCAAAGAAGGCAGCAGCCAGCAAGCCCAGTCAAAAGTCATTGTGTTCATAAAAGTAGTAAAGCGGATACTACAAATAAGAACAATAATGATAATAATAATTAATATAACCATAATAAAAGTGATCACATCAATAGTAAAAACAGTAAGCATAGTAATAACAGCAATCATAGCAGTAATGAGAATGATAATAATGATAGTAATAACAACAATACGATTAGTAGTAACAGCAATGCTCACAGTCATAACGCAGATATGAGGGAGTGCGCTGCTTCATCACTTCTTCGGGCTGTCGCGGCTTGCAAAAAGGCGAAGAGACAGCTTAGCCTTTGATTCGTTGTCGCACTGCTTCAGGACAGACGGTTAGTGGAGTACAATGTGAAGAGCCGGGGACTTGTACCGTCGGCTTTGTCTGATTCTGACAGAGTTTGTCAAACAAATCGAAACCCTAAACCCCAAACCCCAAACCCTAAACCCTAAGCCCTAAACCCTAAACCCTAAACCCTAGACCCTAGACCCTAAACCCTAAACCCCAAACCCCAAACCCTGAACATGGCAGCTGCGTGGACCCAACGTGAAAACCCACAAGGCTTGGAATGCAATGTGCCGAGGTTCCGAATTCGGTGGACTGCAGATTGTGCAGCCAGACACAGTTGTGGAGCAGGAGGCAGGTTGCTCATAAATGCTAGACTCTTCAACTCTTAAACCCTCGTGATACCTTGACCGAGCTTGTTGCAGGCTCGCCCAACTGGTTGCATGTGGTATCCATACAGTGGCGGCAAAGGTGACAACCAGAAGGCCACGAACATGTACTGCCTCTGTACCGTCTACGTGTGCGGAGAGAGTTCCAGAGAACCCTCAACGACAGACCCTTTCTCGAAAACTACACGAGGTTCTCACCATGAACGACGAGTACAAGTTCAAGATCTGGAACACCGTCAACAGGCCCCAAGCCGACTGACCACCGGGTTGTCTCGCTTGTTGTGTTGAAAAAGCCGTAAGACATCGAAGGTCCTGCCGCAAAACGGCTCTAGCGCCAACTTACGGCGGGCCCATCACAAGGCCGTTTACTTTGGCGTCCAGAGGGATTTCAGAAAACCCCTCACATCCTGAACCCAAAGCCACATCGACGAAGGATGACGCCAGTGTACGCCGAAGCTGATGGTGAGGTCCAGCGCTTACGAAAAGACCTTCCATCCACTTCTTGGAGGTATGATTTACTGCGCTTGGGCAGTTGGCCAGGACCAGTTCATGCTCTATGCCACGCATGAGAAGGTACTGGGACTGGTTTGGGCCCAAGTTTGCAAGGCATCTTTGAGAATGCAATGCGACTCGCCCCAGCATGCGCCCCGAGCTGAAGGTGCAGCTGCCTCTAGACGGCAACCCCAACAAGGCTTGTCTGTTGATCTGGTGATTTCCTCATTACTGTTGCTATTACTTAGACTATTGTCATTTTCTGTTACTGTCACTATTACTAGTACTTGTATTACTGCTGACACTATTCCTTCTACTTTTCGCCTGCTTTTCAAGCGACTTCGCCTGCAGTGCATGGGCCTCATCGCCCACCCTGGGCAAATCGCGGCCATCTCCGTCGACTACCAGGCCCCCCACCCTTCAGGGCACCCGGCATAAGACCCGAGAGCCCCTGAATTTTGCCTTTGAAGCTCCTGGATGCGAGGGCCAATATGCCTTTACCTGTGGTGGCAATGACCTCACTGCCACCTGGCGCAAAAAGAGGAAATGTGCCTCGTGTGAAGCAATCCGAGCAAGACGCAGTCCGGGCAAGATCTCAGGTTAACCAATGGCAGATCGATCCACAGCCAGGTCCCGATGGGCTACGTCAGCTTCTTTTATTGGGGTGGGGGTTTAGGCCATTGTGGTTTCATATACAACCCTAGCCGCACCCCTTACCCCTAAACCCCTTATTCCTAGGATTTGCTTAGCAATGCCGCCTCGCAGTTGCAAACGCCAGCGTCATGGGTGGTTCTGGCATCGAGCCCTTTGTGAAGCTCCTAGACGGCGGAGAGGCGGGGAGCAGTGTCTTCAGAAACTCCAATGTCCCCCAATTAAGGCATATACCTTGATTTGTAGTAGGATCACTAATTTGATTTAAGGTGTGTGTGTATGTATATATATAGATATAGATATTCCGTAATTCCCTTCATAGAACCCTTATCGATCCCGTTAAGGAACCCTTTAAGGAACTCAGGATCCCTAATATGATTTAATGTATATTCTTTAACGAATGGATATTAGAACCCTCTAAACCCAAAACCCCACAGTGATCCCTTAAAGGAACCCTAGGTATGCCGGTATATTCCTTAAGCAAGGGATATTAGAATCCCCTAAACCCTATAAACCGTATAAACCCTGTAGACCCTATAAACCCTCTAGACCCTATAGACCCTATAAACCCTATAAAATCCTATCGATCCCTTAAAGGAACCCTAACCCCGGGATATTCCTTAGTTGAAGGGATCTTGGAGTCTCTGGGTATCCTCAGCTTCTGCGGATCCGTGGCTTCTTCGGACATTGCAGGATGGCGCCTTCTTCTGCGACATGAAGGCCCCGCTTTAAGCAGTTTTTTAGTATATTGCGGCCTAAAACCCTATTCTAATTATTAAGGCCCCTTTTTTGTAGTATCCTTATTCTTACCTTTGGTTAGTAGGGAATGGAAGAATGGTAGTCATAGTAGTTATAGTTCTACCCCATTCCTCCATTCCCTACTAACCAAAGGTAAGTTATGCAGCATTCTAGTATATTGGGGCCTAAAACCCTATTCTAATTATTAAGGCCCCGTTTTTTACAATATCCCTATGGATCCCGTCTCGTAATCCTTTTAATCCCTTTTAGACCCCGAAGGAAGGGCCCTGTGAAGCTCTTGTTCTGGAGGATTACTTCTACTACTCGCAGATCCGGTCGCAAGACGAGAACACCACAAAGGCCTGCAACTGGCAGCAACATGCAAGTGCGTCAAGGCAGGCATTTCCCTCACAGATCCCGACAGCTTGATGGCCTGTTGCAGGCGAGAGCCTTGGATGGCATGATTCCAGTACAGGACGCTCTCCGCTCTCTTGGGGATCGTGGAAGCATTGAGTGTGGAAGCAAGCTTGCCCACGTCACAAGAGCCGATGGCTTCCATGGCTTCTGTTCCCTCAACTCCATATGTGGTTGGCACGCTGGATTCATGGCAACCATGTACATGAGCTGTAGCTTCTCTTGAGTGCGTAGCATCGACGCCCGACTTCTGTGCTTCTAAGCCCCTGAGCTGTGATCCTGTGAAGGAGATCCCGCACCTAATGTGTGCCCTGGGATACTTCCCCACACAGCTGGAAATTACCAACATGACCAACGAGGCCGCGGCGGAATGAGCTCATAATGCTACGATCTACCACTCCGAGGTTCAGGGGTAGTTATAAGTGGGGAATACAGGTAGGATAGCTATCATTGTAACCCATAACCACCCATGGACCTCCAAGCGGCCCCAGTCTCATGGGCTCTCGTGGGCTGAAGGTAAAGTACTCAAAGTTCGCGGAGACCGGCGAATACGTCGAAAGGTGGCCGGTAGAGCAGCGGGGTTTTCTGCTTTCGAAGCACAGCCACAGAGAAGCGTTATCCATGGCAGGATAGGATTCGACGACTTGGTGAAGCTCTACGTGGCCTCCCGAGCATTCATGATGATGTCCAGTCGTCCTGTCTCTCATGGCGACGATGATGAGGATGACGGTTATGGTGCTGAAGACGATGGGCATACCACTGATGCTTACTATGATGGTGGTCACACTGTTGATGGTGGCCTCTAGGGCCTGACTATCATGTGTTTAGAGAAGTCCCCTTTCGCCGAGGTGAACCACCGGCCGGTCTTCGCTGTGGGACCTGAACAGATTAGACAAGCCTTCGAGGTAGGGTTTGGGGTATAGGGTTTCGGTTTTGGGGCACCGGAGGTGATGAAAGGTCGACCTCTTCTTCTGCACGTTGCTGGAAAACGATGTTGTTGTTACCGCTGTATTTCCTGGTGTATGTTCACGACTTGTTTATGAAGTGGTTGCGGTTGGCACGGCTTGCAGTTCGTGTACTGATCTCTTTCCTCTCATGAAGCATGCACTTTAGTTCCCACCTTCTTCAACGTGTCGCATCATGCCTTTTTCAGCACTGCAATCTTGCGGAACACTCCCCCTTGCCCAGAGACTCCAATATCCCTTCATAAAGGAACATCCCTTAAATCAGATTAGGGGTCCTACTATACTTTAAGGTCTATTCCCTATTTGAGGGATGTTGGAGTCTCTGGGTGCTTGGAAAGGCCACCAAGAGGCATGAGCCCGGACCTCTCTCGAGGGAAGGCTTCCTCAGTCTCCTCACCAGCCCGGACCTCAGCCTTGACTGGTGCCGCTTAGCCACTCGGGGGGGGGGGCCGTCAAAACTGGCTCTTTTTGGGTTCCCAAATAAGAGTAGAATAGAGTTATGTAGGGTTCCCCAAAGGGACCATGATGTTGAGAGCTACTCATCTGGGAAGCCTCGGTTTCTGCGACTCCTGCTATCGAGCCGCCCGCTGCCCTTGAGGAGATCAAAGGGACCTTGGTGTGCCGTTCATGTGTCCATGGAGTGTGCAAACAGGATTTCACTTAATCATGAGTAGAGTTCTTTGAGATGCCAACACTGCAGTCACGGGACCGCGCTCGGCTCATGTTTTCCCTCAGTGACCTTCCGCGTCCCTGCGCATTCTGGATCCCTTGTGCCTTGGTTTTGATTGCAGGCTGTGACGCTTACGCCGCGCCTGTGTGCTCCAGGGCAGGTGAGAACTGCCAGGCCACCTCGTGCTGCGAAGAGGCAGGGCACCAGTGCTTCGTCAAGGACTCTTCGTGGGCAGGATGTAAGGCTTCCTGCGCGCCTGGCATCGACACCGCCGACCCTGCACAGTTCCGCACACCCTGGTCATGCGAAGTATTCAAAGCTTCAATGGCCGATGCGAACTCATGCTCCATCGCAGGAGTTGGCTGTATGACCACCCGGTGTTGTGTAGATCCAGACAATCGCTGTTTCCAGAAAGACCAATACTGGGCGGACTGCAAGCCTCACTGCGAGCCAGGCATCCATGAAGAGGATGCGGCCGAGTTTCGCACGCCCTGGCGTTGCAGCCTCCTCGATGTGAACGCCTCCGGTGCCTCCCAGGTGCGCTTGGAGGCCGTCGCAGCTCCGGAGCCCACCAGAAGCTGCTCCGGAACTTGGCAGAACTGCCAGAACACGAGGTGGGTGGTTGTCAAACTTCGGGTCCCTTTTTAAATACCCTAGGTATTGGGTGCCGTATTATACTAAGGACCCAAAAAGGTACCCTAGTTTTGACAGCCACCCAGGTGCTGTTCCCAGGAGGGCTACACCTGCTTCGAGAAGGACGAGACCTGGGCAGACTGTCGCCTCACCTGCCAGCCGGGGATCAACTCCGATGATCCGGAGCCCTACCGCACTCCCTGGAAGCTGGGCGTTGGAGTAGCATACTTTAATACTTTTTTGATCTTTTTTGGTTAATGGAACCATGATGAAATAGAAGTGTTGGAGTACCATACTTTAATACCTTTTTGCTTAATGGAACCATTATGAAATAGAAGTTTATACTTTCCCCTCCCTGGTACCCTAAACCCTAAACCCTAAACAAAAGCCCAGGAAGTGCAACATTTTGGAGCCCGTGGTATTCCGGGGCTCATCGCTGGAGACCAGGGTCTTAGCACCTCTTGGGTCCCCAGTTGCACGACATGGGAGGCTTTTTGTGAAGGGCAACCAGATTCTGGGAGCTCATGGCCGCCCGGTGCGCATCCGGGGTGTCTCCCTCTTCTGGTCGCAATGGGGCTCCAAGTACTGGAATCAGCGGGTGATCCAGTGGCTGCGGGATGATTGGCGGGTCTCCCTGATACGTGCAGCAATGGGAGTCGAGGATGGTGGCTACTTGGATTCACCGGATAGGCACAAGCAAATCGTGGCCGATGTTGTCGATGCTGCCATCCTAGCGGGTCTCTACATCATCATTGACTGGCATGACCATGCAGCTCATTTGCATCAGAAGGAGGCCGCGTCCTTTTTCGCAGAAATGGCCCGAATTTACGGGCAGTATCCGAACGTGATCTTTGAGCCATGGAACGAGCCCATAGACCAGTCCTGGAAATATGTCGTTCGGCCCTATCATGAGATGATCCTTGGGAAAATCCGCCAGTACAGTCCCAATTTGGTGACATGTGGGTCTCCCACCTGGTGCCAGGATGTGGATGTAGCTTCAGAGCAGCCTTTGGATGATTCCAACGTTGCCTACGCTTTGCATTTCTATGCCGGCACGCACCAATCCTCGATCCGAAGAAAGGCGGAGAAGGCTCTGAAGAATCGGGTCGCGCTCTTTGTGACGGAGTGGGGGCTGTGCCAAGCGCATGGCGATGGCTCCCTGAACTTCACTGAAACTGAGCTTTGGCTGAACCTCCTTGAAACCTACAACATCTCTGATGCGAGTTGGGCGGTGAACGATAAGGACGAGAGTTGCGATGCTTTGATTCCCGGAGCAGACTCTGATGGAGGTTGGGGTCTCGAAGATCTGACTGCCTCCGGACAGTATGTACGCAAGTCGCTTGTGGACATGCCTTGGGATTCGACAATCCCTACAAAAGAACCGCTGGACTTTGATGAGAGTGGCTGTGCAATGATGGTTTTAAGTTTCTTTCATGCCGTCGTCTTGCTGGCACTCTTTTGAACGGCACTCTCACCTCAATCCCTTGCATGATTCTTGTGTAGCTACAGAGAATGTACAGGTGCATGAGCATGAGGACCCTGCGCAGTGTCTTGTCTAAACGTGCTCCACGCGCAGCAATCCGATAGTTCCGAGTGGTTTTCACGCGCGCCGACGGAGCAATAGTTCTCGAGGCATGGCGGAAAGAACGTGCGTGCTTCTCTTGCTTCCCTTGTTGTAGATCTCCCGCCACAGCGAGTACTAACTTTTGGAATGCGAGAACTAAGCCATCTGAACCAGAGCTCTCGCCACGAGGTCACGGTGAGAAGATGTCTTATGAGGAGCTCGAGCGATGCTTCGAGGTGCGAACGCCGTGTCGACCGGGGGCTATGAGATGTCTATGTCTATGTGGCATGATACCATATGATATGATATGAGCAGACTAATAATCGTAATAACACTAACAACAAACAGCAGTAGTAGTAATGAAGATAAGAAGAATAATCAGAATAAGAACAATAAGAGCAACAATAATAACAATAAGAACAGGTATGCATGTAGGTTTATAGGTTTAAGTAGGCAGATAGGTAGATAAGTAGATCAGTAGATAGATAGATAGGTAGATAGCTAGATAGGTAGATAGGTAGATAGGCAGATAGATGGGTAATGAAATAGATAGGTGGATAGAAAGATAGATAGGCACGGACACACATATACATATATTACTATATACATATATATACATATATACACACATGTATACACAATATATGCCTGCAGACGCATGTGTATGTGTACATGTCATCATACAACTTGTGTATGCCCTGCATGCCTGTCTGTGTGCATCCATGCATGAGATGAACAGTCACCAAGCTGCACCTCTGTAAGATGCTAGTGCACGCGCTAATACAGAACAGATATCCATACATGAGAAGACGTGAGTCGGCGTACGTGTAGCTATCTGCGCACGTGTAGCTATCTGTGCAAAAGTTTCGCAAGCTAATTAACATAGATGCCACTGAACAACGAACACGAGGACAGGTGTATGACGAGATCAAAACCGGTTTACGAGATCCTCAACCGAAGACACTAAACCCTAAAATCTGAAACCCTAAACCCGAAACTCTAAACCCTAAACTCGACACTCCCACAGCTTTTGCAGAAAGCCAGGCTCTGGTTGGAGACTCCTCCATCAACCGGGTCCTCGAAGAGGAGGCGCGAGCTTGCAGGGCTTGAGACTCATCTTACCTTTGGTTAGTAGGGAATGGAGGAATGGGGTACAAGTATAACTACTACTACTACTACTACTACTACTACTACTACTACTACTACTACTACTACTACTACTACTACTACTACTACTACTACTACCATTCTTCCATTCCCTACTAACCAAAGGAAAGCTTAAAAACTGAGGCGTTTGGAATTTAGGGCCTAGGGTTTAGGCTTCAGAAGTTGGCGGTTTAGGGATTTAGTGTAGGGTTCGGGGTTTTGGACTTGCGGTTTAGGAACGCCAAAGCCCGAAGTTGGGTACCCTATGAGCCCCACAGCCTTGCATTCTGTAACCCCAGGGCTTCGGTTCACCTAAATAGTCGGTTACCATGGGTTTTGGGGCCCATTATACGACAATTGTAACAAGGAGCCCTCCAAATAGTATTTTCTAAGCCATTTACAGGTGGGTAGTTTTAAGGTGGGTAGTCTCCCATAAGCCTTCCATACCACTCCTATAAGGTAAAGGGGCCTTATGGGAGTACTATGGAAGAGGAACTACCCACCTGTAATGGGCTTCTATATTTGTAATTGGTTACCAGCCATGCAAAGGGTACCCCAGCAGCCCATTATTGAGGGAAACCCTGAAACCCCCGACCGGCGCCAGGTCGACGCACTCGACTTTGCCCATAACATACTCGGCCTGGCCGAAGCAGAGGATGAATCGCAGGAGGCCGGAACTTGCCAAAGGGTTTGTAAGATGATGCAGTGTGGTAGTTGGAAGTTAGAATAGGGTTTTCGGGTATATGGTAGAATGATTCTGTGGCTGGGTAGCGACGAGGGTGGTAGTGTTCCGCATGTGCAGACCTCTACACTCGGGTTTGGGGTTCAGGGTCGTCGCGTTACGAACTAACCTCGCTGTCTCCCTCCCTCATCGGGGCCTTTGTAGGTACACCCGGACGGATCCTTGCAGGAACCTGTGCAGGAATTGCAGGGGTTTGGAGAACTTGGAGGTTCCCGGGTAGTTATAAGTGGGGTGAAAAGTCCCTTAATATGGCTTATAAGTATAGTTACGCTACTTATAACTTATAACCCTACTTATAACTAGCCATGAACCTCCAAGTAGGGTCCTGGGTGTTTGGGGTTTAAGGATTGCTTTTTGCATGAGAAGGGGGGAGCTGCCGCCTGGGAGCAGCGCCAGGCCGCCGTTCCTGGCGAGGGAGCCTCGGAGTGGGCCGGAACCACGTCCCGAGCTCGTTTAGGGTTTGGGGTTTAGGGTTTAGGGTTTAGGGTTTACGAAGTACTTATATGAAATAGGGAACCCTAATAGAGCACAAAAATAGTAGGATGATCCTTATGGATCCTTGGATCCTTATTATCAGGTCGGTTCAGGGTTAGGAGTTCAGAGGTTTAGGGTTTTAGGATGTTGGGTTCAGTTCAGGGCGACAGAGAGCATAGTGTTCCGGGTTTAGAGTTTAGAGCTCGGGGTCGAGCCCTAAACCTTTAACTGTGCTAAGCTCTGTGCTCTAAGCCCTCAAACCTGACCGATACAAAGCACGCTTTTTGTGTAAAACCTAAACTCTGTGCTCTAAGCCCTCAAACCTGACCGATACAAAGCACGCTTTTTGTGTAACACCTAAACTCTGTGCTCTAAGCCCTCAGCCCTAAACCCTAAACCCTTAGAAAGCACCGCTTTTGCAGTGACGAGGCTGGCCTTCTCCTCTTTGGCGGCCCAGTGAGACTTCTCGAGCGGCTTCCGGAATTCAGGTTCATGAAAAAAAGGGCCTTAAGAATTACCTATACTATTTTAAGGGCTCCTTCAAATAACTATGGTGTACTGGGCCACAAAACCCTATTCTAATCATTAAGGCGGTTCCGGGCTTAGCAGCTCGCGAAGCTGCAACCTGGGGGAAATGCCAACTGTTTCACACCGGCCTTCGAAATCCTGGAGGCACAGACGCTTACAGAATGCCAACGCATGCCAGAGTCTGGAGTCTCACCATGCCAGACAATATTCTCGAAGGAGTGCATCTTCAGTGCAAGAGGAGCTGTCGGCCTGGCCTGTCGTTTTCATGGCTTTTGAGTTGGCCTGAAGTGACCCCTGTCCGACCCATCGGAAACCCGCTCATCTCTGGCTCAAAAGGGGGGTAGAGGTCACGCTTCCGATCAGCCACCAGGGTGGCGGAGACGGACGACGAAGTAGAGCAATCAGAGCAACCTAGCCAGTCACGTTCAGACTCCGCTACCCTGCCCGCGTCTCGCGCGACAGCGTATCAGAGGACTGCCGCATTTGGATTTGCATCTGCGGCCATAAAAATGGTGCAGTCGGCGTTCTGCTCTTTCGCACACAGAACTGGCCAGAGGCCTGCTTTGAAGACTGGCTGGTATAAGCGATACGAAGACCCGAAGCCCTAACCCCCAAATCCGACACAGCCTGAGAGGGCAGATGCAAATGGGAGTTTCTGAAATTTGGGGGTACCTTGTTTTGGGGTCCTTATCATAAGGATCCCACTATTTCGGGTACTATATGAGGGTCCCCTATTTTCAGAAACTCCCAAATAGGTGTTCAGATAAAGACCCGACAGCAAGGACGATGTCCCTCGCGCTGGCTTGATCAGATCGACCAGAGGCACATTCGGTGCAGGAGTTGAACTCAGGGACGGGTAAAGTGATTGTCTTGAATATCCAATGTCACTTTCCATCTACACCCGAACCATTCACCCTTCGCATGCCTACACCAGTTTGCCGCCGAAAGATCCGGCGACTTCAGCACAGGGACGTATAAGAATGCGCTTCGAAGGCTAAACCTGTCAACTAGATGCAACTGCTCTTTAAGCATGCCATTTACATCCATTTACAACCCTGCCAAAGGCATATAGTACCCAGTGGACCAGACATGTCGAAAAGGATGTTTGGAGGGTTGAGGGTCGAGAGAAGCATCATCGCAGTTCTTTGAAGCCGCCAGAAGACTAACAACCACGAGCATGACACCAACATCGACAAAAAATAACATGAAACATGGGAGAACTTAGAGTTTCATGGGTAGTTATAAGTAGGGTTATAAGTAGGATAACTATAATTATAACTCCTATTAGGGGGCTTATAACCCCGCTTATATCTCCCCATGAACCTCCAGGAACTCCCTCCACCGGAACGATGGAAGCACGTGTTAGAATCCCACATTGCCAAGCTGCGCCGCACCCAAAAACCCGTAACGTAGCCATGTCGACAGACTTTGCCATACTCCACTCTACACCCTGAACCAGCCCATACCCATAAATCCTGGGCCCTAAGCGAGGCTCTAACACCCCAAAAGCAACCCAGAATCCTAAAGCGAAGCCCTCCAACCTTAAACCCTAAACCACAGACCCTAAAACCTAAATTTTAAACCCCAAACCCCAAACACTAAACCCCAAACTCCAAAACCCTAAGCCCCAAATCCCAAACCCCAAGCCCTCAACCCCAAACCCCAAACCCTACTTGGAGGTTCATGGGTAGTTATAAGTGGGGGTATAAGCCCCCGAATAGGAGTAATAATGATAGTTATCCTACTTGTAACCCTACTTATAGCTACCCATGAACCTCCAAGTAAACCCCAAACCCCAAACTCTTATAGAATTCCTACAGATCCCTTTAAAGGGACCCTTAAAGGAACCCTCATAGCTACCCATGAGCCTCCAAGTAAACCCCAAGCCACCCCAAACCCAAGAGGCCGAAGCGATGCAGAACCCCGGGTTGCCTTTCAGCCCCTGGCTGAATTTTATATTAAGGATCCTAAAAGGTAACCCCCAAAAAGGAACTACAATGGAGACTATAGGTAGTGAGGTTTAAGCAGTGTTTTGTAGGGCTTTTGCAGGGCTTAAGGTTTAGGGTTTCGGGTTTTGGGCAAAAAACTGCATGTGCTTTGTAGGGTTCTTGTAGGGTTTAGGGTGTTTAGGGTTTATATACGGTTATTAGGTTTAGGGTTCAGTGTTTAGGGTTTTTGTTTTTTTTTTGGCAGGGCCCAGGGTTTTGAGGGCTTTAGGGTTCAGGGTTTAGGGTTTAGCTTTCTTTTGTAGGGTTCTTGTAGGGCTGAATATCGTGGTTTTTCTGAAAAGCTTAGTAGCGTTTTCTTTTCTCAAAACTGGGACCGTGGTTTGGGGCCTTCCTTGTTAGAATAGGGTTTTGGGGTCTTAGTATGCTGCATTTTTTTGCAGAGCCCTTTACGGTCTTCCATGGGGTTTAGCTGCATAAGTATATATGTATATGTATATATATATATATATATATATATATATATATATGTATGCGTATATATATATATGTATATATATATATATATATATATATATGTATAAATACATATATGTCTGCGCGAACACTGCCATAGGTAATTAAGTGAGTAGCTGGGTGGGCAGGTACGTAAGTATAAGTACGGAAGTCAGAAAGCAAGAAAACAGGGAAATAAGCACGTAAGGAGGCTAGCAAGCAATCAAGAAAGCAATCAAGTAAGTAGACAGTGAAGTTTCCGATGTAAACATAGTTATACATATTACACAAACACCGGGTAAACACTTCTGTGTATGTGCACGTGACACTTTCATGCATACATATCCCCCAAGTCCTCAACCGTTGTCAACCGTTAACCTTAAACCCTAGACGCTAGTAGAAGCCCTTACAGCACCCTGTATTGCTGCCCGTATAGCGTCCGTTTATGTAGCTCTTGCAGCAACCCTTGCAGTGTCCGCATCCCAGGGGCCATTGCAGCAACCCTTAAAAGGAACCCCTAGAGTCCCCCAGCCTCTAAAAAATCCTAAGCCCTGGCCGATATCGGCCGTGCGCTTGCTTCGGACGGTAGGGGCAGACGCAAAATGGTGCAGAAAAAAAGAACCCTAAGCCCTGAGGCTCTAAACCCCAAACCCTAAACCCTACAACCCTAAAGCCGCAAACCCTAAACCATTATAGCAAACTGAGACACGAAGGCTTAAATCCCAAGGTTCTCAGACCGATGGACGTTGGGGGACCGGCCCGGAGCAAGCTTGGGAGGCCCAGGCCACGTCGGAGTTTGTCTTTTTGTGGGGGTGTGCTTTAGGGTTTACGGTTTTAGGGTTTAGGGTTCAGGGGTTTAGGGGTTTAGGGGTTTAGGGTTTTGGGTTTGCGGTTTGCGAGAGCTTTTGGTTGTCAGGGGCCTCTTCCGCTTCACGTGCTTCCCCCGGTGGGGAGTCTCGACCACCCGAAGGCCTTGTCGGGAAGGACGTTAAGGTCCATGGGTAGTTATCCGTGAGGGTTATAAGTCCCTAATATGGGTTATACTTATAGTTACCATACTTATAACCCACACTTGAAACTTATACGTACCCATTATCCTCCA
This sequence comes from Symbiodinium sp. CCMP2592, assembly GCA_905221615.1. Taxonomy (NCBI): domain Eukaryota; class Dinophyceae; order Suessiales; family Symbiodiniaceae; genus Symbiodinium; species Symbiodinium sp. CCMP2592. The sequence goes on from CAJNDT010003223.1 coordinate 622,886, forward strand.
AGTAGATTCAACAGAATGTCGCTCCTCTTCTTTATGTCCTTGGTGTTCGCTCAGTCTCATCAGTCGTCGGTCATATGCCGTAGCACGAGCAGCATGAGTATTGCCAGTGTTGCTACTCTTGCTGTTGCCATTGCTTCTTCTTGTTCTCTTATTGGTTCTTATTCTTGTTGTTGTCGTTTTTTCCTTGTTACGACGATGACACGACTACGAATGCAGCTGTTGCTACTGCTGCTGCTGCTGCTGCTGCTGCTGCTGCTGCTGCTGCTGCTGCTGCTGCGGTTGCGGCTACGGCTACGACGGCGACGACGACGACTACCACTGCAAATGGCGATGGTGCTAGACTCCGGCTGCTAGTTTGACGGGTGTTCGTGCGGCGACGACTAGCATGTCGAGCTTGTGTCAGACAGTCTGTCGAACATAAAGTTGCAGAGTCGTACAAGCCCTCTTTTGGTGCTCGCGGCTGCGCTTTCTGCAGGCCACTGCGAGTCTTGGCTCCGGTGGAAGGCGTGCATGCCGTTTTCTATGGCAGGGACGATCGTTTGCAGCTTTTGAGTGGGAGGCCCGGCCCCTCTGAGAACCTCCTGGAGCAGTTCCACATTGGTGCCACGTTGACCGGGTCGGCGCAGGCCCCCACCCAAGCCGAAGCCCGCATTGTCTCACGGCTTCGGCGCCCCCCTTTGCCAGGCAGACTACCGCTCAACCATGGAGCAATTTGGAAACTGGCCCGGGGCTTCTTCATCGGAATCTGTTGTCAAGCCCTAAACCCCTAAACCCCCAAACCCCAAAGCCTAAACCCTGAACCTTCTTCCGTCATCGGAATGACCCGTCGATCGCCCACTTGCATTGTGAGCTCTGTTGATGATATAAATCCTGCATTACCTTAAGGACCCTAAACTATGGGATTTATGGTATATTGCTTATTACGGGTAATTCAGGATTTATATCATCAACCGGCTCCAGCGATTGCGAAGCTTCGCTGAGGGAGACTCCCATGCACGTGCCCCAATCCTTCCCACTTCAGGCCAGGAGCCCAGTTAGGGTTTAGGGTTTAGGGTTTAGGGTTTAGGGTCTAGGGCCTCAAAAGGTGGGCTGAAGGTAGGTAGGATTAAGGATGCCTTATGTAAGGACTCTTATTTGGGAGTATCCCACCTACCTTCGTCCCACCTTTTTCAGGCCTCCGAGTATCGTAGCGAGGCAGCTGTTGAGGTACTGTTATACAATACTATACAACAAGTATTATTGTCAGATGATTCTTCATTCTTATCAGTATTAGTGTGTTAATTATTCACATTGTTGCTATTGTCATGAATATTAAGGTTATTATTGTTGTTGGTGTTAGCATTGTTGGTATTCTAGCTCTTGTTATTAGATTTGGTTTTTGTTGCTTCCTGCTTCCTTTTCGAGGTTGGAGCCGCGCCGGCAGGGGCCTCTTCTGTGTCGCGCCCGCTGCTTCTTTTGATCTGCGTTTGCACCGCAGCCGGCGACAGTTACAGGATGGGGTTAAAGCCCTAAACTCTAAGCAGTAAAGGTGATTTCGGCTGCACCAAACGGGTAGAAAAGGGCCCTCAAAAAAAACTTAAACCTTCGGGTTGAGGGCTTAGGGTTGCGCAGGAACTTGGAGATCTTTGGGCTTCGATGTTGCCTTAGCTTTTCCCAGGTGCCCAACTGCCCTCCTCCTGCAGAGAGTGTCATGTGGATAGACAAGAGGCCTCGACGGTGTTGGGTGCTTTTTAGAATTCGTTGGTGCTTCGTGATATCCGTGAGAGCGTGTTCCTGTGCGGTGATGCCACCCTGGCAGGCAGAACCCACACCCTGCTGACGTACAGGCGGGATTTGCCAGAGCATGCCGCGATTGACGTCGTGAGCCTGGAAACCCGTACCGGGAGGCAGAACATCAACGAATATTTGGAGAAATGGCCTGGGCCTGAGCTTGCTGTCAGCATTGGGAAATGCGAGAGAAGCTTGAATGTCATGTGGCCCAGACCGCTTCCGACGCTTGTGCAGCACGAGATTTCCCGGCTCGAGCGCGCCCACCCACGGCGAGTGAAAGATTCTACAACAGCCTTGAACAAGTACCTAAACCCTAAACCCTAAACCGTCCACTATAACCCAGCAAGGATCCTCTTCTGAAGTAAAGGGCCCATGTTACCCAGCGATGAGTCCGGCGCTGGCCGGGACAAAGAATGCCTCAGGCCCGGACGGACTCATCGGACTTATCTGTCCAAGAGTGGTTGGACACATTATAGTGAATTATAGTGTACTGACAGAATACAACATACTTTATAACACATCGTTGCGGCTTTTACTGTCAGGAAGCGAGCCAGGTTGGCCGGCCCCGGCGGCGTGCCTCGGGACGGTGTGGAAGTAGAAGTCGTGCCATCTGCTTCTCGCTTCTCGCTTCCGGACTGAGGAGTCGGCGTCGGCTTCCGACTACCCTGTCGAAGAGGCCTGCCGAATCCTAAACTTGCAGCCTTACAGTACACCCTACACCCTAAGCCCGAAGCCTTGAACCCTCTAAGCCGTATAGACCCTAGAGCCTAAACCCCAAACTCTAAACTTTCTTTAAGCCCTATGTAAGGCCCCTGCGGTGTTTCGGGACCCGCGGCTTGGCTGCCCGGTTGGCGCCGTGGTCTGCGAGGTGGCGGAGCTCGGTGTTGTCTGGGGTCCCGTCCCTTGGAGCTTTCAGACATATGATATATTGCGTCGTGCAAGCAACTCCAACTTCCCTTATCACAGTACGCGCAAAGACATTTACGTACATACACACACACACACATCATACATACATACATCCATCCATGCATGTATGTATGTATGTATGTACGTATAACTGTATGCATTTATAAGTAATGTACACTATGCAACAAGATACAGATGCTGAAAGGCGGGTTTGACCCACGTAGGTGGCCCGGCTGCAAAGCGTCTTCGCGGCCCTGCGCGGCTTGGGCTGGGCGCGGCCGAAGGCCCACCGAGACCTACCCTGAACCCTAAAGCCTAAAGCCTAAATCCTAAATAAGTTCTAAATCCCTAGACCTAAAATTAGTTCTAAACCCTACTAATTCCTGAATACATGCTAAAGCCTAAACCCTAAATAAAATGCTGACCTCAAATCTTAAATAAATCCAAAACTCCACAAACTTGAGGCCGTGCGGGACTATGAGGGGCGCAAGGCTGTCCACTTGACCATCGAAGGCCTGCTTCCGGCGGAATGACGGTACGGACAGGGACCTCTAAACGTTAAACCCTAAACCATACTTGGAGGTTCATGGGTAGTTATAAGTCAGGTTACAAGTAGGGTAACTATACTTATAACCCATAGTAGGGTACTTATAACCACTTATAGCTACCCATGCGCCTCCAAGTATACCCCGAACCCTATTTTAAGCAGGACAAGTAAGGCCCCTACATTGGGTACATTTGGGACTTCGGAGAACTCAGGAACCCCTAAACCACAACCTCCAAGTGGACCCTGAAACGTTTGACTTGGGTCAGGTGCTGCCTCCCTCTCTGCAGGGGAGGCCCGGGGATGCTTGTTTACCGAGGAGAGAGAGTTTCAAGAGACTTCAATATCCCTTAATGAAGAAATATGCCTTAAATCACATTAGGATCTCAATATCCCTGAAATGAAGATCCATGCCTTAAATCATATTAGGATCCCTACTCTCATTTAAGGTACACTCCTTAATCAAGGGATATTGGAGTCTCTGAGTTCCAAAAGAGCTTCGGAGCTCGACGACAGAAGTTCAGCTCATAGAGCTCTTCTGTTAGGCATTCGCAGGACAGCCTACGGGTACTTGGAGGGTCGGGGGACTTAGTAACTGGTTATTTTAGGGACTTATAAGTACCATAACCCCAAGTAGGGTCCCCTTTAGGGTACTTATAAGTCTACTTACTACCTACTTACTAAGTCCCCTAAAGACCCTCCAAGTACGGGTACAGTATGTCGCATTTTAAAGGCTCTGAGGAGACGCCACGATGCTGTAAATACTTTGACGACCCGGGAGATGCGCCAACCATTGTAGGATAGTAAAGGGAAGGGCAGGGGACTTAGTAAGTAGGTTATAGGTAGGGTTATAATTGGGGTAACTCCATTTAGGGTACTTAGGGGCCTTAAAGGGAACTCCAGAAAGTTGGAATATGGTTTCAGGATAGCATACCCTATAATTTACCATAAAGGGTTTAGGATAATCATATTCCAACTTTCTGGCTTTTACTTTACGGGGCCACGTGAGGTCGTGCTCTATACGATGCCTTGTCACAGCCTAGCAGGATTTTGATACCATCGCAGGCATTCTGCACCCTCCAACATGGGCGTGGGCAAGTCCAGTGAGGTGTCCCGTAAGATCCCGAAGTGGTATAGCGGTCGGGAGAATTAGTCAAGTTTCCCTTTACACTCATATGGGAGTTTTCGAAGATGAGGGGTACCTTATTTGGGGGTCCTTATTATAAGGATCCTTCTAGGGTGCTTACATCAAGGTCCCCTATTTTCGGAGACTCCCATATCCTACCCAAGAGTTCAAGCCGACTCGATGAGGTGGCGGCTTGAACAATTAGAATTAGGGCTCTTTTTAGAGGGGTTCTATAGGGGTTACTATAAGGGATCTATCACAAGGGTGCTATAAAGCCCCAAACGCCCTGCGCCCCAAGCCCCGGAGGACTGAAGCGCCAAACCCTACTTAAAGAATCATGGGACTTAGTAACTAGGGTTATAGCTATACTTATAACCCCAATTAAGGTACTTATAACCTTACTTACTAAGTCCCATGATCCTCCATGTAAACCCCAAACCAACTCTCTGCTGCATCTTGCGAAGCGGAGAAAGAGCCACTGCACCCTTAAAACAAAAAACCTACTCTCTCAACCTCTCAACCTCTCAACTTAAATCCTATATCCGCTCTCTATTGCTCTCTCAACTCCTAAACCTTGAATCTACCCTCGCATTAGACCCTACACACCCAACCCCAAAACTTAGATCCCTTCGCGCCGAGCTCCTGGCTGTGGACAGGGACCCGAGGAGCTCAAGAAGCTTTTGAAGGAGGGCTCTGCAGAGTTCGCGGAAGGCCCGAAGTGCACCGAAGGGTTTAGGTTTCAGGGCTTTGGGGTTTATGGTGTTAGGGTGTAGGGTTTTAGGGCTTTTGGGCTTTTGGAACTCACAGAAAAAGGTTTCGGGAGACGTTATACCACTGTAAGTATATTGGGGCTACAATACAAGGGATATCATGAAGCACCCTACGGGCTTGAATCCCCAATAACTTGATCCTGAAACTGAAACCTACAACATGCATTGGTTTCGGATTCGGGCTGGGCTACAGGGATTCGGGATTGAGGCCTTGGGCCAGGGTTTCGGAGGCAAAGATTCTGTTTCAGGGCGTCTGGGGGTCCGATTCATAGGATCTGGTTCTCATCCCTGAACGCCCAAAACCTAAACCCTTAAATCCTAAACCCCCAACCCCAAGACCCTAAATCCTAAGCCACTCACCCTCAACCCTAAACCCCTATGTAAAACAAAAAAACCCTAAACCCAGTCAGCTTGGCTAGCACTGGCTGGAGCCCACAGAGTCCCCGAGTATAAGACCCAAAATCAAAGAACGTCTCGCCGAAAGCGCCACGGTATCTCTCAGATCTCCTAGGGTCCTTGCTGCGATGAGTTTCCTTACATCACCTAAACCCCAAACCCAAACCCTCAACCCCAAACTAAACCCTAAACCGTAAATCCTAAAACCCTGAACCCTAAATCCTTCAGGGGAGCCTCCGAGGCAGCCAAGAAGACGAGAAAGAGTCCTTACCGTGAAACAAACCTCATAGGAGGCCAAAAGCGATTTTAGCCTATGGGGGTTTAGTAGGGATTAGGGTTCCCATAGTAGGGTTCATATTAAGGGGTCCCTGTCCCAAAAAGCTTAATCCCCCCTTTTGGCCTCCCATCAGCAACAAGATCTTGCCTCCAAGAAGAAAGCCGCTTCTCAGGCCTCCGCCTCGGCAAGCAACCGTACATGGGCCCTGCGGCCCAGGCTCCTGTGAAGGCACCTCTGCTGTGTCTATTTATTTACTCAATTACCTACTTACTGACTTACCTACTTACTTACTCGCTCACTTACTTACTCACTTACTTATTTTCCTACCTACTTACTTACTTACTTAATTTCCTACCTACCTGCCTACTTACTTACTTACTTGCTTACTTACTTACTTGCTTACAGCTTACATATACATATTCGCAGGTCATGCTTTTACATACATATATACACATGTGTATATATGCATCCGTACCTGTATCTGTCTGTGTATGTGTATTGGATATGCATCTGTGTCTGTATGTGTACGTGCATGTGTACGTGGATGTTTACATGTATGTGTATGGGTGCATGTCTATGTGTATGTGTACGTATATGTGGATGTATACGTATATGTAATTGAATATGAATATGTGTATGTTTATGTGTATGCATATCTACATTTAACTGTATGTGTGTATGTATATGTACATGGCACGTGTGCTTGTATGTGTATGCATGTGTATGTATGTGTATACATGCATATACATATGTATTTATGTACGTACGTATGTATGTATGTATGTATGTATGTATGTACATATATATATATATATGTATTATCTGTATTCTGCACCAGAGAAGTTCAAATAGTTATCAACTATGTTCTTGAGGGCTCCTATCAAACTTATTCTAGAGTATACACCCCCAACGCTCTCCCAATTGCAAGGCATCGGCATGATAGTATGAGGCTTAAGGACGCAGGTGTCTTGAGGTTCGGGGTTTAGGGAGATTGGGGGTTTTAGGGAGATTGGGGGTTTTAGGGAGATTGGGGGTTGGGGTTTAAGGATTTGGGGTTTCGGTTTTTGGTTGAAGGACTCGTAGAATCGTGGGCGGAGGTGTTTGTTTCAGGCTCAGGACTTAGAGTGAGGGTCTTCATGTTTGAGGCTTATCTTTGTAGCAGAGTATTCCTACGTATTCCCAAAGGTGAACCTTTCGTTTTTGTAGTATGCTCAAGCAGTTTATCGAGTTGACCGAACTCAAACCGCTCTGGTGCCTGTGCTGTGGATGTGTAAGAGGCTGTAGCGGCGAGCTTCACCTTCATCGAGCTCTTTGCTGGCGTTGGAGGCTTGTCTCGGTCTTTGCAGGGTTTTCGGCTTCCGAAGCTCGGAATGCCGCGGAGGAAGAGCCACCCAACACCCAGCTTCCTGAATCTAGCCACTTTCAGCATCAAACCCATACAGCAGAAACCCCGAAATCCTAAACTCCAAGAACTCCAAGACCCACATTCTGCAACAGCGAGATTCAAAACTCAAAAGTGGTCTTGGGGTCGGTGGCCTGAGCATAGGGTTTTGGGGAACAATGTGCCATCATTAAATCAGGAAAAAGTACTGTAGTACTGCTTGTTCGGACTGAAACTCCAGAACTTACAGAGTTCTGAGCTTCAAAAGCACCTACATTTTTTTGCTGCTGCTGATAACGATGGCGGTGACTGCGGTTTAAGGTTCAGGGTTTGGGCGGTGGTGATGATGATGATGACGATGTTGATGGTGCTGGATCTGGTTTACTGCTCGCACCAGAAATTGAGATCAGAAGCACCAAGAAGGACGGTAATAGGAGCCATGTCAATCATGCTGAATAGGCAAAGAGTGCCCAGAGGAATTGAGATCACAAAAGTCGGAAGAGTTCTACTAGATACAAAGACGGCATGGCGACTTGGAGAACTACTGTTACTGCTACTGCTTTTTTTGCTAGTGCCTCCACGCTGACAGCTGTTAACCCGGCTCCCAATGCTAGAAACAGTGCGGTTGTTATTTGTGTTACTAGTAGCATCTCCATTTCGGCTTGCTCTTATTTCCACTGGTACTGTTATTGGTATTGCTTCTACGGTTACTATTTGTTTCCCGTGTTTCTGCCGTTTTGCTGCTTTCCGACGCCTTTCTTCCCAGTCCGTTAGGTTTCCGGCACGGGTTGGAACCCCTGGGTGGCCAATGTGTCTTTGCATCAGAAATCGACATCTTGGCTGCATTAATGAAAGGCAAGCTGAGTCTCGAAATCCTCCCTAAACAGGCTCCGCTGTGTGAAAGGAACACAGGTAGGCCGCTCAGGGATAGTGATTGTGTTCATTGCTTCTCCATAGACTTCCGCCAGCGCCAGCCAAAGCCACCTTCAGCTCTGCTCTAATGGGGCCAAGCCCTCGCCCTCAACTTGGACCAAGCCAGCAGCCGCGAATGCCAGTTTCCTCACAGCCTCACCAACCGAAGGAAGACCCGTGCTAGGCAACGGGCACCCTGGCAAGCTGATCTAAATGGAGAGACTCCAAGAAGCCCCAGCACATGCTCCACCCAGCCATAGCCTGAAGTGGGCGTGGCTCCCTTTGACGCAGTTCAAGTTCAAGCTGGTGTCTTTCGTCTGGAAGCGATGATAGGCAACCCGTCACCAACCGGGTAATGCAAGATGAACACAACGCTTCGGAAGATGTCAGGAAGAAATGAGGGGTTTCTTGCCTTTCAAGCTCCGCCTCCCACGAACGGCTACCCCGGCGATGCCTGCGGCAAGTCTATTGACATCTGCTTTGAGGATGTTGTGCAGGCCCAGCCCCACCTCAGTTCCAGGCCCACCCCCACAGCTCCAGCCAGCGCAGGCGTCGCACGGAATTCAGTCTATCCCCCATAGCTCTGGCAATCAAGCCCAGCTACAGAACTAAAACATGGGGTTTTGCTGTGACATTACCTGAAGGACCAAATGACCCTTAAAAGTAGGTGCCTTATGCCCATGTACTATGATTCCCTATATGGTATGTGAACCTTAAAACCCTTTTAGGGTTCATTTCGTCCTTAAGGTAGGGTTTCGGCGAAGGGTTGCTAGCTTTCTGGCGGGTTCTGCGTTTGAATGCGGGGTGCGTGGCCTCGGCAGGTGGGTTCTTTCTGGGGATTTTTCGTTCGTGCTAGGGGGGTAGTTGCCAAAATAAGGGTCCTTTTTTGGGTACCCTAAATATTAGGTGCCGTATTATAATAAGGACCCAAAAAGTGGCAGTGTGAAATTTTTGGTTTTTGGGACGGGTTCCTGATCGCCCTGATCATGTCGAGGCCCCATTCGCTGAGCAGATCCCCATTGCCCATCGAGTTCAGGGTTAACTCTAAACCCTAAACCCTAAACCGTGCTCATTGTGCCCGGAAAGTTCCAGTTCTCAGGATGTGGATTGCCAAGAAGCCTATGCAGCAAATTTCGGGTCAAATGAGCTTTTCGGCGACATCACAATGATACCTTCTGAGGCGGGTGGGCTTCGATACGGACTTCAAATTCCAACCTACAAGTACGTGTGTTCTGTTGCGCAAATGTGGGATCTGTATGTGCGATAGATCCGGAATCAAAACGATAAAAGCTGTTGTATGCTTCTGTCATGCGCAGGACATGCCCAGGCATGACCTTCTGACAGCAGGCGGGGTGCTTGCGCAACGCAACCTCTGACTGCTGGTGAGTACATGTTTGTTCGTCAAGCAAGACTATTTGCCCACATACCTTGGAAGAAGCACGCTAATCGCAGGTTTCCCTTGTCAGCCATTCAGCCGTCGCGGCGAGCGGCGTGGATTCGAAGATGCACGTGGAGAGCTTTTTTTCGAGTTCCTTGACCAGACCGGACTAAACCCGACAGTCGCATGCAAGGCATAGCATAGCTGACCAGTTGATGAAGGAATATACCTTAAATCATCTCAAGAAATCTTGTTAGAGTTTAATAGGTATATTCCTTAAATGAGGGATTTTGGAAGGTCTGTGTGCATAATTGCTTCTCAACCCCCCAGCCCTGAGACCCCAAAGCCTTAAAGCCCTGAGCCCCAAAGCTGCAAAGCTCTAAAGCCACGCAAAGACCCCTGGAGCCCCATGGAGCCCCGAGCCCCCTCTAAAGCCCCGTGAACCCCCCTGAAGCTCAGGTAGACCCTGAAGCCCTAAAGCCGTAAACCGTAAAGCCCTGAACCCTAAATCCCTAAACGCTAAACCCTAAACCCCTAACCCTAAACCCTAAATCCCTAAACCCCAAAATCCCCGTGAGGATCGTGCGTGTCCTGGATGCGTGTCGACCCAGGGCTTTCTTGCTGGAAAACGTGTGGAACATGCAGACGCCCGGTGGCATGCAGAATTGAACATAATGTAGGGGCCTTAATAATTAGAATAGGGGTTTGGGGCCCATTATACCATACTTATAATAAGGAACCACCAAAATAGTATTTGTGAGTTGTTGAGGCCCTTAAATTAGCAGCTAAGGTCTTAAACTCCTTACTTTCAACCCCAAACCTAAAGCCCCGTGAATGACTTCACACCCCCAAGCACAAGGCCAAGAAGCCGAGGCCCTTGTCACTTCATAGACCTGACCTTGTGCGCATATTTTCAAAGTTTTCAATATGTGTCTATATGGACGGTTTAGGGTTTAGGGTTTAGGGCCGACCGGCTGCCAGAAGGGCCATCCCTAACCACAACAGGTTCTGTGTTGCTGTGCGTTGTCGCGGTACACCGGGCCCTCCTAAGCGCTTGCCTGCCCAGCTACCTACCTTCCTTAAAGCCCGTAGAACATGCTCGCACCGCCCTTCTCCCAGCCCTTGTGAGCCATGTCAAGCTTTGCAAAGCTCCTTGCAGAACCCTTGCAAGAACCCTTCTCAAACTTCTGAATTCTAAAGCCCTAAGAAGACCCTAAACCCTAAATCCTACTTGGAGGATCATGGGACTTAGTAAGTCAGGTTATAAGTACCTTAATTGGGGTTATAAGTATTTATAAGTATAGTTGCCTTACTTATAAACCTAGTTACTAAGTCCCATGATCCTTTAAGTAGAGCCCTTATAAGACCGTACGCCCTGAAGCCCGACAGAGCCGACGACGAGGTTCCTCGACGGTGGGCACTGGGATGCAGATCCAACGAAGTGCCGCAATGGTGCGCCCCCCCCCCCCACACACACACACACACACACGCACATACATGTGTTTCGGGGGTTCAGATTTCAGTTGATAACAACAATAGCCAAAAAATAACAAGAATCATGACGATAATAGTAGCGATAGTCATAATATGAGTAATAGGATCCTTAGGGGTTCTGAATAGAAGAATTCCAGAGTTATTCATGCACCTCTTGTAGGGTTTCTAGAGGCTCATTGCAGGGTGTTTAGGCCCTAGGGCTTCTCTACGGCCCATACTTAGAGGCTTAGGGCTTTATTCCGACACTGTAAGGATCCGGGACATAGCCCTAAACCCTAAACCCCCCGCATCAAAAAGGATTTCACAAAAAACCCTAAGCCCTAAATCCCTAAATCCCTAAACCCTAAACCCTAATCCCTAAACCCTAAACGATAAACCCCTAAACCCCAAACCCTAAACCCCTAAACACTACAAACCCTAAAACCCAAAACCCTAAGTGTTGCCACTCCATGACAGTTCCCGAAAGCAAGGGGCCCGACGATGGAACTCCCGAGAGGAGGATCCTCATTGGAGGCTCCATGATCCCTTAATTAAGGAATACCTGGTTCTAAGACATTTACAGGTGGGTAGTTATAAGGTGGGCAGTTTCCCATAAGCCTCCCATACCACTCCTATAAGGTAAAGGGGGTCTTATGGGAGTACTATGGAAGAGGAACTACCTACCTGTAAGGGGCTTCTATACCTAGGGCTAGGGTTCCTCTAAAGGATCTATAGGGTATAGGGTTTAGGGTTTAGGGGAGTCTAATATCCCTTAACTATGGAATATACCTCAAATCACGTTAGGGATCCTGCTGTAAGTTAAGGTATATTCCTTAGTTAAGGGATATTGAGTTGGAGTCTCTGGGTCGCTAGAAGGACCCTTAGAAGCGTTTATTTGAGACTAGCTCAGAACCTCCTTGATGGCTTGTCCGACTTGCCAGGCGAGGTGTATACCCGGGTTATCCGATGCTTGGAGGAAGTCGGCTACACGGCCGGAGCCTTGGGAATTTCGGGCTTCGGGTTGATTGATTCTATTTACAAGCCGGTTTTAGTTTGGGTTTACTGTTAGGGGTTTGGGACAGTTTAGGGTCCAGGGTTTTAGGATGTCGGGCAGGTGTTTTTTTCCTGCATGTCGGAAATCACGCTTACCTTGTGCAACCGTTCTTCCTTTGTCCTCCATGCTGCCGCAGCTGGTTCTTGTATCATCGCGATTTTCAGGACTTTGCAAAGTCAGAAAACTTCAGAAACCCCAACTCGAAGACGTTCAACAGCCGACCCCCGACAAGCTGGAGGGTTTAGGTTTTGTAGGGTTTATGCAGCCCAGGAAAGCTTTAGGCCCTTTAGGCCTTGCCACACCCAAGGTCCAGACGGCACAGCTGAATTCCGAGGGCTGGGTACCGCAGAAACGCGCCCGTCTTTACTTCGTGGGGATCAGGCGCACACACGCAGGTTGCACGTTCACCTCTGAAGCCCAGGGCTAGTAGTACGATGACCAGAATCGTGCCTGCGTTAGGTGTCATCAAAGAATACCGTCACCCTTGCTGAACGTCACTATCGGATTCGACTTACCGAAAACGGTTGTGTTGGTCCTTTCCTGGTTTGGCCAATGACACTACGGTTCTTCTTATTTTATTCTGAGTGTTAGTCTTAGTGCCACGATTGTTGTCGTTGTCAGTGTTACTGTTATGTGCCTGCTTGCTACTATTTCTATTTTGCTGCTGCAGTACCCACCACCGTGTGCTGTCGTTACTATCTTCATTAGTTGCCAGATAATCATGAGCATTGTCATTGTCATTCTTATCATAGTTCTTGTAGTTACTATTCTCGTTAGCACTCTTCTTATTATTAACAGTCTTTTCTTACTCAGCATAGTTGATTGTTAGTATTTGCTATGTACTATACCATCATGATGCCTACTTTTGGTACCAATGATTATGATTATGATTACGGTAACTTTTTAGTCGTAGACAGTCGCTGTTATTTAGTATGTATAAAAGTCATGATTGTGATGACGAAGATGAAGATGAATACGAAGAAGAAGGTGATGATGATTATGGTAAGCCTCCTTATTTTTTTAGGAGTATTACATTAAGTTTATCGCGATTATTGTTCGTTTTGTATTACTATTACTCTTGCTATTCCTCTTGTTACGATTATCAGAGCTATTGGTATTGCTTTGTTTGTTTTTGTTCGTTATGAGTTTTCAATTACGAACCAGTTCATCATGACTAGTACTCTTGTTGTTGTTTTTGTTACTGGTGCAACTATTCTTTGTGTTCTGTTTCTAGTATGAACAGTCTGTATTCTATTATGATAACGATCTTTGCCATCTTTTTTTATAAATCCCAGTCTCCGCACTTTCGCCAATCCCCGGTTGCCACCAGGAGCGACGAGAGGGACGCCTTTGCCCGTTTCTGCTGGCCGACTGGCCCTTGGGAGCGCAAGCTACAGGACGTCTTGGGGATGCTGGGTTCCTGTTAAGGGATTCAATTTGCGTTACCATAATTTAGGGTTCCTTTCACGGAGGGTTCTTGTTAAGGGGTTTAATTCAAGTTCCCATTATAAAGAGACCACATGAATTACTTTAGAACCCTATTATGGCAACTCAGATCAAACTTCTAAACGAGACCCCGGGATGACTTGGGGATCGGCCCTATTTGGGCTGCAGGGTTTAGGCCAGGGCTGGATTTGAAATTTTGCAGTTTGGGCTGCACCTAAACCCTAAACCCTAAACCCCACACCTACAACAAGAAGCCGAAGCACTTTCAAGAAAATCTAGAAGGTTCTAAAGGTGATTTTTCGAAGGGTTCCAGGCGGCAAGGCCGGCTCTCAAGCCGCCATTTGTCAGCATGCGACCTAAGCCCTCAACCCAAACACGTGAACCCCAAAGCCCCAGGACTGACCTCCTCCAAGTCCTAAACCCGGAACCCAAGACCCCAAGCAATCAAAGCCAGATAAAACCCCGGCTCGGCCTCTAACCCCAAACATTCCTAAACCCCCCCCCAAAACCACCAAAACCCCAAACCCCGCAACCCCAAACTTGAGCCTTAAGCCCCAATCCTAAACCCTGAATCCTGAACCCTAAACCCTAAGCCCCAAACAAACTTTCCACAGGACGTGCTGGAGCCCGAGGGAAGCCCGGAGGTGATCCGAAGCGAGCTCACTGAGTCCCAGTGGACGGCGACTTGACTTGGGCCTTAGATATGCGGGGTTACAGGGTCTCGGTCTAGGGATTACAGGGTTTCGGGTTTGGGTCTAGGATTACAGGGTTTCGGGTTTCGGGTTTAGGATTTGTGATTAACATGTTTCGGGTTGTTAAAGGGTTTGAGGGTGGAACGGTCTAGAGTTTAGGACAGTGTCCAGGGTGCGGAATGGAAGGTTGGGGTTTAGAGTGGCACTTGGAGGTTCATGGGTAGTTATGAGTGGCTTCATAAGTCCCCTAATATGGGCTACAAGTATAGTTACCCTACTTATAACCCTACTTATAACTACCCATGAACCTCCAAGCAGTGCTGAAGACCTTCGAGGCTTAGTGCCAAGGGTCAGGCAGGAGAGGCAGGCGCTGTGGGAAGTCTCCACAGTTGTCAGGTCATGCGGTTTAGGGTTTAAGGTTTATATAGGGGCCTGTATAATTAGACTAAGGTTTTGGGGCATACTATACGCTAAAAGAAAAGGAATCCCCCCAAAACAGTACTGATAATTATGTAGGCCCCTATACTATAGTACCCTTATAGATCCCTTATAGTCCCGTTTGAAGGAACCTTGGGACCTCTACTAAGCCCCCTATATTAACCTTCTTGAGGCCCCTACACTACAGTACCCTTATGGATCCCTTATAGTAGCCCCTACAGACCCCTTTTAAGGAAAACCCCAAAAGTATAGGTAATTATTAAGGTCCCTATACTAAAGTACCCTAGTAGCCCTGTAAAGGACCCTTTAAAGGAACTTTCTTAAGGCCCCTATCTTATGCTCGGCTCGGGGGCTTCTATCGCAGGCTGGGCTCTGACTGAAGGAAGTTTCTGCCCAGAGCCTTCTTACAGGGATTCTATGAGGGTTCCTTTAAGGGTCCCTTTAAAGGGATCTAGAGGGAGTCTATAAGGGTTTGGGGTTTAGGGCCTACTTGGAGGCTCATGGCTAGCTATAAGTAGGGTCATAAGTCCCCTGATATGGGTTAAAAGTATAGTTACCCTACTTACAACCCTACTTATAACTACTCGTGAACGTCCAAGTAGGGAGTGTACTTTACATTATGGTAGGATCCCTAATATGATATAAGGTTTACTCTTCAATTAAGGGGTATTAGACTCCCTTAACCCTATAGATCCCTGAAAGGACCCCTAGCCCTAGGTATTCCTTCATTAAGGGCTCTTGGAGTCTTTGGATATTCGAACTTGAGCTCTTCAAGAGGCCGTCCTCACTCGGGCTTGCTGTTCAGGGCTTCAGAGGTTCCTTATTATAAGTTGGAGGTTCATGGGTAGTTTTAAGTAGGGCTCCTTTAAGGGTCCCTTTAAAGGGATCTATAGGGATTCTATAAGGGTATAGGGTCTAGGGCCTACTTGGAGGTTCATGGGTAGTTATGAGCAGGGTTATAAGTAGGCTAGCTATACTTATAACCCATATTAGGGGACTTATAGCCCCACTTAGAGCTACCCATGAGCCTCCAAGCATACCCCGAACCCTATTCTAAGCAGGACAAGTTAAGTAAGGCCCCTACATTGGGTACACTTGGGATTTCGGAGAACTCAGAAACCCTTAAACCTTAAACCCAGAAACCCGAGGCAGTGCAGAAGAGCTCCACTTGGGCGCGTGGTGGCGACAGCCTGCGCTTCGCAAAGCTCGATGGTGCGGTGGGAACTCTGACAGTCGCTTCGAAGAAGAGTTTGGCTTCTTTGGTCTTGAGAGAACTCTGCGAAGTATATATCTACATATATATATATATACACATATTCCTATATATCTACATATATACATATATACATACACGCATTTCTGTTTGTCTGCTTTTCTGGACAGGCTTTGGGGAGGGAAGAGGTGGTTCAAAACTGCTTTCAACAGTTGTGGTCAGGGCTCAATTGCTGTCTTCGAGTTGAGGATTCCTCTTGGCCAGGTTCATTCTGGAGTCCTTCATCACAACCCCTCAAGCCCGAACCCCTAACCCCTTAACCCTGGCTGGTGGGCCTTTGTCTGGCAGACTGGATTGCGGGGTAAAGAAGGGGCTCAAAAAAAACCCTAAACCCTAACCCCTAAATCCTAAGCCCTAACCTGTTGGGAAGACGCCAAAGCGCGCTGACTCGCGCGCATGGCTCTAGCAAAAAAAAAGCCCTAACCTGCAACCAGGCCCCTAAACATTAAACCCCCAAGGCTCTTAGCCACATCCAGGCCAGCTACAAGTCTTCCTATGCCTGCACTGCCGAGCTCCTGGCCCCGGTGGATGCGAAACTCTCCCGGCCGCGCTTCTTCACCAGGCCGGAGGGGAACCCATAGACTCCCCTAGCCCTTAATAAAGGAATATACCTTGAAAGAAAGTAGGATCCCTAATATGATTTAAGGAATGTTCCTTCATTAAGGGGTACTGGAGTTTTCGGGCGCCGGAGTGGAAAGCCACTTTGGGGTTGAGGGTGTTAGGATATTAGGGTCTGGGGTGTTGGGGTGCTTCAGGGTAGTAGAGTGCTTTGGGGTGGTAGGGCATCAGGGCATTAGGGTGTTAGGGCGCTTTAGGGTGTTAGGGTGCTGTAGGGTATTAGGGTACCAGGGTGCTAGGGTTTAGGGTTACAGGGTCTAGGCTTGAGCGCCTAGTGTTTTAGGGGACTTCAAGGAGGGACCCTTAATGGGGACCCCTACCCTATAATGGGCTATATAATGAGTATATAATAGCTATATTAAGGGTATATTACCTAGGGGTCCTTATTAAGGGTCCCTCCTTTTACCCTTGGAGGACTGCTTTACAAGGACATGCAGGGTGCATTTAATTTGCTGCTCGAAAGGTTTCTGTCAGCATGCAGCTGAGGGTGAGGGTACGGAAGAATGATGGTACCAATAGTCTAAGATCATGTAGTGGTACTGCTGGTAGTAATGGAAATACCTGTCAGTATAACGATACTGTAGTTGTCATACTAGTAGTAATACTGATAACCGAGACAATAGTACCAGTAGCAAGCACAGTACCCACAGCAATGATAGAAATCATGACAAAATGGGAATCACATATCAACGGCAGTCATGGAGGGTGTATGGAGGCTTGGGTTCGGATTGACAGAGCGAGGATTGGGGCACCATAAGCGCGAGAGCTTGGCAGGCGAGAGTTCGCGCGCTTGATGGGCTTTCCGGAGCACCATGTCTTTGCCAACCCGCATAGTGCCTTGCTTGCAAATTCGCCGGTCCTGTGACGCTGGAAAGCTGGCTCCTTAGCACTGGCCATCCGATTGCGAGGTGAAAACCGAGCATACCACCAACTTGGAAATGCGGTCTGCCCGCCGGTCATCACTGCGATCGCACGACTCTAGATGGCATAACGTCTTTGGAAACCCTTTAACCCTAAGCATGGTGTCCATTGCGACACGCAGCGACATGTTCAGTTCTGAGATTGGCTGGGTTCTTGTTAAGGGATTCAGTTTAAGTCAGCATAATAGGGATCGATAGTAAATAATATTGTTTCCTAATTATAGTAACTTAAATTAAGTTCCTTAACAAGAACCCCCATAGAACCCTTACAGGAACCCTAGATTACGGTAACTTAGATTAGGTTCCTTAACAAGAGCCCAGTTGAAACTCTCAGCACGGCTGTAGAGTGCTTTAAACCCTAAACCTTAAACCCTAAAGCCTAAACCCCCAAACCCTACTCAGCACGGCTCCAAGGTGGTTTGCTGCAGGCGCTGGGTGTGTGCCACTCCTTGCCTGACTCTGCGGTCGAGCAAAACAGTCCGGCTTCACTGCCTCGCCCGGGTTTCCATGCCATTCCTTATTACATTACATTATATTATACTATGTTATATTGTATTACATGATATTGCAAGGTTCTTTTGTTGTTATAGCATACTATATTATGTTATATTGCATTATGTAACATTACGTTATACTTTACTATATTATATCTCAGTCGAAAGAGTTTGGCTGCCGAGGCACAAAATTTGAAGCAGCAGGGCTTCCACGACGCTCCGGCTCGGTTCAGACTGCGAGCGGAAGAGGGGGACTCAGAGGACTTTAAGGGGCCTTAATAATTGGAGCAGGGTTCCTTTAAAGGGGGTCTGTAAGGGCTACTTTAGGGGCTATTATAAGGATGTAGTCTGCCCGACTTTTCATCTGAGCTGGTTTCGAGGGGTTTAGGGTCTAGGGGTTCAGGGGTTTAGGGGTTTAGGGGTTTCAGGGGTTTAGGGGTTTAGGGGTTTTAGGGGTTTAGGGGTTTTAGGGGTTTAGGGGTTCAAAGTTTGGGGGTTTAGGGTTTGGGTCACTCAGGACTCAGCCTGGATTGTAAATCCCCACTTGCAGTGCAAAATCCTTCTGATTCGAAGTCTTGGCCTGCCAGGGCGAGTACTACCAGCAAGTGGTGACCGAGATTGCTGCGTGACAGCATGGGAGTCTCATGTTTCGAAGATTCGGTAGAAAGCTGAATTGTAGCGCTCGGAGGCAAAGCAACTGCCTGGAGTGGATGCGTCGCTGGAGCGTGGATACACAGGTGCGCTGCTGCGATGTCCATGTTTCCGACGAACTGTTGACGGAACCCCGATAAGAACCGTAAGCCCTGCATAATTAGCCAGGACCCATGCTGCCGCCGGTGGCCCCGCCACCTGTGGTCCCGCCCGTGGTGCCGCCGGTCGCCGCATCTCCAGTAGCCCCGCTGGCCCCACCGAAGAATCTCGACGGCGTGGCTCCAGGCGGCCGCAGTCGCCCCGAAGCCCTGAAACCCTTCAAAGCATTCGGAAGGCCAGAAACCCTTGTTTATAAGCCTCTGCGGCTCCTGAACCCGGATACGGCCCAAAGCCATAAACCCTGGCCTGTAAACCTTGATGGCCCTGAATCGAAAGCCCTTGAAACCCCAAGTTCGAGACTGATGCCACGTTTAAATGCCCTCATATCTTAGGGGTACTTACAAAGAAGTTTTAGTTTTTGGTTATTATAATCCCTAAGAAACAGCCAAAATTATAATTTTTGCTAGGGTTCTAAGTTCAGTATAGATAAGCTGTGGACCACTGTTTAAGGAGCTCTTAAAGGCATTCCTCAAAGG
Organism: Symbiodinium sp. CCMP2592; assembly: GCA_905221615.1. Lineage (NCBI taxonomy): Eukaryota > Dinophyceae > Suessiales > Symbiodiniaceae > Symbiodinium > Symbiodinium sp. CCMP2592. The sequence continues at coordinate 642,043 of CAJNDT010003223.1, forward strand.
AGCCCGAAACCGAACTGCCAGGATCCTCCAGGAGCCGCGAATGGTCACCGAGGGATCCGCGGGCCGCCGTGACCTCAGAGTTTACTTCGAGGTTCAGGGTCCCTTTAATGGGATCTACAGTAACCCTAAACCCTAAACCCTAAACGATCTACGGGGATTCTATAAGGGTTTAGGACTGGGGTTCAAGTGTGATCTTGTGCAGCTCCCAGGAAGAGCGGATGGAGGAGCTGCACCGCTACATCCGCAACCAGGCGACAGAGGGCCCTGACATAGTTTAGGGTCTTGGGTTTAGGTTGTAGGGTGTAGGGTTTAGGGTTAGAGCAGCAGATAATCTTCAACCGTTCTGGGGTACTGTAATTCTTATATTGGACCAAGATTAACCTTTAGTGCCCCTAGAATACTGGACAAGTGACACAGTGCCTACATGTTGAGAGCGCTAATTGGAGAACCCTGCTAGAACCCTTTACGAAACCTAAGCATTACACTCCTCAAGAACTGCATTGTAGAACCATGCATTCCATTCATCCATTCATGAGAAGAAAGTTCAGGCACCCTAAATCCCTAAGCTTCCAAACTCTAAAGTCATAACATCAAACCCTAAAGCACCCCGTCATAAAGCCCTGAAAGAATCCTGAAAGAAGCCTCATGAAGAACTCTCTTTGCTTAAGGAATCCAGAAAGACACCCGTAAAGAACCCTTAAAGAAGCCCCTTATTATAGAGGCCTTCCTTTTCTCCTACTATCAACACCCATTCTTATTATCAGAAACATTGCTATCATCGTTATCAGTAGCATTGCTATAACTAAGATCATTAGCATTTCTATGGCTCCCAAACCCCGTAATTGAGTAATATACGTTAAGTCGTATTAGGGTACCCAGCATCATTTAAGGGATAGTCCGGAAAAAAGCTTGGGAGTCTCTTTGAATGTTGGTGTTCGAACTGGGATGACTACTTGGAGGTTCCTGGATAGTTATAAGTGGGGTTATAAGTCCCCTAATATGGCTTGTAAGTATAGTTACCCTACTTATAACCCTACTTAAAACTACCCATGAACCTCCAAGTAGGCCCTAAACCCTATACCCTTATAGAATCCCTATAGATCCATTTAAAGGGACCCTTAAAGGAGCCCTACTTAAAACTACCCATGAACCTCCAAGTATTGTCATCCCACCCGAACCCTTCAGGCGAACGACTTCGCGGAGGGGAAGGCAGAATGGAGTCGGCAGTTGGCAGAGGCCGCGCCGTTTTAATTTCAATTTTTTTTGGGGAGGTGGGTCTAGGGTTTAGGGTTCAGGGATTCGAGTTTAAGGGAGGAGGGAGGGGGGTTTGCCGTGGGGGGTTTTAGGGTTTCAAGGTTTTTGGGTTCAGGGCCAGTTTGGGTTTTCTGTTTTACGGTTTGTGGTTCTGGGGTTCTTGGGTTCAGGGGTTCAGGGTCAACTGCAACGTTTCCGGTGTGCAGGGGCCATAGGATTAGTTTAGGAACCTTGACAAGCAGAAATCGTGAGTTTTGCAGTGTTTCTGCGGGCGTGTTATGGGCTCCCTGAAGCTTCCATCTCAGCTCGATGCTGGGGCATCGAGTGCAAACTTGAGGGCCTGAGGGTTGATGGGCTGAGAGGTTTGGGGTGCAGCACGGTCTAGGGTTCAGGACGGTATAGGGGTTTAGGATAGACGCTTCTTTCTCTAGGTCCATGCAACATCGCCGGCTTCGGTTCCAAGTTGTTGCGTAGACTCAGAGCTCGCGCAACCACAAGCCTGCAGCTAGGGTATGTGATACGCTATCGGACCAGCACGCGGTTGGGCCGATGTATCGTTGATTCTCAGCCCATCATTGCACACATGGGTGGCTAGGATACCAGGTGTTGTTGGCATATCAAGGCGCATGGTTCAAGCTGCCATGTTGGCTGCCGATGCTGCCGCCCTCCTGCCAAAGGCACAGGCCTTCATGACCCAAATGCAGGCAGAAAATGTGGAGCTGAAGAAAGAGATAAAGCGCTTCAAGACCTTGAACGCCGTGTTGCAGCAGGCCATCGAGAGCCAGCTGCAAGGTTTTCCGGGTCTCCAGTTTTCCGGTGGCGCAGCTGCGCCGACAACACGGCTGGCTCAGGCCTGTGGGGCTCTCAAAACGAGAGCCCAAGAGCTGGAGGCTGAGATTGCGAAGAAGCGCGAGCAGAAGCTGCAGATGCAGAGCGAGTTGGAGAGGAAGAAGGCCAAGCTGCAAGCTGCCATGTCAACCACACCTGCCAAGTCGAACAGCAGTCCACCCCAGCTGACGCCGGCATCTGGGACCGGCACTGTCCCGAGCAACATTAGTCATCTCAGTCGCAGAGAAGCAGCGCTTCTTCTGCAGCAGGATGCCTTCCGGAAGAGATTCCTGTTGAGACGCGACTTCAAAGGGCCCAGTGCCTGATTTGTTGTCGGACTGCCCAGCTGGTTCACGGACGTCAGACTTGCCATTGGCTTTCTGAAAACAGTGGTTTTGCATTCGCTTTTCGATTAAAGTTGAACGGGGTTCAGGGTTTAGGGAGTAAGGTAGCTCTAGGCTTTAGGGTGGTGGCAATCACAGCTAGCTGATAGGAGTGGTTCTCAAGATTACAGTCGCTTTCTGGACCCTGGCTTTAGCGGCGCTGGATGGCTGGGAGAACCCCACAGGAGCACTAATCTAGAGAATCGCTGAAACATAGTCATAACAAAAAAAGCGTGAAATAAGGATCGCACGAAAACGATTTTAGCAGAGGGAGTCCAAAGATTAATCGCAGCAGCGATGGCGTCACCGTGGTAGCCGTGGTATGCAGCAGCAGTGCATTACTTGTCGGCGTGTGGGCGGTCATTTCAGTTGTAGCAGTCGCGGTCGTCGATGCCGACATCGTTATCATATGGGTGGTTATCAAAATTAGGGTCCCTTTTGGGGTCCCTATTATAGTGCGGCACCTATTTTTTAAGGGTATCCCAAAAGGAACCATAATTTTGACAACTACCCATATGTTATCATATTTAAAGTAATCGTAGTCGTGGTAGTGGAAGACAATATCAGCAGGCAGCGGTCAGCTTGTCGCTGCTGTAACGGCTATTGCCACGTGTCTTTGCTTCTTGTGTAGCTCCTGCTGTTGCTGTTGTCTCTGTTTTCTTTTCTGGCTATTGTTCATTGCGTACTGCGGAGGGGACCTAGCACTTGAGTACTAAACAAGGATCACACGAAGGTTGGCATGAGGACTTGGGTTTTACATGACTCGCTCGATGGGGCAGGTCCGCAGCGAAAGCCTTCGCGAAGTCGAGAAGGTTCGCATGCAAAGCACTGGGTACCAATGCAGGGACATACTCTCATGCTGCGCTGCCATCCATAGTGACGAGATGACACTCTGGTTCTCCTCAGCAGTTTCGTCTGATGAGCTAGCTGTCCAATTAGAAGTCTCAGCCGGTGCTTAGCGCAGAGGCGTGCGCAGGATCTCTTTTCGAATCAAGAGCAACACCAGTCACCAGTCTTCTTGCTTGACTCGTGGCTAGGAGGCAGCAGAAGTTACATCAGATTCTCAGCCCTTGAGCAACCTGAACTCCTTCTCAGGTTCGGCGAGAGAAAGCTGAGCTAGAATGCCAGGCGGCGTTGCAAGCCCAAGACCATTCCCTTGTAGCCAGGGATCGTCAGGCGACCTTACCTCTTGGTCCGGTCCGTCTTTTTCTATCTGTTGGTCCGTCTGTACGTATGTGCTACACATAGAGGAAGTGTATATGCATATTCAGCACCTGTTTCCTTGCTTGTTGTATGATACCTTTGTGGTGGTCTGTTTATTTCTAGAGCTCCAAGCCTGAAAACAGACCGAATCCGCAATCATGATGACCTTGTGGCAGACATGGGTCATGCTTTTTGCGTTTTTTTGTCATGTCGTGAGGTGCGCACATTCTAGAAGGGCTGTCTTTTCTTGTCCAAGGTTGGGGGTGTGTGCCTGTCTGTGCATACATGCATACATATATATATATATATGTGTGTGTGTAAAGGTAAATGTATACATACCGTAGGTCGGTCCCATCGGTTTCATACATCAGCAGCATGTTGTCATGTCAGGGTCAAACCTGGGACATACAGATGTAGACGTATCTGCAACTATGTCTACATACATACATACATACATACGTACTTACATGCATACATACGTATTTCTCGTGGGGATGCAGATGAGGCCAGCCTGCTTCTGCCCTACATCTCTGCACGCTCTTGAGCTCCAGCACTCATACCCATCGTATTTCGGATCATCGCTGCTCTACCCACTTACTCACCCTGCCTGCAGCCCAGTGGCAACCCTAATATAGGGGCTTCATAATTAGAATAAGAGGGGTTTTAGGGTATATTAATTATACTATAAAGATAATAACGAACCCCAAAACCCTATAAGGCCCTTACATGAACACCCTGGATCCCAAAACCAAAGCACCCAGAAACACAGCCTTGATCCTCTAAGCGATCTGAAACCCACCAAACCCCAAACCTCTAAGTCCTAAAACCCTAAACCTCTAAACCCCACCCTAAACGCTAAACGTCTAAACCCTAAACTCGAAACCCCTAACCCCTAAACCGCTGAACCCCTAACCCCTAAACCCCTGAACCCCTAACCCCTAAACCACTGAACCCCTAAACCCCTAAACTCCTAAACTCCTAAACCCCTAAACCCTTAACTCCCTAAGCGCTTGCCACAGGCCCGTCGGGAACTGGCCCGGCTCAAGCATCGGATCAAGGACCTTGGAGGCGGCGAAGAGGCAGGGCGGTACCCAGAGACTCCAATATCCCTTAATTAAGGAATATACCTTCAATTCTTGTAGGATCTCTAATATGATTTAAGGAATATTCCTTAAGAAGAGGCAGGGGGGATTTAGGGTTTCAGGGTTTAGGAGGGTTTGGGGTTTGAGGGTTTCAGGGTTTAGGAGGGTTTGGGGTCTAGGAGGGTTTCAGGGTTTAGGAGGGTTTGGGGTTTGAGGGTTTCAGGGATTAGGAGGGTTTGGGGTCTAGGAGCTAGGCAAGGTCACAAGTAAGTTCGCTGTTCCGATTTGCCCAAATTCACATAAATCCATTTACCACTTCGCCCCCTTAAACATTCACCACTTTACCACGAAATATTCATTTACCACCTCGCCACCTCACACAATAACCACTTTACCACAAATTACCTATTTACCACCTAGCCACCTTAAACAATCCCCCTATACCATAACTACCAAAGAACTCTCCTATTAATAAATTATGAACGGCATAGGTTGCCCTTTATAATTTGATGTATCAAATTATGAACCTACTTATGTGGTGCTGTTAGAATATTAATAATAATAATAATAATTATTATTATTCTAAACAAATATGTGCTGTTTATTCAAAAACCGGTTTAAGATACTTACATATTTCCTTATTGTCAAAATATTCTTGGTTATAACAACAAGCCGTTTTATTTGTAAAATATATTTCTAAGATGGTTCTAAGGAGGCTTTTGTAAGTGGAATATTGACGAACCCCGTGATGGTGAAATTCTTCATCTTCATCATACCAAAAGCGTTTAATGACATCAACACCATAATTAAGAAACCAATATGCTTTGTATGCTTCAATAGTTTTTATATGCCTTGACTCATTAATAAACTTTATCATTAATTTTTTGCAACTATTACTGTATTGCATGTGTGTGGATTCATTGATAATGTCTTTAAAATATTGTTTCTTTTGTTTGAGATTTGTTAGTCTTGTGTATTTAGAGTCAAAATGATGTAAAATGCAATGTAATTGTTTCTTCCCAGTGCTATAATTCTTGAATTCTTCTTTACTGTATTTGTTTTCTAATTCAAGCATTTGTTCGCATTTGCAACAACATTCAAAGGATGTGATTATATTAATGATTTTTTCATTAAATACTTTGTTCAATGCGATTAAATTTCTTTGCTGAAAACATTCGCACTTATCACATTTAAAGTTAAAGTTAAAGGCCATAATCTTCCTACTATACTAAGGCGTTTTGTCTTTAAAACGTTTCTGTCCAAACGGCTTTATCAGGACAGTATGAACTTACTTGTGGGGTGCTTGTATGAAATATAATGAAAATAATGTTTCAAAATATTATTTATATGATATAGTAATATGCCAGAAGTTATACTTAAAAAATCATCTAAACCAGAAAAGAAATATGACGCAGTCATTGATGGTAAAAAAACTGTTTCCTTTGGCGCTACGGGTTATAGTGATTTTACAAAACATAAGGATGAAGAACGAAAACAAAGATACATAGCACGACACGGTGCTACACAATCTTGGAAGGACATAGAAAAACCGCAGACGTGGGCACGGTATATTTTATGGGAAAAGAAAACAATACCAGAAGCGGTTAGAAATATGGAAAATAAATTTAACATAGACATAAAACTTAAAAAATAAAATAATTATTATTAATATTAATAATAATAATTATCGTGTTTTCATTTATGCTTTATATTATCTACTATTTTTGTATCTTTTTCAGTTTCTTGTATTCCTTCATTCTTCTTTTATTTTCATCAATCTGGTCTCTAATGGTTTGTATTTCATTCTTAATTAATTGCAGTCTTTTGTCATAATGGTATCGTGTTATATTTTCACTTACTGCTTCTTCTGTAAAATGCTTACGGTCTTCATCATCTCTTGCTTTATCCGTCATCTGTGATTTGAATTCTGTTAAACGCTTAATTCTATTCAACAACTCATCATTTGTTTCTTCAATTTCATCAATCATAAACTCAACAATTTCAAGTTGAACTTTGTTGCTCATTCTCTCTTATTATACTAAGGCGTTTTGTCTTTAAGCCTTTTTGTCCAAACAGGTTTCTCAGGACTTATTCATATCGGTCTCCTACCTTTTTAATGCCATAATATTCCAATGTGGTCTGCTTCGGCTGTAATATCTCTGCATTATTCAATTTATTTAAATATGTATTCTTCCTGTTGTCATATGAAGCATCTTTATCAATAGGTGTTCTAACAATAGGTTTTGTCTTTCTTCAATTGCTTTTAACCTTTCATCAATGGTATTCAACCTTTCCAAGATTTTTTGAAACTTTGATGGTTTATGTTCCTCTTCAAAATCCATCTCCTGTATCATATACCTTAAAATAGGAAATTTTAAATTAAAATTTTTATAATAAAATTTTTCATAATAAAATTATTATGAAAACTTTCAAACTAATTAAGCACCTGCTTATGAAGTGCTATTGAATGTATCTCATTACTTCCCTTTCATAAGAACATCCAATATGAAACACTGCATAGGGACGTCTGGGGGTTTTCTTTTCCTTCTTCCAAAAGTAAAACTGGCACACTTGCCCTGTCAGTTTTAAATAATTCCATTTCTCTAAAACTTTAATCCACTTTAATTTTAGACTTATTTATATCTTTTATATCTTTTTTCATTAAATCAATATCTGTTTCAATTTTCTCTACTCTTTCTTCTAACTCTTCTGGCGTAATCTGAGATTTACCCCACCCTGTATCGCATATTTCAACACTTCCTGTTTGTAACTCATTATCTGCTTTGAAAATATCATCGGGCGAGGTATGCCTACCAGCACCAAATTTAGTATTTCTTTTATCAACAACTGTATTCGTTGTTATTACGTTATTATCTTTAACAGTTGTAGTCTCCTTGTGATAAAACTGTCTTTTACAACGACAGGGGATACAAGATATACCACGAGCATTAATGCGAAACCCTTTATCATTACTTTCTTCTGAAATGTCGCTCATTTATATTATTTAGATTTTTTAACATTTTTAAAATAATAACAAACTGCCTTCAAAAACTCTAACAAACTATAACAACACATTCTATATCTGGGTGTCTTTATTATATCTATTTTCTTTATCTCATCTATAACCTCTAAATACTCATCATACTCGCCCATATATTATTAATTATAAATTGTTCTATGTATTAATAATAATGATTACACCGATAGTTAAACCTATTAATGTTAAAGAATATGACTTCAAACAGTCTAAATACGATGTAGCGCCGAGGTTGCCGTTTAGTCAAATAATAGTTGGCCCTTCTGGAAGTGGCAAAGGTATCTTATTACAGTCTATGATATTAGACATTTACAGAGATGTGTTTGAAAGAATATACATATGGTCGCCAAGTATTTCAGTTGATAGTACTTGGTTGCCAGTAAAACGATACATTCAAGATAATTTAAAGGTTGATTTAGAAAAGGAAAAATGTATGTTTGATGAATATATCCCCGAAGAATTAGAAGCGGTGATAAAAAGACAGCATAAAGTCATAGAATATCAGAAGAAGAACGACCACAAAAAACTATTTTCAATCTTAGTCATTGTTGATGATTTTGCAGACAGTAAGGCTTTTTCAAGAAACTCACCTTTGCTAAATCAGTTGTATGTTCGCGGGAGACACAACAGTATCAACATCATAACAAGCACACAAAAATTTAACGCATTAAGTCCCATCATTCGTGTTAATAGTCGTCAGTTGTTCTTTTTTAGGTTAAGAAACTACAAAGAAATTGAAACAATGGTTGAAGAGTTGAGCGCCGTCTTAATCAAAAAATCAACCGTAGCTGACCCTAGACACCTCGCAGAAGCAAAGAAGTTATTATTAGAAGTGTATAACATAGCAACAGAAGAACCTTACTCATTTCTGTTTATAAATCTAATGAATCCTGATGTAAATGATATGTTTTATAAACGATTTGATGCTAAATTAGTGATTGATTAATAATATTATGAATAAATAGTATTATTAATTAAAATAAACTGTAATTACAAATTTGAACAGGTAAGCGATACATTATCTTATCACTCTTTTTTTCTTTTATTTCTTTCATTTCATTTATCATTTCTTTTAACACTTTGATTTGTAGTTTATCAATATTACTCAAATCTAAATCATTTTCATTAATATTGTTTATTTGATTAATACAATCATTCTCATTATCTTTTGAAATTCTACTTCCCATACTATATTATAACTTATATTTAATTACTATCGCTTTTATGTCCTTTACCTTTACCCTTCAACTTCCTCACTTCTTTCTTTAAATCATCTATTTCATTAAACGCAGATTGTAAAGCAGACCACAAAATAGGAACACACATACTGTAATCAAATTTTAAATAGCCATCTCTTCCCTCTTTAACAACATTTCCCCATTCTGGTGGCATCTTATCGGTTAAAAAATCATTGGCAACCATACCCACGCAAGGCCTGTCGCCGTATTTTTCTTTATCAATGAATTTGTATGTTTTTGGTTTGATATACTTTACCATCTCAACGGCTTTCTTTGAATTGATTTCTTTTATACCCTCTTTCAATCTTTTATCAGAACTGGGTGCTATACCACCCGTATAACTAATATCACCGATAACATCAATACCACCATCATTAACAGTTAATACATTTTCCTATTTCAATTATTGTATCTCCGTTTGTGTCTGGGTTTCTAAAAAATATTTGGTCTATTGGCCCCGCTAATTGAGTATGTGTGATACTTGCTTTTTCAAAGAAATTGACAGAACTACCTAATACTCTAAATTCTGGTGTTCCTGTTGCTCCAATATCTACATCAAAATCTCCCTCTGATGTTAATTTGCCTATTGTATTAACTGTATCATTAAAAACTGTTGCTTTATTTAATGTTATACCATTAGTATCGTTTAAATTTATAAAAATATCTGATGATGTCGGGTCAATGCTTCTATTGCTTTGAATACAAAAATTTTGTTCTATGGTAGCAATATGATTTAATGAAAAATTTGCGTTTGACTGTTGATATATTCTTCCTCTGCTACTAATTAATATATTATTTTGAAATGTATTATCAGTTCCATTAAATACACAATTACCCCCAAAATTAGCACTGCCACCTCCCGCAACATTTAGTCGTGTTGCTCCTCCTGCTATTGCTCCAATTCCTAAATTATTACAATATACTGCTCCTCCTGCTGTTGCTGTATTCAATAATAATAATGATTGACTATCGTTGCTTGTATTGTAAGCATTAATATTAAATGAATGCATTCTTATATATCCTTGTGCGTTTTTAACTTGTAAAACTGGCGATGCATCTGTTGTATTTTTGAATACTTCAATACCATTATTATTTGTTGCTGTTATTGTATCTCCGTTCATTGTAATATTATTATCTACTTCTAAACTATCAACTTTTGTAGCACCTCCTACACTTAAAACATATCCGCTTTCATTTGCTTTACCTATTCCTACTTCTGCACTTGTTAAACTTCCTAACCTCATTCTGTTGGAATTATTAACTGCTGAATTATCATTCAAAATCATTATATTACCATCTTCTGTATTGGCATTAGTGCATTTTAGATTATTATTAACATATATCCGTTGTGCTGTCCCGTCTCTAATTCTTAATGTTGGGTCTGAATTATTTGATATTCTCCATAATGAAATCCCGTTTGTAGATATTGGTAATAATATTGTGTCATTATTAAATGATACAGCACCATTAATAAATAATTGTTTGAAAAATGTTGTTCCGTTTGTTGTGTTATTACATTCTATATAAGTGTTTGTATCAGTGTCGTCATTAGTTCCGTTAATTAATCTTATAGCACTTGCTGTTTCATTTATAGACAAATCTAATGAAATATTAGATTTTGTAGCATTTGTGTATCTTTCAATACTTGTATTACTATCTACTAATTCAATAGGATTACTAACACCACCACCGCCACTTACTCCTGCTATTAATCCATCAACCTCGCCTTTATTATAATAATTAGTTGCTAATTGACTATTAGTTTGGTAGTTTGTCGTTAGTGTTGCTGTTGTTGCGTATGGTGCTAATGCTGTATTATCAATCCAGTTATTGGCATCAATCTGTGCCTTTGTGTAATAATCTGTATCCAGTTGTGTATTATTTTTATAATTTGTTGTTAGGGTTGCTGTTGTTGCGTATGGTGCTAATGCTGTTGCATCAATCCAGTTATTAGCGTCAATTTCGCTTTTATTGTAATATGATGTTCCTATTTGTGTAGATGTTAAATAATCATTTGTTAATGTAGAAGTTAAAGCATAAGGTGCTAATGCTGTATTATCAATCCAGTTATTAGCGTCAATTTCGGTTTTATTGTAATAATTTGTTCCTAATTGCGTGTTAGTTTGATAGTTATTAGTTAAATTAGTATTAATGGAATTTATAGCATTAAAATTAGTAAGTGCTTTTCCATCAACAACGGCAACAGCATTATCAACTTCTGTTTTATTGTAAAAATTAACATTTAGTTGTGCTGTTGTTTGAAAATTATTAGCAAGATTATTATTAATATCAGTATTTACTAAATTCTGCCCATCATTAACTGCTATGATTGGATTTACTGCATCATCTAGTTGTTGCTGTGTTATTCCACCTCCTCCATTACCTACATTAATATTTGATATTTCATTATCAACATAATTTATTGTGGCGTATAAAGAACTTATATCAGTTCCATTAACAACAATATTATTTGCTGATACTGTGTTAGTGTTATTCAAAGTTAGTGTCATTATAATGATAATTAGATAAATTATTATTAGAATGTTTAATTAATCGAACACTTTCAAACCTAAATCCTTAATTTCAATCACCTGTTCTGAAAGCATCGTGATGAACATCTCATCTGGCATATCATCAACTGGAACACTTGCTCCTGCTGGTTTAACTCTAATTAACATTTGCTGACCAGCGCGAGTATTAATTCCTGTATAGCTACTATCTGGCACTTTTTCAAAAGAAAAGCCAAAAATAAATTGTCTATCACGATATTGCTTAAAATCAATTGAAATACTGTGTTGATGAAATACCGGAAGGTTTAAAGCTTTTCGTAAATGATAGAAGCACTGAGTTAGTGAATTACAAGGATATTCTGGATACAATTTAGAACCCAATTGAATTTGAAACTCTAAGTCTTTATTAACATCATAAATACCTTGTGCTGCACTGTCGTGAGATTGATGAGGATGATAAAACCGACAGAAACGCTTATTTGCATATTCATATCCTAAACTTGGGTCATCTGTTCTATAAAAGGTGATAAAAGAAGCAACTAATTTAGAAACGGAACGAACAACTGGAACATTAATATCGGTATAACCTGCTACTGATTGTGATTGAGTAATATATGTTGTATAGGTAATTGGTAATCCCTTACCTTCTAATAAATGTTTGACATATTCGTTGTTTAAATTATTATCAAGCGTACAAATATCACAAGATACAAAGGCGTTATTAAGTTCAAACAGTGTTGAAGTGTTTGAAACATTACCACCAGGTAGTGCCACATCAGTTGTAAAACGGTCTCCTATTGCGTTTGCCTCAGTGTTGTCATCAGGATTGATAATACAATCAGTATCACTATTTACAAGTTCAAGTTCAATAGTCAAATTACCCATATATTTTAATGGCAAATATTTGAATTGAGAGAATAAACCACATAGTGGTTTAAATCCTACTGTCATTTGATTTTTAAAACCAGGGCAGTTTGTGCCATTTACTTCATAAGTTAAAACAGCACCCGCATTATTAATTAATGTTTTAACTTCATCGTCATACCTATAACCGAAACCTTCATTTGCTTAGTCTTTTCGCGCTCCCTGAGACATTAACTTAGAAAACATCTGATGAACACGATTGTAATTGTCAAAATCTTCAACAACCTGATTACCAGCGATAATTCGCATTCGTCTAAAAAATGAATAAGGAGGTGCTAATGGTCGTAATTTTCGGTTAAGGTCTTGGTCTAAATTTTGAACTGTAAAGAAGACACGCACACTTTGAGGGTCTAACCATCCGTTGTCTTCGGTGTTTAATGAAAATTTTAATACACGGTTCTCTGATGTAGGCTTATACACATTTGAACCTGACGGGTAAAATCTTACGCTTCTTCTATCAGTAATATAACTTGCTCCTTTGTTTAATTTGAATGAGAGATTATCAACGAGAATATCTTCCGGGCTGAACGATTCCATAATTATATATAACTAACATAGATAATTTAATTAAATATAATTATTAAATTATATTTAATCAAATAGTTTAAAATTATATGAATTTTCTTTAATATTTTTCTTTTTGTTCTTAACATCTTTTACTATGTCATTTCCCTCATTATCTTCTACTAATTTCCTTATTTCTTCATAACTGTTCTGCTTAAACTTTTTATCTGGTTTTGGTTTCTCTAACTTTTCATAACTACTAGACTTATAAGAAAACATATATTAATATTATTAGATTATTTAATCAAACTGTTGCATAAATTCCTCTTGTGTTATAGGTATATTTCCTTCTTTATTATGGACATTGCCTATGTCTTGATACGAATGATTTTGTAAAGGGTTTAAAGTACCCCTGTTTAATGTTAAACTGCCTTTATCGAAAGCGCTAACAGGGTCTCCGGCTTTTCTTATTCGTAAATTAGTTCCTGTATCTTCTGGTTGTTGTCCTGATATAAAAGGAGAACCATAACTGCGACTACGAAAAATATTACCATAATCATTATTAATTTGTTGTCCCACCGCTGAACCTAAACTATGTGAAATAATATCCGTAATACCGTAATGGTTTTTACCGTCAATTTCAATAGCATCGTCTTGAATGAATTTATCAACATCTTTGTATCTTTTTGTGTTTCGTGTCTGATAGAGTGGTAATTTAAGGTCGTCCCAAAAATCAATGGGGTCTTTTGTTCCTGCTATATACAACTGACTACCATTTCTATAAATCCTGTCTGGGCTTTCATAGGCGCGACGGAGGCCTTGCGTATCTGTTAGAAAAGACCAATTACCTGCTAATTCTTCTCTAACTTCATTTTGTATTTTACTTCTTGTGTCAGGTAGTTCATACATTTGTCCTTCATTTTTTCTTTTGTTTCTATGCATGAAAAAGAACTTATAAATTAATTTATCTAATTAATATTATAATGCTCAAATTTAAGAAAATATATATTGATAGTAGTTATAAAGTCAGTGGCACTTCATCCAATTTTACTATTGATTTGCCTGAAACAGTGCAGTTAGAAGAAAATACAAAATGTATAATACACGAGGTAAGTATCCCCCATTCGTGGTTTTCTATTCAACAAGGGTTTAATGATAACCTTTACTTCTTTCAATTAGACCCTAACGGTGTTAATCCTGACATAATTGATTATCGCATCTTTTCTATTGATGAGGGTAATTATTCGGGCGCTGAACTTGCTGACCGGATACAATTTTGGTTAAATGATTATTTTGATACAAGAAATCCTGATGTTGTTAGGACGGATACTTATACAGTTTCATATAATGCTAAAACTAATAAAATAACCATAGCAGTTAATTATGCTAATCTTATCTTTAATGTTTTTACAGAAGCAGAGGTAATAGCAAACCAAAACGAATTCACAGGCATTGATGTTAGTAATTTACATTCAATCAATAAAGTTTTGAATATAGTGGATACATCACCTACTCACGGTATTGCCTTACCTTTCGTGTCAGGCTTTGTTGATTTGATACCGGTTAAAAATCTTTACTTACACTGTAATGAAATAAGCAACTACAACCAATTAACCGTAGCAGGTAATTCATCAATAATAAAGAAAATAAATGTATCAGTCCCCTGTTTAGGAATTATACAAGACAACCAAATAAACGATTTTGATAATGTAGATTGTAGCGGAAAAATTCTACGAAGGTTGAACTTTCGTTTTAGTGATGAATTCAATAAGACGGTCAATTTCAATAATGTTGAATGCTCTTTCAGTTTAACTTTTTTCAGGGATTAATAAATATCTAATTAGAAAATTATAGACTATATTAATAATGAGCAGTGAAGCAGTTGAGGAGGTTAAGAATGAAGAAGTTGCTGAAATAGATACTAATGAAGTAATTGAAGACGCCTCGCCAGAGGCTCGCGAGCTTCGCGACACCAACGAAGAACAACCCACAGAACAAACCAAACAAGAAGAGACAATAACAACCCCCGTTGAAGAAATCAAAGAAGAGACACAACCAACAGAAAAAACAAAACCGAAAGCACCGCCAAAGAAATTAGCGAGAACAGTTAAAGTTGTTGAGTTAGCAGAGTGTGAGCATTGCTTGAAGAAAATGTTGCCTAAATCATTAAAGAACACGCACCCTCATTACTGTAAGGGACAACCAACCGAAACATTACCAGTAAATAAGCAGAAGGCAAGTTATGGGTCAAAGGTTGAACAAAAACTAAGAAAAGAAATTGAAGAAGAGATGAAGAAGAAATATGAGAACAAAGAAAACTATAAAAACGCTCAAAATGTAAAGAATGAAGTTGTGCAATATTCTGAGCCTATTGAAGGCGCGAATGCTCGCGAGGCTGTGCCAAGTGTGCCAAGTGTGCCAAGTGTGCCAAGTGTGCCAAGCGTGCCAAGTGTTCCAAGTGTTCCAAAGCAATTAACAGCAAGAGAATTATTAGAGGCATCTTATAATGAAATAAGAAAAGCAAAGCGTGAAGCACACATTGAAAAAATAAACAGTTTTAAATCAAAGATGTTTTAATATAAATATACTTATATGAAGAATAATATTGAAAGGGCAGAAATAGTAAGAAATGAGTTATTAAAGATGAAAACATTTGACACAGATGAGAAATGTAGCATAATTCAAAATTACGTTATTCATTATTTAATAAATGTGAAGGGTTATAATTATAATGATGAACTTATAAAACAATTAATCGTGTTGCAAGCGTGTATTAGCACGGAAAGACCTGTTCCAAAACAACTAGAACCACTATTCGAACTGAAAGAGCATTTAAACAATAATCGGTATAAATTCCTTGATGAAGAAACTGTAAAAGTGTTTCTTGATGACATTGAAAAATATGTTGTTGATTTTCCAGAAGATATTGTTGAGACTATGAAGTCCAATAAGTAATTATTAATATTATTTTAATCTAAATAATATTAATAGTATGAGTATGTTTAAAAGCAAACCAGAGTTCAAAAGAATGCCACAGGTTCAACAATACTATGACATAGAGGATACTTTCGGTGTTGCCTCGCGAAGGAAACAAATGGAAGAGATGAAAATGAGAATTGAAGACGCAGAGAATAGAGCAAAAAACATTAGGTTGAGGAATGATTGGGTGCAACATCAAAAGAAATCACTATATCAAGGTCAGTTAGATGATATTAATAGGCAGTTAGAGCGACCTATGATGCCAGTTAGGACGAAAGAGGAACTGTTTAAGAAACAACAAGAACTGAAAAATATAATGGCAATTTTAGTTTGATTTTAATTTAAATTAAAAAATTAAAATCTAACTTATTTTTATAATATGATTAAAACATTGAAAGCAGAGTTAAATTTGAGACCAACTTATGATGAAATGATAGGAATGATACAGGAAGCCGATAAAGAAAACCGACCGCCCATTGAAAAAATAATTGATAGAAGAGCAACATTATTTCGTAATAACCAGTTCGGCAGTCAGTTTGATAATATTGATTTTCTGGGGTTGAAGAAGCAAGAAGAAGACAGGGCAAAAGAAGCAGTGAGACAGGCACAATTAAGACAAGCAGGAACAATGGCAGGAGCATCAACAGCGTCATCATCAATTCCAGCCACAGGTTTTATAACACCTTCGGCAGTTTATGATGTAGATGACGCGGATGAAATGACCAGCAAGGAAGCACTGAGAATTAGGACAGAAATGGAAAGATATTTACAAAGACAACGAGAAGCACAACAAGCAACATTAACAGAAATGATGGAGAATTTAGATGATGTTCATAGACAGTCTTTACCTGCTGGTGTTGAATTTCACAGAATGCATAGTGAAGATGAAGTGCCAGAAGATGCGAGACCTATGAGTCAAGTCATCCCGCAAGACCAACCAAGTTCGTCATCAAGTGGAATAGTCCCTTCGCAACCAACATCATCCAGCACAGCAAAAGACATTCTTGTAAGTGGAGCAAAAGCGGGTGTAGAAACATTAGCAAAAGCAGGAGCAACGGCATTAGCAAAATCATTTTTACCAGTATAAAAATCTAAGTATTTAATATATGTTAAGATTACGCCCCACTTTTGAACAAATTGAAAAGGAAGCAAGAACACACAGATTAAAATATTACCAGAAAAGCAAAAAAGAACACAGCAAGGGATATTATTAGAAGATGTTGATTTTAATGAGTTTGATTTACGCAAATATGATATAAGAAACCCTAACAAAGCAACACAAACGGATATGTTTAACGTGCCGAGTAATTATTCAAGTGCTTCATCAAATAGAAGTGTTAAAACAGGAATAGAAGGCAATGAAGATAAACCACACGATAGGCAAGTGTCTGTTTCAACAGGGGAGAGTATGGATGATGTAAGATACAGAACCAGAATGTCAATAGCAGACGATTTAGCAACAATGGCAAGAGTAGGAGGAAACATAATGTATTATACAGGACAGGGAATAGGACAAGGTATAGGTATGGCAATTGATGCTTATAATTGGTGGAATGAAGAAGATGGTGATGACGCAGTAGCCTCATCAGGGCAAAGCCGTGATGACCCTGAGCCACCCATTAATGAAGCAGTATTTACACGAACACAAGGGTTAATGAGGAGAGGGGCAAGTCGGAGTCGCTCACAATCACCAGAACAAGAAGAAGAGGAACAGGCAAGTGGAAGTAATCAACCAATGAGATTATTAAGAAGAGGCGCAAGTCGCTCACGCAGTAGCACTCCTCCAAAGAAAAGTAAAAAATAATTCATTATTTATTTAAGTAATGAAGTATTTGTTCATTTCTTAATCGGCACTTCGGCATTTACATACATAGGCTGTTGTTTGTTTTCGGCGGATTTCCCTGTCTTGGTATAGTATCGGTTCTTTTCACGCTGTCGCCTTTTCTCCATATAATCGGGTTCGTTTCGCTTCCTCATTTCGTAAAATAGTTTATTGTACAGCGACAATTGTTCCCTCACCTGTTCAAAGGTAAGGGTGTTCAACAGTTCATCAATAACGTCGTTGGAAATTTTTGCACTTGACATTTCTTATGTTAAATATATACGGAAATATGTCTTTAAGTCATTTTTTAAAGCGATGTATGGACAAACTCTTTTAAAGACTTGAAAACTTATAATTATAATATCAGTAAATTTATGACCAAAAAACTTATCAAGAATTATGTAAAGAATCTACACAGCCTTAGAGACGCCCAACGTGGCAAAGTATCCAGCCAAACACTTACCAAAATCAATAACGTCGTAGATTTATATGAAGACCGTAAAATATCACAATTTACTACCGCTTTGAACCTGATTAATGGTATGACAATGGGAAACGAGAAATCAAAACAGAAAGGGTTAAAACAATATGAGAAGGCAGTTGCCAAATACGAAACCGCAACGCCCATAACCGAGCGAATGAAGAATACACCCGCCAAAGCACGGGAAGTTAAAAAAGAAAAGGAAGCAGAAAGGGGGAAACAGCAAGTGCTACGAAGGATTAGGCAGAAAATGGCGGTAAGGAAGATTTCAAACAAAGCCTCGGAAAAAGTGTTTGGCAATAGAAAGCAGTATATGGTTTCGTATATGCTTTTTACAGAAGAGCCGAGAAGCAAAAGACCATCATTTAGAATAAACGGCATACCTTACTACCCACTTCTTACCAACCCAGCCGTCAGAACCGCAAGTATCAAATCAAATGCTAGTGTAGAGCAGGTCGTTAAAAGAAAAATCACGAAAAGAGATGACAGAGCCTTGTTTAAGCGACTTATGATGTCAATGAAGACCGACAAGTCGTTTGAAGAAATGATGCTAAGCGAGTTCGGCGACTATACTGATGCCATCAGGATAGAGAAAGTAGAAGAGGTAGATGAAAAGGACAGTGATAAAACCCCCACGACCAGAAACCTACGAAATGCGCAGAACATCAGCATCTACAACAGGTATGTAGAAACCGAGATAAACACAGACTATATGACAGTCAAGGAGGCAATCGCAAAAGACAACTACCGCGAAAATGAATGCTGGATAAATGCACTTACCGACCACTACGAGGAAACACTTATGAGACAAAGGAGGGGCTCGTTAGCAAAACCCGCATTGACAAGAGAACGGGTGTTGGAAATGTTAAAAATGACCGAGGAGGAGTTTGTAGAAAAAGGGGTGAGTATAATGCAAATGGAGCATATATTTAAGGAATACAACATACCTGCCAGAATATTTGATTTTAATTGTAATTTAATTTATAAGCACGACCCCACCAAAAGCCTCAACAATGTCCGAACCTTTAACGGGTTAGTGAAGGGCAACCACATTTATGTCATCAACAACGACCTTAAAAGTTTAAAAAAAGAAGATATGCACAAAACTCACGATATGCAAGTTAAGGTCAGTGATAACTACCACATAGACGACCGAAAAGAATACGTAAAATGCAAGATGATAGATAATATCAATGACCTACTTAAACTCACAGATGAAGACGCGAATGCTCGCGTGCTACGCGAAGATTATACCTTAATCCACAGAGACAACGACTTACCAAAACTGCTACACGACTTCAAGCAGTCGGGATACGAACCCTTCGTGAAATACCAAGCAGGGACTATATCGGAACTCAAAGTGAGGTGGAGATACAAAAAATTAAACAAAACCATAAACTACACAATAAAATCGCAAAATATGAATAGCAACAGGATTGATGAGGATGTTGTGGTATCAAGCGAGAGGGTGCATAACAGAACCAGTAAGGCAATGTTCGCAATGAACAAGAAGATATTTAACGAAGCGCATAAATCGCATTATAACGAGGTTGATGTGCAGGTGCTGGACGAGTGCAGAACGGTTGTGCCGACGGGGTTGTTAAACGAGGCTCGTGGCGAGCAACTAACCGAAATAGATTTAAACAAAGCATTTACAAAAGCATTTACCAGCATAAATAAAATACCGGTGTTTAGGCAGTTTGATATATGGAAGCCTTATAAAAACGAAGACATAAACACACTGCCATCACTAACCCTGTTTATGGTGGAGAACACAGGTTCAAATATGTATTTTAATAAGAAGCACAACCTCATTTACGGCAAGTATCTTAGGAAAATAATGGCACGAGGCATTAAACCAAAAATATTATATTTCAAACAGCCGTCGCATATACACAAGGTAGATTACAAGAAAATCGTTGATGAACTGTGGGCAACTAACATAAGCAAGGACGAGCACCAAAACAAACAAATAAAAAAGTTAATTGCCAATATAAACTTCGGATTGTTAGAGAAGTCGCGCAACAAGGCGCAAAGGAGCAGGATGTTTGAAACACTGGACGAGGCAATGTATTATCAAAAACTGTATGGGGGGCGAGTGTATGCCATAGACGAGGCACAGGACGATTATACATACACGCCCTTAACTGATGAAATTAAAGGCAGTATAACAGAGTGGGATTTTGAAGATGACTTCTTTATGACTGGCGACGGTTTTTTGGAACGGTTCGCTGTGGTAGATGGTCAGATACATATACAGGAGGATTGCACGAAATACGTTTCAAAATATTATATCTTAAATGTGTCAGACGAGAGGACTTTAAGCAATGGCTTTCGGTATATTAAGGAAGTGCTTCTACAAGACCATAATTATAGAATGTTTGAAGCACACAGTCTTTTAAATGCTAATGGCGTGGAGGTGTATAGTGTAAAAGCCGATGCTATGACCATTAAAACCTCGGACTTGAACAAGGCAAAAGAGATACTAAAATTTGGCACTGTAATCGGCGAATGGAGAGCCGAAGTGGGCAAGGTAATCAGGTTGCCAGAGGAGAACCGAAAAATAATGTTTAATCAACTGATTAATATACCGAAACAGGTAAATGAAAAAGTACGTATAAAGGATGAATGGAACACGGAAACCATTATCAAGCAAATAAAGGAAGAAGCAGGGGGCAAATGCTTAATTAAAGGGAAGGTGGGTGGCACAGGTAAGAGTTATATAGGCGAGTATTTTAAGAAATTAGGTTATAATGCATTGTTCGTTGTAGGCACTAATCAACTGTCGCAAGAAAAGGAGTGTGAAGCAATAACATTAAACAAGTTTTTTAGTGTCCCTATGGAGAAAGGCGAAGAACTGCCAATATTTGACCACTCGCCTTTTAATGTAATCGTGTTTGATGAGGTGTATATGGCATCTATGTATATGCTAAATAAGATTAGACTGTTTGTAAAGAACAACCCCGATAAGATTATCATAGCCACTGGTGATACCAAGCAACTCCCGCCGATAGAGGATATGACCAACTGCCAGAACAAAGAGGCATATGGCAATCACTGTTTAGATGTCATCTTCACACACCACATCTTTTTGGAAATATCCAAAAGGGCAAAGGACGAAGACAACAGGAGAACAGTAAATGAGATGTATAATGATTTTTGGGTTCATCGGTTGGGACTGAAAGAGTTGATAAAGAAATACTTTAAGATGACCAACGATGTAATGGCATCCACATACAACATAGCATACACCAACAAGAGGTGCGCGGATGTTTCAAACACGGTTCGGCAGAGACTCGGTAAAACAACTGATTATGAAATAGGTGAGGTATTAGTATGCAGGTTGTATAAGAAAATAGGCAGTAAAAAGATAAATGTGAATTTTAGGTACAAAATCAAAGGCGTTGATAAAGGCAACTATCTACTGGAAAACATAAAGAGTTTAGAACAATGCACGGTAGATAGAGAAACCATAGAGAAGCATTTTAGATACAATTACTGTATCACCTGTCATTCAGCACAGGGTGCTACAATCAAAGATACAATAACAATACACGAGTGGCAGTCGCCATTAGTTAGTAGAGAATGGCTTTGGACAGCGATTACACGCTGTGATGATTTTAACAAAGTGTTGTTGTTCGAGAGCAGTGCCTTTGAAAAGGAAATGGACAAGAAACTGATAATGGATTATTTTGAAAACAAGGTGGAAGGATATAAGCAACAGGACAGGAAAGCAAACAGGGAAATAAACGATGATATGTATATTAATGAGATGTGGTGTTTAAAACGAATGAAGGGTAATTGTCAAAAATGCGGTGTGAAATTTGAATTAGGCATTAAAAAGGGCAAATTATGTTCTAACTTTACTGCCCAGCGTGTTGATAATGAGTTATGCCACAGTGTGGATAATTGTGTTGCTTGGTGTCGGTATTGTAATTGTAGTGCTCATTAAACTAATATATAATATATATTATAATGAGTTCTGATAAGCAAAAAATTATTTCAGATATTTATTTTGACCGCTCCGGTTTCGGGAGTAGGGCTACTACACTTAAAGACAGTAAAAAGAAAGACGCCAGTATTACAAAGGATGATGTTGAGGAATTCTTCAAGAAAAACGTTGAAGAGAAGCGAAAACCCAGAGGAGAGAATTCATTTGTAGCACCTCACGCACATTGGGAGTATCAAGTGGATTTATTCTTTATAAGTAGTAAAGACTTAGAAAATCAAAAATTTAGAATAGGATTAGTATTAATTGATATTTTTAGTAAATATGCTACTGTCATACCTATTAAAAGTAAAGAACCGCCTGATGTATTAGCGGGAATAATGGAAGGACTACAAAAAATGGGTGATAAACCTAAACTTTTTTATTCAGATGAGGAGGGTAGTTTATATAGTAAAACAATTATAGAGTATTTAGAGAAAGAGAACATAGAAATACATAGAACGAGAGGACACCCAGCCTTTGCCGAGCGTTTCATCAGAACATACAAAGATATGTTATTCAAACGGATTGAAGCGAGTGAAAAGAAAGGTAAGCAAAATTTACAGTGGATAGATTATAATTTAGAGATATTATTAACATATAATAATAAAATGGTAAGTTCAGTAACGGGATTTACGCCGATTGAGGCGCGCAAACCTAAAAATGAATTCGCCGTTAAATTACATATTAGTTTAAATGCTAAACGAACACGTATGTATCCGGATTTAAATGTTAATGATGAGGTTAAGGTTATGCGTAAAAAAGGCATTAGCGAAAAGGAACATTCAAGTCATTGGTTGAAAAATAAACAAACAATCACTAAATTAGAGAAAAAATTAGGTCAAAAATATTATTATTTAGATAATGATACAAGAGGTTATTTAAGGCATGAGTTGTTAAAGGTGTAAAAATGATAGATATAATATACAAATATATTATATTTATTATGTGTTTGAGCCGTTTGAGCCGAAATTTCTTTCTTCTCTCCTCTCATCTTTCTTTATTAGGGGTTAAGCCGTGCATAGGGGTTTAGGGTGCGCAACAATCTGAGGCCATCGCAGTGCTTGGACTGTTAAACAGTCATGTTCCCCCTTTGTCCGCTCCCAGTTCTGAGAGGGTTGTTTGCAACAACCGCAACCCTAACCCGAAACTAAAACCTAAACTAAAAACCCTAACCCGAAACTAAAACCTAAAAACCCAGCGGGGCGCACCGGTGCCACGAACTGGAACTGCAAAGTGTCGTTGGAGAACAGGAGCACCTGCCACGGAGTTAAGTCGCGTTTTTTGGGGGGTTTAGGGGGTAGGGGTGCAAAACGGAAGCGCGCACACACTGCACTGGCAAAACTGTCTCAAATCTGCTGGCGCATCGCACTACTGCCTTTCCCCCCTCACCCCTCGTGCTGTTGTCCCGCTCTGCTGGCGGTTTTCAACAAAAAGCGCTGTCGCCACAGCCTCATACTGTTGCGCGAAAGTGCCCGAAACAGCCCCTACGTGTTGCCCTTTATTTGAATACAACAAGTGCCCGAGACAGTGGCGACATGTTGCGCGAGACAGTGGCCACAGGTTGCGCGAGACAGTGGCCACAGGTTGCGAGAACCTTTGCTTACAAATCGGCATCCGTTCTGGACGCCCGCGCCTCAATCATATCAACCAGAGCGCTTGAAACCTCGTTCCAAGAAACGCCCTTCTGCTCAGCACTGCCAAACTGCGTCAAGAACATAAGATGGAGCATATCTTTCAAAGCAACCTCGGCAACTTGGCAAGATTTGATGCCGCCGTGAAGGTTGTTGAACTTGTCCTTGAAAATCGCCTTTGCCATAGTAGAAACCTTCAAATCAAGATTGTGAGTGTGCGAAGCCCCCGACAAAACCTTCAAGGTGCTGGTAGGGATGCCCTCAAAGACCTTGGTAATGATGCTGTTAGGCGCGGTGTCCATCTGAACCTTCAAGGTGGAAATCATTGTCATCGCATCAGTGCTTGCCGGCGTCGGCGTTGTCTGGACGGTAATGTAGGCAACATTGACAGCGTCGGTCAAAGCCCGCATCTTGTCCTCAATGCTCATCTTTGCACGTGGCTCACTGCTCATTCCACGCTTGCCACCGCCAGCGAGCAAGGGCACAATCTGGAAGGTCTGGTCACTGTAAGCCTCCAAACTGTCATAGCCCTGCAACACAGAAGCAGTCCCAGCGAACTTCACCTGAAAGAGCGTGGCATCCAACCCAAACTCCGTCAAGGCCTCAAACAGGTTCTCGCCAGTAGCCCCGACCACGTAGTGAAAGACCAACTTGACCGAGCCTTGCTCGGTCTGCACCTCCATTTCCATAGGCTTTGTGATGTCGCCCTTGGTGTTGATGTCAATGGTGTTGCCGGTCTCCTTCTCGCACAAGGCATTCAACATATCCGACTGCTTCTTTCGCATCTGGGTTTCATCCTCGGTGTCAGTGTCCATCTCAATGCCGTTCTCGTTGTCGCTGTCCGTCTCAATGCCGTTCTCATAGACGTAGTAGTCGTATGTCTCGCGAGGCATAATGAGTAAGCCATAGCCACTTTCAGCGCCACCATCAATGTCGTCTGACTCAAACTTGCTGAAAACAGACTTCAACCGCAAAGTCCAACCGATAATCTTGTTCTCAATGTCGCACCCGATAATCACAGGGTCTGTGAAAGGGATGTGGCGCGTCGCCTGATACTTGGTGAGGATGCTCTCTGCCGTGTCATCGCTGAAAATGGGAAGGGTTTCCTGTCCGTCCTCTGTCAGCAAGAAGACCGTGTAGGGTTTGCCTTGCTGGTCACCTTCCAACTTCTCAATGCAATCGGCGATTGCCTTTCTCATCTTCACGGCAGTGTTTTCAGCCTCGGTGAAGTCTGGGAGAAGTTCGCGCAGGACTTCAAGTGAGCAAGAGCCGATGTTGTCAAGGAGGAACTGCATACCGCGGTGGGGCACGGGTAGGCAGTCGGTGAGTGCCTGCATCAGCAGTTCCTGCTTCATGGCCTCCGCTTCTGAGGCAGTAGGGCTGTCATTGCCGGTCTCCTCCTTCTCGCACACGGCATTCAACATATCCGACTGCTCCTTGATGGTGTCGCAAAGCACGCGTGACGACTGTGTTGCGTCCGACACGCTGTTCTGCTCGCCGTCGTCCTCGGCATCATTGCGGTTCAAGAGCACAACATTCTCGGTGGTGAGAATGTCCTTGTCGGCGATGTAGCAACCCTCAGCAGTGCTGACGTGAAGAAGACCCTGCAAGTAGAAGACACGAAAACCAGTAGTGATGGTGGGGGCGCCATACTTGTTCATCAGCAAAATGGTTCGTTTGCCATCTCCTCCGATGTCCTCACGAATGGATTTGGTTGCCGTTTCAAGCGGTGCCATCATCTTATCCATCGCATCAGACACCACGCGACGGGTAGAAAACATCTTCTTGACCTCGGTTGTTGTGGTCAGGATGTTTTCCCAATGCTCGGTAATGTAGGCAACCATTTCGTCCTTGGTCATCTTCCAGCGTTGCTTGTCCTTACTGTTATCCTTCATCACGCCATCCTCCCTGTAAATGAGGCTCACGAGGCACGATTTGGACAATTTGGGCAAGTGGGTTGCAAGGTCGGGCTTGGTAAGGGGGATAAGTTCCTCCGTGTCAATGATATGCCCTGTCTCCACCCAACAGGGCACCAAGTCATCACCGCGCTTCACAAACACCACTGCCATAGCACGGTGCTGGAAAGAAGGAAGACACTTGAAATAGGGATGTTCTTTGAGAGGCAGTATCTCAAAGGTGGCAGGTGCGTTGAATGCTTCAAGACTTGCTATGCGCCCACTCTCCTGACGAGAAGCACCCACACAGGCACTTCAAAAGAAAAACGCGCAAGGCGCACCGTCTCGTAGAAGAAGGGCTCGGTGTAGCGATTGCCACCAAGATGCGAGGTAATTAGGTTTAGGGGTTTTCTACCTACCGGCCACAGCATTGCTCTGGGGGGATGTTTTCTAACAGCACCACATAAGTAGGTTCATAATTTGATACATCAAATTATAAAGGGCAACCTATGCCGTTCATAATTTATTAATAGGAGAGTTTTTGGTAGTTATGGTATAGGGGGATTGTTTAAGGTGGCTAGGTGGTAAATAGGTAATTTGTGGTAAAGTGGTTATTGTGTGAGGTGGCGAGGTGGTAAATGAATATTTCGTGGTAAAGTGGTGAATGTTTAAGGGGGCGAAGTGGTAAATGGATTTATGTGAATTTGGGCAAATCGGAACAGCGAACTTACTTGTGACCTTGCCTAGCTCTAGGAGGGTTTGGGATTTTAGGGTTTTAGGGTTTACTTGGAGGTTCATGGGTAGTTATCAGTAGGGCTCCTTTAAGGGTCCCTTTAAAGGGATCTATAGGGATTCTGTAAGGGTATAGGGTTTAGGGCCTGCTTGGAGGTTCATGGGTAGTTTTAAGTAGGGTTATAAGTAGGATAGCTATAGTTATAGCTCCTCTTCGGGGACTTATAACACCACTTATAACTACCCATGAACCTCCAAGGAGGGGTTTGGAAGTTCAGGGGTTTAGGAGCCAGGAGTTTAGGAGTTTAGGGGTGTAGGGGTTTTGGGTCTAGGGTTGAGGGAGTAGCGATGTTAGGGTGGTAGGATCTCAAATGCGGTTTAGGGATTAGGGACTGAAAGGGTTTCGACAGAGGCCTGGGATATATCTTTTCGTTATTTTTTTTTGGTTTGTTCTTGTTTGTTTAGTTTTCCTTTGATGTCAATGCATGCATTGTGTATGCAATAGTATAAGCCCCAGGCGGGAGCTTTTGTATATATCGCGTATCATTGAAAGTCGTAGCACTGTCATTGCTGGTGGCTGGCATCAACACTTGCTGTTGTTCTTGCGTCTTGCAGGCTATGCTACGGAGTTCTACTGACACTGCAGAAATGAAATCCAAGCAAGCTGTAGCGGCCGTTCACGATCTGGGAATAAGGGCTGACCTAGTATGGCAGCCTGAATATGAAAGATTAGTCCATAAGGGACCTGATTTAACAAATGCCAGCAGCAAAACCCAGTTGTAATTCTTGAGGCCCCCTTTGCAAGATCTAGGAGAAAGCTTCGGTTTCACACGACATTGCAGGCGCCACGCAACTGAAGCCAGGCTTTACCCTACACCTCAAGCCCTAAACCCTAAGCCTCAAGGCTTTGAGCCCTTAGCACTGAACCCGAAACCTAGAAGTGTGGGCATCCTAGCAATACCCTTGCCGTACCCTTTACAGGAAGCCTTTTGCGGTTTAGGGTTTAGGGTTTAGGGTTTAGGGTTACCCCTACCCCTTAACCCGCCACGCCCCAAGACCCGGAAGCCTGATCTCCCTTGTAGCACCGTACCCTCACAAGTATCTTCTAGGACCCAGAGTAGGCCCTTATTCCCTTTTTTAGGGTTCAGGTTCCCCTATATAAGCCCCTTTAAACCAAAAAGGGCACCCTTTTCATTCCTAGGTTACTCTTAGGTCTAGTCTTTGAAGGACCCCCAAAGCCTAAACCCAAATCGCAGCCTTATTATCCTGGCACACACTTAGTAACCCTTATTATGGTAGCCCGGAACAGCCGCCTTTATCGAAGCCTTTTGCAATAATCCCTATAGAAACCCGTGCAGAAACCTCTATGGACTTTTAAGACGGAATAGCACGTATTATGACACCCTGATACCCTAAAGACACCCTAGACCCTCAGCCCCTAAACCTTAAACACTCAGACATAAGGCCTCAACCCTAAATCCTAAACCCTACACCCTAAGCCCTAAACCCTGAGCCCTAATCCCTCGGAAAAGAGGGTTAACAAAAGAAATCCCTTAACCCTAAGCTTTATTCCGAAAGTAGTGAGTTCCTTGGCCTTCCATCGTCTCTTTGAGTGCCGAGCCAGGGCTTTTCTCTCAGAGCTCTGCCCAGCGACCCTTCTGAGTCCGGCCCTCGGTTCCTGCAAGCTTTTGGGAGCTCATGAAGCGGGTTGTTCCAGGGGATTTTGGTGGGTTTTTTCCAGGGTTTATGGATATTCGGTGGATCTGAACATAGGGTTTGCAAAAGGGCTCTCGGTGGCGCTTTATTGAGTTCTAGAAGTGTCGGGGGCCTATTTTGGCCCGAGCTAGAAGCCTCGGCTCTCCCAGAGACTCCAATATCCCTTAATTTTGGGATACCTGGGTTCCTTTAAGGGATCTAGAACGGTTTAGGGTTTAGGGGCTGAATTAAGGAATACCTGGGTTCCTTTAAGGATCCGAATATGATTCAAGGCATATTCCTCAATTGAAGGATATTGGAGTGTCTGGGTTCTCGGTTCTCTGAGGCAGCTGGCCCCATGGACCAAAACCCTAAACCCCTAAACCCTAAACCCCGAACCCCTGATCCCCTAAACCCCTAAACCCTAAACCCCTAAACAGCTAAACCCTATATAAACCCCTAAGCCCCGAAACCCCGAAACCCTAAACCCTGAACCCTAAAACGTACTTCTCTGAGGCAGCTGGCCCCATGGGCTGCCATGGTTGGCTTCGTCGCGGGCTTTGCCTCCCTGCATCTTCGCATGAACCCAGAGACTCCAATACCCCGTAATTAAGGAATACCTAGGGCTAGCGTTCCTTTAAGGGATCTATAGGGTTTAGGGTTTAGGGGAGTCTAACATCCCTTTAATTAAGGAACATACCGTAAATCATGTTGTGGTTCCTTCATTAAGGGGTATTGGAGTCGCGGGGAAGTGCCACAGCGTGAGTCTGAACAACTAACGAAAGTATCCCTTGGAAATCCCTACCTACAAGAATGAAGATATCCCCTGAAAGTCCCTACCAGTAGAATAGTGTACTATAGCATACTCCAAATGCAAAATTCCGACCAAGGAAGAGCACCAGCAAGTGCAGAAGAGGTGTGCTGCCGCAGAGGCCGGGGCAGTCTCCCTCTCAACTGAGAAATCCGACCTGAACCCTAAGCCCTAAACCCTCATCCCTGCACGCAGGACCGGATCCAGGAGCTTGAGCAGTACATCAAGGCTCGTCTGCACATGGCTCGTTCTCTAAACTGGGGTCCCTTTCTTGGCCGCAAAAACTAGTACGGCACCCGGATAAAAAGGGAGCCCAAAAGGGACCTAATTTTGAAAAGGGACCCCACAAAAAAACCGCAATACATTCACTGGGCGTCGAAGTCACTGGGACTCTTGACATGCGAGCTGCGGAAGGCCAGCCGACAAGAGAGTGAGCCGGGAGCCCAGGATCTCAAGCCGAAAAAGCACGGAAAACCCTTGAATCCCTTGAAATCCTAAGCTCGAAGCTACTAAATCCTTTATCCTACGCCCTAGACTCCTAAATTTTTCATCCCAGGCCCTAACCTAAACCCTAAACCCTAAACCCTAAACCCTAAATCCTAAATCCTAAACCCTAAACCACAGCCACAATCTGCATCTGAAGTGTTGCGGTCGTCCTTAGGTCCATGGAATCCTCCTCCAAGGAAGAGGCCCGATTCCGAGCTTGGGGCAAGTTGACAGCGGCCACAGCGAGTGCATCGAGGTCAGAAAATACTAAAATTATGCCTGACGGTTCTTGGTCCATCTTGGTGATAGCTCTAGTATAATATAGCCCCATTGTGGCTGTGATTATTGTGACTTGTTCATCGTACGGTAGTGATAGCATACTAGCATCAGCAATGAAAGCAGCAGCAACAATGCTTGCAAGAAGTGTTGTCATAACGTACGTCCAAGCACAGCAGCTTCAGAGAAGCATACAATGCTGGACTTGTGCATGCTGTGTCACCAAGCCCCCAAACACCAAACCCTAAACTTGGCCCGACACCCTAGACCTAAGAACCTTAAGAACACTAAACCCCAAACCCTGAACCCTAAACCCTAAACCCTAAACCTAAGAACCTTAACCCTAAACCCTAAAAAAACCCTAAACCCCTAAACCCTAAACCCTAAGTCCTGAATCCTAAACCCTAAACCTAAGCCCTAAACCTAAGGTGCCGAAGCTTCGGCAGACAGTGCACATGCTTCAGCAAGAGCTGCAGCAGGCCAGGGATAGAACAGCCCGGTCCCGCCCAGTCGAGCCGGTGAATTTGGGGGGTTTAAAGGGAACTCCAGAAAGTTGGAATATGGTTTCAGGGTAGGATACCCTATGATTTACCATAAAGGGTTTAGGATAATCATATTCCAACTTTCTGGCTTTTACTATAAGGGTTTAGGGGCTTAGGAAAAAGTGTCAGCGCGGAGGGTGGCCTCAGAACCACCCAGTCGTTCAATTCACAGAGACCGGAGCCACCTGAATGCTGGAAGGAAGACAGAGTAGACTTGTTCCACAGCCCTGTCGTCATGAAAGGTCTTACGAGTAGCGTCAACGTTATTCCTGCTCTCGCTGCAAGAGGGGGTTAGTCCGTCCGTCCGTCCGTCCGTGAGTCAGCCACTTATGCGCTGTCAGTGTTATATGTCTGTAATATTCTGTATGCACACATATGTATACACACATATGTTATATGTTATATGTAGTCATGGGTGCATGCATCTGCAGTGTATGGCTGTATACACAGGGAGCAAGAGAAGCAAAACGAGAACGAGCAAGAGAGAGAGAGAGAGAGAGATAGAGAGAGAGCGACAGAGAGAGAGAGAGAGAGAGAGATAGAGAGATAGAGAGAGCGAGAGAGAGAGAGAGAGAGAGAGAGAGAGATAGAGAGATAGAGAGAGAGAGAGAGAGAGAGAGAGAGAGAGAGAGGGGGAGACCTTCACGGTTCCAGGAGCCCAAACATGTTTTTACCTTTGCACAGACACGCGGCCACGTGGAAGGCCTTTCCAAGGATTCCGCGAGTGGTTAGTGACAGTTAGTGTGAGACAAGGGAGTTGAGGCATGCCAAACTCTAAACCCTAAACCCGAAACGCTAAGCCCCAAGACCAAACATGGGAGAGTTTACTACGGTTGTTATTAGTATATCACTATAGTATTGTTATCAATGTTGATACGATTATTAACATGAGTCTTGTTATCATGAAGCAGTTGGCAGGCAGCGGTGGAGCTGCAAGCACTGCGCGTGCACCACCAACAGAAGGCTACTTGATGCTGCTGTGTCCGGGTTTCAGGAAGCCTGCCGTTCATGTAGGTCACTGAGCCCTGAACCCGGAATCCTACCCTACACCCCAAACCCTAGACCCAAAATCCTAAACCTTAAACCCTAAAAACCCCTAAACCCAAAAGCCCTAAACCCTAAACTCTGAACCCTATCCCCTAGCTCTGAACTTGGTAAACCCTGAACCCTGAAGCCTGAACCCTTCTTTAAACCCGAAACACCTATGTAGACCTGAAACCACAAGCCCTAAGATAGGGGCCTTACATATACTACTTTGGGGTTCCTTATTAAAGTTGTAGAATAATATACCCAAAGCACTGTTCGAATTATCAAGGCCCCCATATAGATCCCCTCTTATATATCCCTTAAGAACCCTTTTAAAAGGAACCCTATTCTATTTAATACGGCCCCTAAGTACTCGGCGAAGGCTCTGTAGGTCTCGCTTTGAGAAGCTCTGTCTGCAGGTCTCCTTCTGGGAGCAGGGTGCTCGGCGGCTCTTGGCCGGGATCTCAATGACCAAAGCCAAGGCGAACTTAGGGTTCGGGGTTTAGGGTTTGGAGTTTGGGGTCTGGAGTTCGGGTTTAGGGTTTTGGGGTTTCGGTTTTGGGGTTTAGGGCTTTGGGGCTGGGGTTTCAGGTTTGGGGGTTCGAAGTTGCGGATTTCGGGTCGTGTTTAAGGGAACTTAAACCAGCCCTTGACCCTTGACACCGAAATTGAAGCCTCATACCCCCTAAACTGGCCCAAGACTCTAAACTTCCTGGCGCGTTTTGCCCTCTCGTGACCTTCGGGCCATGTAGAACAGGAGTTCCAAAAAAAAAGAGATTCCCTAAACCGTAAGCCCTAAACCCTAAACCCTTAAGAATCACATGTCTCCGGATGAGACCCCCTCTGAGGGCTTTGCCGACCAGTTCTTCAGCCTGAATGGACGTGCACCCTTCGGCGGGGGGCCTGGAAGGGCGTCTCGTGTGGGGGTTGAGGGTTGGCGAATAATACAGTTTAGTGTTAATACAGTTATATAGGGTGAATACATTTAGTGTTAATACAGCAATAAAGTTTAGTGTTCTGGATTTGCGTGCTTTGCTGGCTGTTGTTCCGAGGCTCGGGCAATGAGGCAACCTCGGGACAGGCAGCGCGGTTGTGGCCTGCAGAGTGGGAATCTGCACATGCCTCTTCAGTGTCATGCCTTAGAAGCTGCCCCACCCTGTAATAGTGGTATAGTAGGAATATACTAGGGCCCTACTATAATCCAATATAATCCTTGTAGTCACAATTACAGGGTGGGGGCAGCTTGTAAGTCATGCCTGCGGCAGACCCGATTTGAGAAGACCGCGACGAAAGTTTTGGTCACCATGCCTTCTACAGACCAGGCCGGTGGAGGGACACATAATGAGCAACCACATTATTTTATAGCATAATGCATTACGCTATGTTTTGGGATATTGGGAAATTGCACTATACCATATTGAATACTACTGATATTGTATTGTATTCTGTTATAATACTTTGTATTACATGATGTTATATTATGTCATATCAGACTAACTATATGAACGTATACTATATTGCATTACAGCAACCCATATTTCATTATACTACACAGGTCTTTCAAGGTTCTGGAGAAGCTGAATGCAATTTTTTTCGACAAGCTGCATTCTTGTCAGATAATCAACCCTCAGGACGGCAACGATGTTGCAGCCCTCCAGCGCATGCTGAAGGATGAGTTGGGAATGTGGGAGGAAATCAAATCTTGTCCTACCGAACCTAAACCCTAAACCCTACAACCCTAAGCCCTGAACCCTAAAACCCTAAACTCTAAACCCTAAGACAACAAAACCCTAAACCCCTAAAGCCACCAACACCCTGAACCCTACATAAAGACCCCCGAAAACCCCTAAACCCTGTTCTCGCAGGACGTCCTGAAGAACCCCCCCAAAGAGGCTGCAAAGAAAGCGGCCAAGGCTGGCTTGCTTTGCTTCTTTGCAGGTTTCCCCACTTGGTGTCCAGAGACTCCAAGTTCCCTTCTGTAAGGAATACCTGGGGTTCCTTTATATAAGGGATCCATAAGGGATCTATAGGGTGGGGGTTTCTTATATCCCTTAATTAAGGAACTTGCCATAAAGACCTAGTAAGATCTCTAATAGGATTTACGGTATATTCCTTAATGAAGGGATATTAGAGTCTCCTAAACCCTAAACCCCAAAAAAAACCCTGAAAGGAACCCTTAAAGGAACCCTTATACATCCCTTTACAGGGATCCTAGGAGTCTCTGCGCATTCCAACAGGAGAAGACAGGCAGCGAAGGCGAAGGCGAACCCGAGGAAGCGGGCAACGCGGAGGTGCAGATACTTCGCACGCCCGATACAGGGTTTAGGGTTTAGGGCTTAGGGTTTAGGGTTTAGGTTTAGGGTTTAGGGTATTTTGATTTTCGGCCAAACCCTTATTCTGTGATGCTTGCAGGGGATCTTCACCAGAGATTTCTTGAAAACATCATCAGAGCCCGACCCTAAGCCCCAAGCCCGAAACCCCAAGCCCTAAACCTAAACCTTAAGCCCTGAGCCCTAAACCCCTAAATCCGAAACCCCAAGCCCGAAACCCTAAGCCCTAAACCCTGAAGCCTAAGCCCTGAACCCTAAACCCTTAAATCCGAAGCCCCAAGCCTTCCATCATCAGAGCCACGCCCCGAAGGACCCGGCCCCTCGCGACGAAGAAGTTCACAGCCTGCAACCCAGGTCGCAGACATGCAGAGAGGTCTGAATCCCAATTTGGAAGGTCGGGGGACTTAGTAAGTAGGTAGTAAGTAGACTTATAAGTACCCTAAAAGGGACCCGAATTCGTGTTATGGTACTTAAGTACGGCCCCCATACAGTAAGAGTCTACTATTAATAGTCCTACTATATCTATATTATGAATATTATTCAACTATTACTGAGTGGGGGTAGTACCTAGCAGAGAGGTCTGAATCCCAAGGCTCCATGTAATGTAGGGGCCTTAGGAACTTAGGGGTGCTTAGAAATATTTTCTAATTTTTGGTTATTATAATCCCTAAGAGACACCTAAAATTATGATTTTTGCTAGGGTTCTAAGTTCAGTATAGATGCAGAGAGGTTTGAATCCCATGGCTCCACGTAATGTAGGGGCCTTAAGAACTAGATATAGGGTTTCTGTCAGGCTTCCTTTTAAACGGGGTCCTTTAAAGGGGCATCTATATAGGGGCCTTAATAATTACAATAGGGTTTTGCGGCCCACTATACTGGAAATATAATAAGGGTATATATCTACATGTATATATATATATATATACATATAGATATTTTTTATGTATATTGAAAAATTGTAGTATGCGGTTGAAGAAGCGCAAGTTCGCGAGATTCTGCCGAGGCTATGGCGGCGCCAGCTGCAAGGTTGGGATGTCCATGAGTCCGGGCTTAGGATTGAGGGGTTTAGGGGTCTAGGGTTCAGGGTTTGAGGGGTTGAGGGGTTTAGGGGTTTAGGGTTTTAGGGGTTTAGGGGTTTAGGATTCGGGGGTTTGGGAGTTTAGGGGTTCATTTGGTGGTAGGTTAAGGCGTATTTAGGGTTTTGGGAATCAGGGGGGTTCAAGGATTTAGGGTTACGGGTTCCTGGTCCTAAAGCCCCAAAAGATTGGGATCCCTTTGAAGAGCCCTAGTAAAGACGCCGATTTCTTGATCAGGTTCCTACCCTAAACCCTAAACCTTTCACCCTAAACCTAAACCCAAGCCTAAACCCTAAACCCTAAATTCTAAACCCGAAAAGCTTCGCCGCAACGCTGCCAGGTGATCCGGCCCCCGAACGGAAAGCAAGGCTGCCTGCTCCAAGGGGCCGCTACGGAATGCGGGGGTTTAGTCTATCATAGTATATTATTGTTAATGATAGTTTTTTACGGTATAATCTTAGTAATCTACAGTTCATGACCGTCTGTCATAGTATATATTATAGTACATCATAACTGAGGTTTAGGAATGCGGTGAGCTGCCCGGTTCATGTTGAGTACCGCTGTTTTCGGCTTCAAGGAGCCCAGCCCAACGATCCGAGCTTCTTAAGGGCATTCCTCCCATGGGTCGGTACCGATGGCGTTTGCCGGCCTCCGGCGCCCGTGAGGCCTCGCAGAACGCGCGGCAAAGCTCGGAAGTGAAGCTCCGCTTTCCGGAGGATATCGATGCCTGCTTTCGTGGAGGTGCACCCGCACCACCGAAGAGAGCGCCGCTCTTCCCAGATGACATCGACGCGCTCTTCCGACGCTCGGGCGATGCCACGCCTGCGCCCATCCAGGCAGTCGAGCCGGCAAAGCCGGCGGAGGCAAAACCTTCGGAGGCCGAGCCGGCGTCAGAGGCCCAGGCCACGCAAGAGCCAGCCACCCCGACTCGCTCTCGACCAGTGTCCTGGTTGGACGGAGGGACGCCGAGTCCTCAGCAAAGCCGTGGCCGCAGAGTGAAGCCACGGAGGGACATCACCTCCGAAGGAAGCAGCGTTTCCGAAAATAGGGGACCCTAATATAGTACCCTAAATAGTAGGATCCTTATTATAAGGACCCCCGAATAAGGTACCCCTCGTTTTCGGAAACTCCCACATCAATCCCGGAGGAAGCAGCGGATCACTTGGCAGGGCGGGTTCCTCAGAAATGTGCGGCAAGGAAGGAATCCAGAAGGCCGGGCGGGTTTGGGGTTTAGGGTTTGGGGCCGCATTCGATCTTGAGAGAAGACTCCAAACGCAAGCCTGACCTTGTATGTCACGGAGGGACAAGGTTAGAGACCGAGAGAGAGGGCCTCCTTCCAGGACCCTAAACCCCAAACCCAAAACCCTAAACCCTACACCCTATACCCTAAACCCTAAACCCTAAACCCCAAACCCTAAACCCTAAACCCTACACCCTGTCTTCTTCCCTGAAGGTGCTTTGGAAGACGGCGGCCATCTCATCGTCGCTCTGCGAAGCTCTGGAGGCTCCCCTTCGTTATCTTGGCACCAAGCTGCGCCCATGAAACCCCCAAATCCCCAACCCTGACACCCTAACCTCCTAAACCGTAATCACCTAAACCCTAAACCCCTAAACTCCTAAACCCCTAAACCCTAAACTCCTAAACCCTGAACCCTAAACCCCAGTGACAACGGCTGCAGGCTCAAGAAAGTCGTGACTCCAAGGGGATCGCCCAAGAGCCCTCGCAGTCCACAGGGTGCACCTCGGACCGTAGCTCTTGGAACAGCACCTGCATAATACATAGTAACATCGTACTTGTATAGGGTAGTATATTATAGTATTAAAGTATATGGTATAGTATAGTATAGTGTCGTATAGTATAGCATAATATAGTTTCGTATATGGCAGACTATATCGTACAGCGCAGAGTATGCGGTTCTTCAATCGCATATCTCAGATTCCGGCCCTGCTGCCAAGGCAGAGCGCCGGAGAGACCGCAGTGGCTGTGGCAGTCATAGAAATGTTGTCCATGTGACAGATCTGATCGCCGACTTGAGATGTCAGGGCCGCTGTGGCCACAAGTGCCAGCATTAGGAAGCTGCAGTTTCGGCAACCTTGGCCATGCCATGACCCTAAACCCTAAACCCTAAACCCTTAACCCTAAACCCTTAACCCTAAGCAGGCCCCTTGCAGCCTTCTGGGGTCGGTTGAGGGCCGCACCGCGCAGGGGGAGGTCGTGCTGCTAGGCTTCAGAATTCGTTGTCAGTCGGCAGTGTTGCAGACCGGGGGACTCAATGGCAACAAAAAGACTGCTGCAGATGCGTCCGCACTCATGTGAGTCGCTGAGCTACCGTGCACAATTGGAGCTATTAGGGTCGACCTAGAACAGAATGTGTACATCGCTTGTCTTGGTCCTCTGTTGGTGATTGGCCGGGCTTGATTCCGGCGCTAGGCCTCGCTCATTTGCTCGAGTTGGCTGCCATCTTGGCATGTGCAGGCGATTCTGCTTCAGACGAGGCTTCGCCGCTTCCCCTTGCATGTTACTGTTGCATACAAGCTAAGCCCCAAAAGCTGGTAATCACGTCATTCCCATATCAGGTGCCGGAACTTGCAGAGACGGCGAAGATCGCCCACTTCGTCGCGCAGTTTGCCGTGGATCTGAAGCACCTGCTCACGGCTAGCAACCAGGCGCTGCACGGGTCCACGACAGAAGGAGCGATATTGCCCCGTATCCCTTGTGCTGCTGCTCCTCCTGCTCCTCGTACTCTTGCTGCTGCTGCTGCTGCCGTTGCTCCTCTCCTACTAAACAACAACATCAATTACTACTACTACTACTACTACTACTACGACGACGACGACTACTACTACCACTACTCCTACTCCTACTCCTACTCCTACTACTACGACGACTACTACTATCATCAGCATCACCACTACCGTGGCTCCGGCAGGTTTTGGCGCCACCACAGGCTAGCCTGCCGGTGGCGTCGGCACTTGCAGGACCAAAATCTCTGAATGCTGTTGGGCGCTGTTGATTAGGTGATAGTGCATAATATTGATAATGTCGACGTGGCTGCGAATGACTCAATGACATCGGCCATGCTTATCATGATGTTGATGGCGAAAACGGACATGATGATGAGGATGTGCTTGGTTACTTGGAGGTTCATGGGTAGTTATCAGTGGGTTATAAGTCCCCTAATTTGGGTCATAAGTATACTTACCCTCCTTAAAACCCTGCTTATAACTACCGATGAACCTGCAAGTATGTTGCTGGTGACCAGGCTCTTGCTTGCGCTCGCCAGCGATGTTCGTTGTGAATCAGGTCCTCGGGGACCCAGGCAGTAAGATGGAATTGGCGACGATGCTGATGTTTCTGACCAGAAGGATGGCGACTGAATCACGATTCTGGGGACGTGTCCTGCATGACGATGGTGCTGACAGTTGCGATCATGCCGGTGTCGGCAGTGTCGGCAATGACCGTGACCACCTCAACGGTGGAGCTGTGGAGGTGGACGAGCTGTAATGAGGGTTGCTGCGACAAATAGCGGTGATGATATGTGATGGTGATGATAATGACGACGATAGTGATGATGAGATGGTACCGCTTATGATTTCCGCTGATTCACATTGCTTGAGGGATGGGCATGATGGAGTGCCACATAAAGATGTTACGAAACGTTCGCGCAACGAGCAAGAAGATATGCACAACGAGAGCAGCAAGGCACTTGTAACAAGAGTAGTGGCAAAATGGGCGTTTACAGTAGCAACATGCGGAACTATCAGAAATAACAGCATAGTGCACTGTTTCGGCAGGAATTACCGAGCAAGGCGGAGGCACGACAAGTTGGTCGTACTTTTTGCCGTTGGTCCTGCTGACTGCTGATATTCGCAGTGTTGCCTGCTGGGGTTGGCTAAACAAGGAGAACTTCCGAGAAATGGCACGACAATTCGGCACGGAGTGTGCAGTGACCTCTTTTAAGATTCGGAACCGACGTGGCCCTCCAAGGACAATGCACAAGCACAGGCAGTACGGCACGTAATACAACTACTGCAGTGCCAGACATCACAAGAAGCATTATCAAGGACGACAGGAACAACAAGAGCGCTCATCCGCGGTTGCAGTTCCACTTCCAGGTGTTCATCGCAATCCGAGTTCCACCCTTCCGGGTTTCCAGCAGCCTCGCATGGGACCCTGAATCGGCTAGTAACCGCACGATATGTCCCTTAACTTCAAACCTATCCTCAGCCCTAGACCCATCCTACAACCAAAGCCCTCTACAGTTAGCATTCATTGTACTCCTTAACAGTACTCTTAGTCTTGATACCCCTCGTGGTCACTTCATTCCTTGGGCCAGAAAGGCCCCCGTGGATAAACTCCTCATAAAACTCTGTAAAACCTTGTCAGCATTGTAGAAGATCCTTATCAACATGGTGTATCATTCATCAAACTTGTAAAAAACTCGATAACGCTCGTAAGAGACCCTTACAAAAAATCCAAACACCCCAAAGAAGCCCTGTAAGCCAGTGCCCTGAAAGGCAGTGCCGAGAATCCTCCTGGTCCCAGCCCAAACGAATGGTGCAGCCGTTTCTTGAATATTAGGTTTAGGGTTTAGGGCTTAGGGGGGTTAGGGTTTAGGGAGTTTCTCAGAAAATAGGGCTTGGGGGGTTAGGGTTTAGGGAAACTGGGCTTTGGGCATCAATTTAATGTGGAAAGAAGCCTTAGCTGCATGGCTTCGGCTGAAGCCCGGGGTGTTTTCTTGAGCTGGGAGGCAGAACTATCTTACCGAGATCACGTGGGCTAAGCTAATTACGTGTACTGTTCTTCTTGTTGCATTTGTTTCCACTATGGGTTCCCTTGCTGCTCCCATGATTTCCGATGCGTGGTTCCTGGTCTGAATGCTCAGCAATTCAGCTTCTCCTTCGCTGCCGCGGGCTAGGGTGTCCGAGTTTGCAAGTTGCCTCGCAAAGTTGTGGAAAGCTCTTCTCCGACATGGTGCCGCCCTTATGCCAGCTTGTGATGCGCGTGTCGCACTGCTTTGCTGCGATGCTAAAACCCTAAATCCTAAGCGTAGCGTGGTGGTTAGCACAGAGGCCGCTGCAGATGCCCAGATGGTTGGCAAGGCTGGCTTCTGGTTCAGCCTCTTACTTCCTTCCCAGAGACTCCAATATCCCTTAATTAAGGAATATACCTTAAATTATAGTAGGGATCCCTAATATAATTTAGGGTATATTCCTTAATTAAGGCGCGCGCGCCTAAAAAAAACTACCCTGAAGACAAGACCTACAGAGGAGCGGCCGAGGGAAGTGTACAAAAGTGTGGCAGGCGCAGCAAAATCGCACGTTTTGACCTTCCCCAGCGGTAATGTGGCAGAAGCAAAAACGGGACACGATTTCGTGTCCAGTTTTCTGGGCGCCCTAGGCGACCATCAGTGCTATCATCATCGATGTCAACATCGCTATCATCCTCACAGCCACCATCGATATCGCCATCATCTTCATCATTCTCATCATCATCGTTATCATCATCGTCATCAACGTGTTGAGCAGTGGGCTTTTTGTGTGCTGGGAAAAGCCGGCCTGAATTTATTCTCCGGACCTGGGCTGCAAAGCTAGTCTTACGGCAGAAGGCGAAAACACTGGTGGGGCCGATGACTTTGAAGGTCGCGGCAAGTTTGTTGAGGTTTGTGGGTGGAAAAGGTATGGGGCAAAAGGTCTTTGCACAGTCACCTTTGCCAGATCGCTAGGTCATCATCATTGCTACCACGATTGTTATCATCATCGTCATCATCATCGTTATCATCATCGCCATCGCCATCGATATCATCGTGACCATCGTAATTTTCATCATCATCGTTGTCTTCCTCGTCGTCAACATTTCGAGCGGTAGTTTTTTTTATTCGCGCAAGCCTTCATTAAGGGATATTGGAGTCTCTGGCTTCTGGTTCAGCCTCTTACTTCCTTTATACCCCCTTGCT
The DNA here is from genome assembly GCA_905221615.1 of Symbiodinium sp. CCMP2592. Lineage (NCBI taxonomy): Eukaryota > Dinophyceae > Suessiales > Symbiodiniaceae > Symbiodinium > Symbiodinium sp. CCMP2592. The sequence continues at coordinate 682,736 of CAJNDT010003223.1, forward strand.
ATGCGAACACTTGGTTACTTTCGCATACACCCGCGCTTTTTCCTTCACATTCTCAATATGGCAACTTAGAGTTGCTTCCTTGAACCTAAACTTGCCCTAAATCCTAAACCCGAAACCCTAAGCCCAGAACCCTGCAGGTGCTCCTGGACGAGGATGTCTTTGGCAGATTCCTCGGCCGAGTAACCTTTTCGGCAATCGAAGGGGGAGCCATGAGTGCACTGAGGAAACGATGCTGCCACTGAAAGTGCCCGAACCATGCTGGTGTCAGCTCTTCCTCATGCAGAGGGAGGCCATCCGTATCAGCAGGCCCCTTGCGCCACAATGGGCGTGCCTATTCTTCTCACTTCTACATTGCTAGCACATGAATGCTCTGTGCAGGAAGTCCTGAAGCAGTGCCAGCGAATTTTGTCGGACAGCAAAACCCTCGCCGACAAGGAAAGCGATCGACTTGGAGAGGAGGCCGCATTGTTCAGAAGAAGGGTCCTTAAAGGGTTCATAAGGGATCTATAGTAGGGTTCTATAATATGGGGCCCTTCATAATTAGAATAGGGTTGAATTGAAAGGGTTCCGTTAAGGGCTACTATAAGGGATCTATACTACTGTAATCTAGGGCCCTTAGTACTTAGAATAACAATACTAAGAATCATTGAATAACAATCATAATGATAATAATGATGGTAATAATACTTGGAATAGGATCTTTACGACTTCGATGGTCTGAAGACCGCTTGTGGATTGAAGGCAGCTGCCGCAGCTGCCCGCATCTCGGAAGCTGAGCAGACCCTCATGAATGCAAGCATCGCCACGCAGCAGGCCGAGGGTATGCATACATATATATATATATATTTATATATATTGGACAAACTTATAGAAAGCCTCTCTCTCTCTCTCTATATACATATACATATATATATATATATATATATATATATATATATATATATATATATATTGGACAAACTTATAGAAAGCCTCTCTCTCTCTCTCTATATATATATATATATTTGAAGCCGTTCTGGGCATTGGGAGAAGAACCCTTGTCAGCATGAGCTTTGCAGGCGAAGGAGGCTGTGACCTCAGCCACAGCGGTGCTCGAAGAGCAGGAGAAAGAGGTTTCCTTGTCAGCAAGAAGCTTTGCATTTTCATCTTGCTGCTGCCACTGCAGCTGCTGCTGACACTTCTCCTGCTGCTCCTGCGACTGTTACTATTATTACCATTGCTTCTTTGGATTTCGTGACGAAAGCATCGCAGCCGACGACGACATCTAGCACTGCCACTACCTTTGTGAGCACCACTGCTAGTGCCACTGCCCGTGCCCACTGCTGCGACGACGCCGGCTGCTACTCTCGTACTGCCACTAGCATCAGTACTCGTACTTGTACTGCTGCTGCTGCTGCTGCTGCCGCTGCGACTGCTACTGCTACTGCCATCGCTTCTGCTACTGCTGCCACTGCCACTGCTACTGCTACTGCTCCCCTGCTACTCCCTGCTGCAGTTACTGCTACTGCTACTGCTGCTGTTGCTGCTGCTGCTGTTGCTGCTACTGCTATTGCTACATACTACATACTGCATATTACACACTACTTACACTTGCTATTTACTACTTACTACTTTCTACTTAGACGAGGACTACTACAACTCCATTTGAGCTATGGTTGTCCGCGTCGCAGCCATGGCCGTCACGCCAAGTCAGCCCGAGCCACCCCTACCCCATACCCCAAACTCTAAACCTAAACCCTAACCCCCAAATACAGGCAGTCCACCCTAACACCAAACCCGAAACCAAAAACCCTAACCCTAAACCCTGAACCCCTAGACCCTGAACCCCTAAACCCTGCACCCTAAACCCCTAAACCCCTCAACCCCTCAACCCCTCAACCCCTAAACCCCAAGCCCAGGTGGAAGCAGCGAAGGTTGACGAAGTCTCCAGTCGTCGAAGCGAAGCAAAGAAGGTCCAAACTCGCAACGAAAGTGCCGCAGCGAAGGCCATCGGATCTGCCATTTAGGGTTTAGGTTCTAGGGTGTAGGGTTTAGGTTTTAGGGTTCAGGTTTTGGGGTTTAGGATTAGGGTTTAGGGTTTAAGGCCATCGGGTCTGTCATGGGTAGTTAGAAGTGGGAGGGGGGTTTATAAGGTTCCTTGATGGGACCATCAAGGGCTCTATATAAGGGTTCTAGAAGGGTAGGTTCATGGGTAGAAATAAGCGGGAGCTGTAAGGTTTCTTTAAGGGATCCAGAAGGGATCTATGGTGCAGCGCCCCCCCTCCCCCCCGCTCCCCCCCCCACCCCATGGTATCCCCCCTCCCCCCTGTGGTTCCCTGTGGTGTGGGTTGTGGTTGCGGTTGGCTGCGCCCCCTTGCTCCAAAGCCCCTGATAGTGATGAATATGATGGTGATGATGATGACGAAGATGGTGGTCATGATCCCCATCTGCACTCTCCTCCGGTCAATTGCAAGGCTCAAGAGTCCCGAATGGAAATCACTCAAACACGTGCTCAAGCTGACCTTGAACGAACCCAACCGAAACTTGGCTTGGAATGACACCGGTCCATACAGTTTTCGATGCAGTGCCCAAGCCCAGGGCAACATAAAAGCGGAGCTACCACCAACAGCCACACTGGAGATAGCACATCAACGTCATGGTGCACAACATCATCGCCATCATTCTCATCTGTGTCGAAGGGGAGGGGCAAGGGGAAGGGGCCCTGCGGTTCCCTGTATTGTGGGTTATCCTACCCCGCCCCTGTGGTTCCTTGTGTTGTGGGTTATCCCTCCCGGTATGCGGGGGGGGGGGGGCCTGCGACGCGGCGACGCGGCACCATCTATACGGGGTTCTATAAGGGCTGCATAGGGGTTCTAGATGGGGAGGTTCATGGGTGTTTTATAAATGGGAGTTATAAGAGGGGCAACTATAGCTGTAACCCATATAAGGGCACTTGTGACCCTAAACCCTAAACCCTATACTTATGACTACCCATGAACCTCCAAGCAGGGGTCTAGGACCATGAGGGATAGCATAAGCACACTGTTTCCTACGAGGTCACAACAGGGTTATTGTAAGGCACAAGGGTTTGGGGCATTTGGGAGTTTCCGACAATGGGGGACCCTATTATAGTACCCTAAATAGTAGGATCCTTATTATTCCTTTACTTGCGGCTCTAAGAGGGTTTCACGGGAAGCCTCCAAAATCGAAAGCCGCAAGCCCCTAACTGCTAAGCCGAGCGTAAACTACCACCCTAAACCCAAAACCCTTAAATCCCAAAACCCCTAAACCACCAACCCCGAAACCCCTAAACCCCTAAACCCTAAACCCTAAGCCCCTACACCCCTAAACCCTCAATGCCAAGCCCTGCAGCTCCTTTGTAACCCCTGGAGCCGCCTCCGACAAACGGGGGGGGTTGGGGCGTGTAATATAGCACCATAGTACGGCACCTAATACTTAGGGTACCTAAAAAGGGACCATAACTTTGACAGCCACCCAGTAGGATCCTTGCTCTCATGGACCGAGATAGAAGTTACCGAGAGTTTCTGCGACCCCAACATCAAAGCCGAGACCCAGGACTCTCAGCCCCTCCAAGGACCGTATAGCACCATCTCCAAAACCCTTGGGGATATATTATACCATAATTACAATATAAGGAACACCGAAAAGTCCTATTCTAGTTCTAAAGGCCCTTACATTACATCCATATAATAGCTCGTATAGTAGCCCTTATAGAAGCCCTTATTGACCCCTTTTAAAAGGGACCCTATTCTAACTACACCTACAATATCCTAAGACCATCGTAACCTGTAGGCTGCCCTTGACTCTGCGTTGGCACTCCTGAAGGCCGGATCTAATACCGCCAACCGCGGGTGGGGAGGTTTGGGGTTTAGGGCTCAGGGTTTAGGGGTTTAGGGTTTAGGGTTTAGGGTTCAGGGAGGGTTCCAATCTCGGATTGATGGAGTTCCAGCCTGTTCTCTCGGAACGGGCTGCAGGAGCCCCTGTATCTTGCCTGTTAAAACGCCGACAGTAAGCTGTTTCTTGGAGATCACCGTTTTTAAACCTGAACCTTGAACCATCAATCCTGAGAGGACTGGGCGCTAAACCCCCTGATCTTAAGTTCTCTCAACCGTAAGCCCCCAACCCCAGTGCCCTAGTACTAGTAACTTGTACTGTGCAAGAAGTCTACTACGCTACCTGGATCTCAAATGTCCTACCTTTTCAAGGACTTGTATGAAATAAGGAAATCATAATAGGGAACCCTCAAAAGGAAGGTTTTACAAGGTCCAGGTACCTTCAAGGGCTCATGTGCATGATTATTCTTATTACTACTGCGGTTATGATTAGAATTGTGATTAGTGCTATTTCTGTTATTGTTTTTGTTGTAATCGTTATTGCTAATAATTGCCATTCTTATTGTAGCTAGGCTTAATGGAATGGTGATGATTGCACATGCTGGTACTACATTACAGTAGAAGCCAGGAAGTTGGAACATCATTACCCTCATGCCCCTAAGGTAGAGTATAAGGGATCCTAGCATTAATCCTCCTAAAGTCATGTTCCAACTTTCTGGCATCTACATTTTAGAAGCTGCCCCTACCCTGTAATAGTGACTGACTATAAGGATTATATTGGGGCCCTATTATATTCCTATTATACCACTATTACAGGGTGGGGGCAGCTTCTAATCTACATTATTGAAAACCCAAGACCTGAAGCTCCGAGCGCCGGTCGGTGCACCCTCCAAGGCCGACTCAGGGGCCGAGTCGCAAACAGAGCTGCTGCGGCTGCTGGTGCAGGTCTTCTCAGAGTCTTCTTGTTGTCAGACTGTTAGAACCGTTATAGAAGTTGTAATAGTTATAGCAGTTGTAGAAGTTAGACTAGTTGTGGAAGGTAGAACAGTAGAGATATAGTGAGTAGTTAGACTAGCTGTCATAGTTAGCCTAGTTGTAGTAGTTGAAATGGTTATAACGGTTGTAAATGCCGTTCAGCCAATGGTGTTCGTTCTCGTCACTTCTATGGTTGTTGTTGAACCTCTTGTTATTCTTCGGTTTAGTGCTGTTGTTGGTGTTGCTCTTGCTTCTATTTTGCGGCTGCTGTTGCTCTGCCTGCTGTCGCTGCTGGTGTCGTTCTTCTGACTTTATTTTGCTTTTGTTGTTGTCGTCGTCATCCTCGCTGCTGTTGATGTTCGTCTTCTTTGTCTCGTTCAGCGGCCCTAAACCCACAATTCCTTAAATTTAACGCCCAAAACCCTAATTCCAAGCACAAAACCTTAAACCCCAAACCCCTAAACCCCTAAACCCATAAACCCTAAACCCCCCCCAGAAAAAAGGCAACTTCGAAGCCCCCAACTCCTCGAACCCTCGATCTGGCTTCGTGTCGTCGAGGCCTCGGCAGAGAAAACTTTGATCGACGCCTTGCCCGCGGCCCTGGAGTTGGCAGCGGCGGAGCGAGGCGCCCGTAAAGAGGGCACTCTATAGGGGCCTTAGATCATCAGAATGTTTTTTTGTGTAAAGAGGCTTATAAGGGCGACGATGAGGGCTATTATAAGGGCTCCCGTACAGAGGGTATCGTCATCGTAGGATGGAGGGTTTAGTTCTGTTTTGTAAGGTTTGGGCGTTCAGGATTTTCGGGGTTGGGGTCGGGGTCTTCAAAGTTCAAGGTTCAGCGCTTCAGGGCTTCAGGAGTGTAGGCTAGCGGTCTAGGGCTTCGGGGAGTTGGTGTTAGGGAGAAGGAGCGCGAGGATTTTTTCGGGGTTTTAGTTTAGGCTCTAATTTTGGGTTAGAAGCTGCCCCCACCCTGTAATAGTGACTACAAGGATTATATTAGGGCCCTATTGTATTCCTATTCTACCACTATTACAGGGTGGGGGCCCCTTCTAAATTTTGGGCCAGTCTGGTCAGCATAGCGCTCCGCGCTTCGGTTGCGGCTTCGGTGTTGAGGGGAACTGGGGGGGGTTCCGAAGATAGGCACTCCTGTGAGGCCAGTGGTATCTAATTGATGAAGCGTTTACTTCCGTAGGCCCTATAGTACTCTCGTTGTCACGTCTTCTCCTAACGTTTTTGGAGATGAAGCAGGCTGAGATGATGCAGATGCTGTTCGGGTTGATTGTGGTACAGGTCCAACAGTTTCATTGATGGCAATGACGGTGATTGTACAGGCGACAGTCCCAATTTACCACGTTCCCCGAAGTTTCTGTTTGAGTTTAGGGCCTTGAGGGTTTTGAGGGCTTTATGGTCCGTTACTGTGAAGCAGAAACCTAGACTGGCAGGGGAGTTCGACAAGTTGACCATGGACACTGCTACAGAGGTGCCCAGCGCAGTCTCCGGTGTCTTGTTTTGGGGAAGTAGAAGTGAGAAGCGCGTCACCCGAGTTCGGGAAGCTCAAGCTACCACGGAATGCTTGAGTTAGAGCGCCAATGCGACTCCGTGATCCGATCTTCCATCCAGGCCTTATTGGAGTTCCAGACGAGCCTTGCGCAGGAGTTGTCCGAGGCGAGGCATACTGCAGCAATACTTTGAATGTCAATGAAGAGACACATGGGCTTGGGAATGTCCGTGCCAGGCAGAGGCTGCGGTCCGTGATGCACGTGCAGAAGCCCTTGGCTGTGAGGCGGGACAAACGTTCCCGGGCCTAATCCCTAGACCCCTAAGCCCTGAACCCTAAACCCATATAAGCCCTAAACCGTAAACCCTGCGACCGGAGGCCCTACGTGAGGTTCAAGAGGAGAAGAAAGAGACCTCCGCTCGGAACCTGCAAGCCGCTGTTGACTGCGTGGAGGTGGGAGACTGAGTCAGGGAGGCGTGAAGGCTTCACAACACCTTCAAGAGAGTGCACATCGATGCTCACGGTCGCAACGACATATTATGCCCACAGACGCATGCATTATCTACGTAGCACACACACACACGAGTATATAGCATAGTGTATATGATATGTATCTGCATACGTATAGTATAGTGTGTGTATATATATATATGTATCTGTTTATATATATATAGATATACTGTGATAATACTATAAGTATATATGTATATACATATACATCTGTATATGTATATGTGTATATATATACACACATATAAATATTTGTATTGTGTGTGTATATATATATATACACACTATACATGTATGTACGTATGTACATAGTCACAAAGAGGCCCGGGAGGCCGACGAGAAGGCGGCAAGCAGCAGCCTGGCAGCCCGCGAGGCCCGGTACAGTGACGCACAGCCATCTGAGCTTCAACTTTGGGTTTTGGGGGTATTCGGGTTTAGGGTGTAGGGTTTAGGGTGTAGGGTTTAGGGTATAGGAATTAGGGTATAGGGTTTGGGGCATAGGGTTTGGGGTTGAGGTCATAGTGCTTAGGCTATAGGGTTTGGGGTCCTCGCCCTCAATCGCGGCTCGGCGTTCGACTTGCACTTCTGAGGCTGAGAGGAGCAACTTCTTGGTCCATCAGGCGCTCCGTGTGTATACATGTATATGTATACACGTGCGTATGTATGTATGTATATATATATATATATATGTTTTTCTAGAGATATAGACATGAACAAAGTGATGTATACATGTTTTTACATACAAGAGTGAGTTTTGCTCTGTTCGTGCCTCGGCAGGTCCTTGCGCAAGACAGGGCCAGGAAAGTCTCGGCCGCAATGGCTGCGGTTGAGAGACTGAGCACTCCGGCTACAGAGGCCCCTTCGACTGCACAGGCTCTGTGAGGGATTCTGGATGTGGGAGTTTCCGAAAATAGGGGACCCCAATATATTACCCTAGGTTGTAGGATCCTTATTATAAGGACCCCAAAATCAGGTATCCTTGATTTTCGGAAGCTCCCATGTGAGTCTGAGTGAGTGCATGCATCAGTTCACTATTCCTTGTAGCCATTGGCAGGATGTCGAAATGGAGTCATCCGCTGGAGAGGCCAAGATTGTGGCCGAGTCGACCGAGGCGAGATTGCATCCACCCATGGTGCTCTTCAGATGTTTTGAAGCCGGCAGGACGTGGACATGGAACAGGTGTCCAAAGATCTTAAGACTGCGGCTGGATCTCCCAAGGCGAGGCGACATGTATGGCAAGAAGGGTGGGATCCTCCGCAAGCATGGGGGCGGGACACCGAAAATCTAGCCACAGCAAACACGACCCTAGACCTAGCACCTACATCTGTGCCACCTCTCAGCTGTGGCTGCAGGTGGATGTCTCGAGGGGAGAATTGCCCCGACATGCCACTGAGCTTGGCGCTTGAAGATGGTGCCTGGAGATCACGAGCTGACACAAGGCACGGACATCCAAGGTTTAGGGTTTAGGGTTTGGGTTTAGGGTTTAGGAAATTAGGGTTTAGGGTTCAGGTTCTTGACGTCCAAGCCCTCCCGTCGTCATGCTGGCGATGATAGTGGGCATAGGGGTGGTGATGATCATCATCTCCGCACCATGCCCAGTTTGATGTTGTTCTTTCAGTCATCATCGTCATTGCCATCATCGCCATCACGGCGGTCGACGTGCTCGTAGTCCTCATCGTGGTGTCGCCGTCATCGCGTCGTCGTGGTGATGATTATCATACCCGCCCTGAGCATCCTCCTGCTGCTTCCACTCATCCTCTTCCCGCATCTGCCCCCTCGGCACTGAACCGGGGTTGCACATGGGAGTTTCCGAAAATTAGCGGTACCTTATTTTGGGGTCCTTACAATAAGGATCCTACTATTTAGGGTACTGTATTAGGGTCCCCTCTGTTCGGAAACTCCCACATTCAATCTTCCGGGAGCTACAGGGGACATACTCGAAATGTGGTTTTGGCAACTGTCAGGACATGTGGAGCATCCACGCTGTCGTCGTGATGGCCAGTGCAGTTGCACAACAGGTCAGTCCGATCTGTCTGTATGTGAGACCTTGCACTTTAATTAGGGGCAGCTGTGAGCCGGGAAGTTGGGGTGTCTCCCGCGAATCTGTCCAGCAAAGCTGAGACTGGCAGATGGTGGACTCATTATCGAGTCGCCGTGGCCCCTCGTGTTAACATACGCTCACAAGATGCAATAATTGTCGACGCGAGACGTCCTCAATCCGCGCGACGCTGAGAAACACCTGCAGCTTTGTGCAGCTGTGGAGAGTCCAGAGACTGCAATATCCCTTAATTGAGGAGTATACCTCAAATCATATTAGGGGTCCTACTGTAATTTAAGGTATATTCCTTTATTAAGGGACATTAGAATCCCCCAAAGCCTAAACCCTATAGATCCCTTCAAGGAGCCCTAACCCCAGGTATTCCTCAGTTAAGGGATATTGGAGTCTTTGGGAGTGGGCTTTTCACAGAGGAAGCCGGGCCTGAAAGCCGGTGTACACACATCAGGAGCCTGAAAAAGTAATGTGGGAGTTTCGGAAAATAGGGGTACCCTATGTTGGGGTCCGTATATTAAGGATCCTACCAGTTGGGGTGCTGTATTGGGGTCCCCTATTTTCGGAAACTCCCATGGAACCTGATTAAGAAACCCTGCGTTTCTATGAAATTTAGGCCTCCGTATATGGATCCTAATGTTTTGGGGGCTGTAGGACCAGGGTTTCGTAATCAGGTTCCTACATCAGGATCACGTAACATGTAGATAAGGGGCCCTGCACACATGATCCCGAAGCCTGCGCGCGGACTCAAGGTGTTCAGACGGATGCAGCGGTTGCAGCAGCGATGAGCGCAGGGGAGAGGGCGGAGATGTTGCGACGAACTATTGAGGCCTTGGACAGCGATAATATAGGGGCCAAAACAAATGCCGATATTCTTACCCAGGGTTCTGTATGATAGCTATGCTATATTATACCACCAAAAACCTATTCTGATCATTGAGGCCCCTATATTACATGATCTCAAGGGAGCCTCGTGCCGGCAATCCGATCGCTGAAGATGTGGACCTGACAGGACTTGGCACCAGCAAGACGCGGGGCAACTGAGCGTATTGCACCTGCCTTGGAAGGGGCCTTCTGCGAATTGCTGTGTGTGACTCTGCTTAAGTACACTTGGCGCGGAAAATGCGTGGAGCCGGAGCTACCACAAAGTCCCAGGCACAAATCGGTTTGTGCTTGGTTGAAGATGTGGTCTTCATGCTTCCGACAGTTCCCAGTTCTCAGTAGCAATCATCCAGAAATTCAGAAGCAGTTCGATGACAGCAACGAAAACAAGCAGAGCCGAACTGTCAAAATCTCCCGCATATGACGAGCGTCGGAGAAGCACATCTTAGGTAGTAAGTAGACTTATAACAAACCCTAAACGGGACCCTAATTGGGGTTACGGTACTTATAAGTCCCTAAAATAACCAGTTACTAAGTCCCCCGACCCTCCAAGTAGAGTAGAGCTCGCTGCGCCCAGTTGGCTGCTGAACGCGCCCTCCGCTGCCTGGAGCGCGACTTGCGGGCACGGTGCCAGGAGCCCTCAAAACTCTATGGTGAACCCCAAAAAGTTGGAACATCGATTCACGATGATTCATGCTGGGATTCCCTATACTTTACTCTAAGGGCATGAGGCTAATGATGTTCCAACTGTCTGGCTTCTACTGTACACCCTGAACCCAGAGACTCCAAAACCCCTTAATTAAGGAATATACCTTAAATTATGGTAGGATCCCTAGTATTAAGGAATATTCCTTTAAGGGATATCGGAGTCTGTGGGATCTTCCCCTGAACCCTAAGCCCTAAACCCTGGATCCCTAAGCCCTAAACCCTGAACCCTAAACGGCCCTAAACCCTTAAGCCCTCAACGGCCCTAAACCCTTAAGCCCTAAACGGCCCTAGGCCCTCAACCCTTAATCCCAAAAACTCAGAAAACCCTTAAACCCTAAACCAAAAACCCTAAACGGCCCTAAACCCTAAACCAAACACCCTAAACGGCCCTAAACCCTAAACCAAACACCCTAAACGGCCCTAAACTTCGAGTCGCCAGTCCCAGGCTCCACACCTCAAACCCTAAACCCTAAACCCTAAACCCTAAACCCTAAACCCTAAACCCTAAACCCTAAACCCTAAACCCTAAACCCTAAACCCTAAACTCCCAAATTTTCGAAGCCCCAAACTTTACACCCGCCAGCCCGCGCCACAGTTCGGGTCGTAGATCCTAAGCCCTAGATTCTATTCTACTACTATATGTTCTTCTATATCCTACCAAATTTCACGATGCAAGATCTACCACATACATTATAAAATGTATTACATCATGTCATGTTTTGCCATATTACACTATAGTATACCAGACCTTCTCATGTCATACTATGTTGTGTGACATCATGTTGTACCATATTTATCATACATCAAAGTGTACTATGTGGTGTATACGATATCATATTTTATGGTGCAATCTAAACCCCAAAATCGAACTGGATCAAACTCGTTCAACACAGAAGACAAGTCGTTTTTTGCAAGCCCGCTTCCCAAAGAGACGAGCAGTAAATGCTAAGTTTTGGGCTCCCGAGCCTGCCGCGGAACTTGAGGCAAGACCAGAAGCATGGGACCCCTCCTCCCTCCAGATGCCACTTTCCGACACAGACGTGCAGACTCCTGTTAACGGGATGATGATTGCGAGAGATTTTCTTGATGGCGGTGATTATCATGATGGTGATGAGGACGGTATGGATTGTCAGTGCTCTTTCTTGTTGTCCTCTCATTCGCGGCTGCAAGGAGCTGCTAGGCGTGGAGGAGCTCTCCACGCCGGCTGAGCCCTGAGAACATCTTGGATGCTGCGCCGTGTTTAGGGTCCTTATGCGGAGGGTCCTACTACTGATTATATTGGGGTCCCTTCTTTCCCGACATGCCCACATGGGAGTTTCCGAAGATAGTAGGATCCTTATTATAAGGACCCCGAAATAAGGTGCCCTTAAGTTTCAGAAACTCCCACATGTCCTCCGATTGCTGCGACAAGCTACCCTAAACCCTAAACCCTAAAACCCTAAACCCTAAAACCCTAAACCCTGAAACCCTAAATCCCTAAAACCCTAAAACCCCAAAACCCTAAAGCCTAAACCCTAGAACCCTAGAGCCCTATGAGGATGGCATCGAACAGGAAGTGCTCGCCAGACTTCCGCTGGTCTGAAGCCCAGCTTTCCGCCAGTCCGTCCACCTCTCGCGGTTGTAAGGCTTAGGGTTCAGGGCTTAGGGTTCAGGGCTGGTTCAGGGCTTAGGGCCTAGGGCTTAGGGTTCAGGGTTTAGGGTTTATGGCTCAGGGTTTAGGGCTCAACCCTCAACCCTAAACCCCAAAACGCCAAAACCCTAAACCCCTAAACCCCTAACCCCTAGACCCCTAAACCTTTCAACTCTCCAAGCTAAGCGACTTAGGCTCCTGGAACAAAGCTTCCCTTTGGGGTCTTTATAATAAGGATCCTACTATTTAGGGTTTAGGGGTTAGGGTTTAGGGTTTAGGGTGATATATTAAGGACCCCTATTTTCGGAAACTCCCAGCTCCTGGAACAAAGCTGCCCAGGACGAGAAAAGCCAGCAACAGAGCCTCAGGGGCCTTCGCCAGGCGTCTGAGCCTGAGCATGGCAGATGCCTCTCAAAGGCGTTTAGGGTTTAGGGCTTCAGGGGTTAAGGAAACCCCTAAACCCTAAACCAAAAACCCCAAAACCCCTAAACCCGTCAACCCCGAAACCCCAAACCAAAGACCCTAAAACCCTTAGGCCCCTAAACCCTTAAACCCCCGAACCCTGAGCCGCAAAGGCAGCTCTCCTCCAACCAAGCCTTGGCCGAGTTCGTGCAGCTACCGCCGAGAGCCCAGTTTAGCGGGTTTAGGCTTCAGGGGCTTAGGGGTTTAGGGTTTAGGGGACCAGGGGTCCAGGAGAGGGTTTAGGGGTTTAGGGGTTTAGGGGTTAGGGTTTCGGAGTTTAGGCTTCAGGTGGGGGTTTAGGAGGGGTTTGGAGGGGTTTGGGGGTTTTGGGGGTTTCAGGGTTCAGGGGCTTAGGGGTTTAGTTTAGGGGTTTGGGGGTTTATTTGGGGTTCTGAGATCACGAGCTCCGTTCGGAAGTCTACGCTTGGAAATGATCACCTAGCAGGTCGCCCCAATCGCCCTGGTTATAAATTATAAAGGACTTTGCCTGACAACTTCGGGAGCGACTGGCGGCACTGACGGTGCAACTGGTAAGGCCTCTTTTCTGCGACTGGAGTCTCAGGAGGGACCTCAAAGCGCCTCTAAAGGACCCTTAATGGGGACCCCTACCCTATAATGGGCTATATAATGGGTATATAATAGCTATATAAAAGGTATAAACCCTAAACCAACAAGCCCGTGCTGGAGGCAGAAATTGAAGGTGGTCTTTGATCTCACCAAGCGCCTGAGCTCCGAGGCAAGCTGTCGTGTGCGCGCAACATAAATCAATAGTCCTCCACCTCCCCCTCCCACTCCCACTCCCACTCCCACTACCACTGCCACTACCACTGCCACTACCACTACGACTACCACTACGACTACGACTACCGCTACCACTACCACTACCACTACCACTACCACTACCACTACCACTACCACTACCACTATCACTACCACTACCACTACCACTACCACTACCACTACTACTACTACTACTACTACTACTACTACTACTACTACTACTACTACTACTACTACTACTACTACTACTACTACTACTACTAATAACAAGGGTTATAAGAACACATGATAGTAATGATGGTAAGAGTAGTACTAGTATCATGAGTAGCAACGAACATTCAAAAACCTAGTAATGCTACGAGACAGTAGTCCTAATACATAACAAAATGATGTGACAATATTGATAACAATGACTAAAAAATCAACATGTGCAGCAGCAGTAGTAGGAGGAGGAGGAGGAGCAGTGGTAGTAGTGGTAGCAGGCAGAGTAGCAGTAGAAGTAGTAGTAGTAGCAGTAGCAGTAGCAGTAGTAGTAGTAGTAGTAGTAGTAGTAGTAGTAGTAGTAGTAGTAGTAGTAGTAGTAGTAGTAGTAGTAGTAGTAGTAGTAGTAGTAGTAGTAGTAGTAGTAGTAGTAGTAGTAGTAGTAGTAGTAGTAGTAGTAGTAGTAGTAGTAGTAGTAGTAGTAGTAGTAATAGTAGTAGTAGTAGTGGTAGCAGTAGTAGTAGTAGTAGCAGCAGTAGTAGTAGTAGCAGTAGTAGTAGTAGTAGTAGTAGTAGTAGTAGTAGTAGTAGTGGTCGTGGTAGTAGTAGTGGTAGTGGTAGTGGTAGTGGTAGTGGTAGTGGTAATAGTAGGTAGCAGAGGTGGTGGTAGTAGTAGTATTCGTGTTGGTGATGGTGGTGTTGGTGGTGGTGGTGGTGGTGGTGGTGGTAGTTGTAGTTTCTGTAGTAGTTGTAGTAGTTGTAGTAGTGGTGGTGGTAGTAGTAGTAGTAGTAGACTTGTAGACGTGGTAGTAGCAGGTAGTAACCGTAGTAGCAATCATAATAGGCATGTTAGTACCCAAGTCAAGATAACATATATTGATGACAGAAACCAATGCAGCAACAACAAAGCTAACGATAATGACCACATTGATACTAAGCGTAATCCCCGCACCAATGATAAGAATAAATTACGAGCTTTTGTGATAATGATAACGATATGGATAATGAAAGTTCTACTGGCAACGATAATGACATGATAGCTAGACATCATCGTATTAGTAATCACCCCAACAATTACAGAAGCAATGCTAAGAATCTTCGTAAGACTGACCAGAAAGAAGCAGCACCGACAGGAATGGAAGGTAAGGCCGTTCATCATGCGAAGAACATAGAGTTGGGGCCAAACCGTAAACCCCAAATAGACAACTCTGCTTTCAAAAGTGCCTTCAGGATTAATTTAATTATTAACGGCTCTTCTTATCTTTTTTGCATTTAGAACAGTTAAAGTATGACATAATAACTGCAAGTCTGCCCCTTTTGCAGGTAGAGGCACAGTCGGGGTATGCCTTACAGAAGGCCTGATGAGCAAAGCAGCACTCTGGCCAAGAGTGGGCAGTTTTGGAAAATCTACACCGGAAGCGGGAACCGATCTCAGATCGGATCACCTACTTTCACCTAAAGGGGGGAAAGGAGTACGTATCCGAGATGGTGGTACTAGAACTCGGCTTAAGGCCTGTGTGTGCTTTCTTGGAACGAGAAGCCGCTAACGGTGTGCATTCTGGGACCATGGATGTGGAACCGGTAGCTGCACTGATGTGCAACCTGGCAAACTTTACCACTCTTTCTAGCAGGGCCTTCTTTTCTCGAACACAGTGCTGCGATTGGTGCGAAGAGCTTGACAGCTGAGCGGGTGCGCTTGAGAGAAGCGTCCTCTCACTGGACCTAATCTCGTCTGAAAGGCTACCGCCGGGTGCCAGCCCCATTTGAACTTCGACGTTTTTGACAGAAGCAAAATCAGGTATTTGTCTTTGATAATTCATTCTAGCATGTGGGATGCTGAACACTAAGCCTACGTAAACCCCAATGCTTCAGCAGCAGAAGGATTGCACCAACGAAGGGGGCTTATAGCAGCGTAGTGGAATGTGCACCGCTTCTGAGGGGTTGCGGTGAATTCGACACAGCTCCTCTCCAATGCCCTGTCATCGCTAAAGCGGCATCATCAGCACACGCGCACACATATAGAGCCATACACACGCCTATGTATATGTATATGTGTCTGTAGATGTATATGTGTATATGTATTTGTGTATGTTTATCTGTATGTGTATATGCAAACGTATGTGCACGTGCTCAGATGTATGCACATACATTTTTATGGATTTTGAAAGCTCCATGTCTCCGGTTTCCATATCTGCCTTGTCTGTGTATGTAACTGCTTGGATTTGAAAGTAGAGACATCTGTGTATGTATGTGTATATGTATATGTATACGTATATGTGTATGTGTGTGTTATGTATATGTATATGTACATGTATATGTATATGTATACGTGTTCATGTATGTATGTATGTATGCATGTATGTATGTATGGATATGTGTTTACATACACATGTAGGTGTGTGTATATATGTATAAGCAGAGATATGTACCCATGTATGTATGAACGCATACGTTCGTACGCATAGTCAGATGGTCGTGGCGTTTCAACTGTATGCCCTTATCCCCTACCAACGTTGCTCACTCACGACAACCCTGTGATTACGCGGAGCTGGACTGGCCATGCTTCAATTCAATGGCTCGTGTGAATGGAGGTAAGGCTCCCCTAAACCCTAAACATCTAAACCCCAAATTAAGACCTGAACCCTAGGCCTTAAACCCCTGAACGCTAAACCCCTACACCCTTAACCCCGAAACTCCTAGACACCGGACTATGAAGTCTGAGAGTCTGAAGCCTCAGGCCAAAACTCCAAACCCTAAACACTGAACCCTAAACCCTAAACCCTAAACCCTGAACCCTAAACCCTAAACCCTAAACCCTAAACCCAGAATCCGGAATCCTGAGGCCCGAAGGCCTGAATCCGAATTGCAAAACTCAATGGTGGATTTCAATGTCACATCCCAAATCTCAAAGCCTTGCATTGCCATCTCCAGAGTCCCCAAAGCCCCAGCCCTAAACATCTACAGTGAAAACCCTGTATAAGAACCCCGTTCGGCGAGAGTAGGGTACCCTAAGGTTCTTAATTTCCATTACATGTGATTTTGCCGTTCGAGCAGCTAGGGTAGGCTCAGGTTCTTAACCACGTTCTTGTCCGGACCGAGGTCTCGGGAAATTTACTTTTGGATTCTAAATTTCCGGATGGGCCATGGGGGTCTGGAAAATTTAGTTTTCAATTCTAAATTTCCACAGATCCTCGAAAAACCTCGGGGCAGAGGGCATGGCCAGAGATCCCCCGAAAATTTACTTTTGGATTCTAAATTTCCGTGGGGGCGGATGGGCCATGGGGGTCTGAAAAATTTAGTTCTCGTACTCGCTACTGTTGCTATTGCGCGGAAGCACAGCACTCTAGAAGGTAGTCTCTTGGAGGCCCCGGAAATTTAGATTTCAATTCTAAATTTTCAGTTCCTGCGACCCTCGGGGTTCGAAACACAAGGGTTTGCCTCCAGAACCCATGCACAACCACCGCGCTGTGGCATGATTGCTGTTGCCCATCCATAATACAATCAGCGTGTTTGGGCACAAGATTTCCTGATGTGGAAGGTTGGGAAATTTAGTTTTCGATTCTAAATTTCCTTGGTGAGGGAAAGCACCCAAAAAATTAAGAACCTGACCCGAAAACTAGGGTACCCTAAGGTTCTTAATATTGAGGCAACTTGAATCTGGTGAATTCCGCCTTGGGTAGGGGCTCAGGTTCTTAAACAGTGGGTTCTTATACAGTATTTTCACTGTACAGCTCCACAACCAACCGATATACTCTAAATCCGCTACCATAGCCATAAACTAAACCGCACACCCGAGCCCTAAGGCCCTGATATCGATTTCCGGATATCCTTCGCATGCCCAGTCTGCTCCGGTGCTGAGCCGGGTGAGGCTTTATAGATCTGCGCGCCGCAGATCTTTGGACAAACAGTGGAAGTAGCTTGAACAGTAATGACAATCGTACTCGCAATTCTAGTCATGGTAGTAAGAGTAGGCTTGGAAGAAGACGAGCATGGCTAACAACGGCATTTTTAAACTAATTTTCCGGTCGGGATTCAGGCTTTAGGTGTTCTTGTGTCGGACTTAGGGAGTATGATGGTTCTTGTGGAAGCAGGTTGCCAAAATGTGCTCATAACCAAAAGGCCAACAGTCAAGCAACAGAACGCCACAGCAGCAACCAACACCATCGTGACAAAGCAGCGGCGACAACTGCAGCAACACCAGAAACGACTGATCCGAACAGTACAAGACCAGTAACAGTAGCAGTGCCGGGCAGACCCCGTACTTCCTTCAACAGTAAGCTTCAACTGAACTATTCAGGGTCATAGCCAGCACCGTAACAATCTGAACCAATGCCTATGATGATGACACTGACAATTATACTGCTATGAAGACTCAAAAATCCGGAGTCACAGTATCAGAGAAGGCAATAGCAGCAGTAGCAATAGTGCCGGCTGTCATGGTGATAGCAAGCTCTTTAGCAAAAGGAAGCATTAGCGGAAGCAGCAGTGGGCATACGCAGCCTGTTAGTAGTAGCAATGGCAATAGTTGCATGTATAGCAAATTCCAATAATGAGCGCAGCAGAAATGGCGTGAGCAATTGCGACAGGAAGGCCAAAACTCAACAGACAGTCTCTCGCAGCAATACCAAGAAGATCTTCTTGTATGAGGAGTACGATAAGAAAGGGGCACAAAGGAGAAAGTACCCTCGTCAAAACAAGACTGAGACACAGCAATCGAGACAAGTTCGAGGAATGTATTGTACCACGAGCCAAGAACGGCACTACACCCGAATGTTCGCATCATTATTCCTAACGTCAACAACGACCACAACAGCAGCAGCAACAACCACAACAACAGCAGCATCAGCAGCAGTAGCAACAACAGCAACAGCAGCAGCGGCAACACCAACACCAACACCAACACCAGCAGCAGCAGTAGCAACAACAACAACAACACCAGCAGCAGCGACAACAACAACAACAATAACAACACCAGCAGCATCAGCAGCAACAACAATACCAGCACCAGCAACAACAACAACAACAACAACACCAGCAGCATCAGCAGCAACAACAACACCAGCACCAGCAACAACAACACCAGCAGCAGCAGCAACAACAACAACAATAACAACACCAGCAGCAACAACAACAGCAGCACCAGCAGCAACAACAACACCAGCAGCAGCAGCAGCAGCAACGACAACGCCAGCCAGCAGCAAGGACAACAGCAGCAGCAGCAACACCAACAGCAGCAATACAGCCAATAAGTTGCACCAAAGCAGCTGCTGGGTACCAATTGCTTGTTGTAGCTAGACGTGGTATCAATATGTTAAACTTTAGCTTTAGGCTTGTCGTTAGGCCCTCAGCCCTAAAGCCAATTATGCGATTATGGTGACGATGCGTAATACTATACGTAGGTTTTTCGAAGAGCCCGAGGGAAAACTATTCGCAATTACTCAGGCCCCTGACCCTAAACTCTACACCCCTACCGGCCCCTAATCCGTAAAGATCCCTAAAGATCCCCAAAGCCTGCAAAAAAGCCTCGAAGGAAAGCTATCGCAATTACCCTTGACCCTAAACTCTAAACCTCTAGCCTCTGCGAGTTTCTGACTCTCTGCAGTGGAGAAAGAGGCTATTGCACTTTAAAAAAAAAAGATCCCTAAAGGACCCTAAAGATCCATAAAAAGCAGGAAGAAGCTTCCAGAGAGATCTGCCGACTTTGAACCCAGGCTCGGCAGTGTCAATACTTTTTGTAAAGAGTCTCCGCGACCTCGCAGCAAAGGTCGGATTTTGAGGGTTTAAAGTTGTGGAGATTACGTCTTAGGGTCTTAGGGTTTAGGGTTCAGAGATAGAGATGATGCCATGTAGGTGGACGTCTTTGTCTTGCTGTTAGTGTCGTACCTGCCGCCAGTGCACTAATTCCGTGCACGAGGGCACAGGGAGCCCCAGGCCCACCAGCTTCCGTGAACGACGCGACCCGAGGGCTGTGAGAATATAGTGTTTAAGGCTTAGGATTTAGGTTTTGGGCTGATGGCGAATCTCGCCCGCAGCACTTTTTTAAGCGCTGCGGTGCACTTGGGCGACCGGCAGAGAGGGCCATGAGTGGCCGCAAAGCGGTTGCAC
Organism: Symbiodinium sp. CCMP2592; assembly: GCA_905221615.1. NCBI lineage: Eukaryota > Dinophyceae > Suessiales > Symbiodiniaceae > Symbiodinium > Symbiodinium sp. CCMP2592. The sequence goes on from CAJNDT010003223.1 coordinate 702,369, forward strand.
ATGCTGACAAGGCAATGCAGACATTTACCAAAGCAGCACAGCTAGGCTACCTTGACAAGCTGTGCGAAAGAGTCCGCGAAGCAAGGGACTCCCACAGATTCACCAGCCTGCGCATGCCTACTGCAGTGGATGCTGGGCGGGGCATCCATGCTTCTCCGAACGGGAGCCTAGACATGATGAGATTGCTGCTCCGCCCCTCCCAACATTCCGCACCCTCTCCTAACGAGGTTGCCTCTGTATTGAACCCTACAAAGAGAATGGGGTCCGCTTGCCAATGGCATTTTCCTGTGGATGTGAATTCCATCTGCCGATGGAAGAGCTGGCATTTTGGGAGTAGCCAGCTTGTGCTCCATGAACAGGGAACTCATATGGGAAATAATGCGAATATCCATGGCAATCCTTGCAAAGTCGAACCACCCGTTTTTCCTTGATTGCTCCCAAACATGTCATCAACCTTGACCTGAAAAGGTTGAGTTACGACGGGAGTAGGACACGACTTCAGACCTTTTGCTCTGAGCATTCTGGTTTAGCCGTGCTGCCAGCTGGCGCAGGGAGCTCAGCGGCCGTCTGTCTTGACAATGTTGTACCCAGAGACGCCAAAGCCACTTAATTAAGGAATATATTTTAATTCATATAAGGGTTCCCAGTAAAATTTCAGGGATAATCCTTAATCAAGGGGTTTTGGAGTCTCTGGGTATGCCGTTTGCTTGATTCTGTGATGCGTGCACTACCAAGGTCGAGGCAGACATTTTGATCTCAAGGCTTACCCTGAGGGCAGTACTTGGAGGTTCATGGCTAGTTGTAAGTAGGGTTAGAAGTAGGGTAACTATACTTATGACTTATAACCGGTATGAAAAGACTTATAACCCCGCTTATAACTACCCATGAACCTCCAAGTGGCCATCTGCCACTTCCAACCGCAACAGAGCAGGGAAAAGTGCAAGCAGATGGCTGTCGCTCGTTCAAGAGGGCTGGGATGTTTGGCCGAACTGCACCTGGTTTTCTGATTGTTGCGACAGATTAAGGCGAATTCTGAAACCCCTGCTCGTCCTTCGACGAATGGTCATTGCCACAGTTAGGATACATTGTTGAATCAGACGATCATTTTTGTTGTTGCTGCTGCTTGTTGTTGCTGTTGCTGCAGCTGGTGCTACTGGTAGTGATTGCAGCCACTTCGGTTGATGCACGGTGTGCGGAGTGGCCATGCAGTAGATGTGTAGATGTGTGGAGTGGATATGACGGCATGAGACAGACTCTTGATGCTGTCCTCCTCAGCGTCTTTCTGGCTCGCCGGTCCGCCGCGGGCTGCGACAATGGAGGAGGCACCGTGCGATTCGACCTGGTGTCTACTTACTCGAACGGGATCTTGCCATGTTTTGCGCAGTGTAGTGATGTTGTAAGAGGAAAAGCGAACTGGGCCACACCTGGTGAGCGCGCTAGGCATGATTATTCGTGATTCGGTTCATTTTGGCCTGTTCTTGTCTCCGACTCACCCGTACTGAGGGGGCCATCATCAGCGTACATATGGTTTGTGGTTTTGCTTGGGCCCCGTGTCTGGGTCTACATGCGGAGCCTCTGTTTCTAGATAACCATTTTCGTGAAGGTGTAGGTGCAAAAGTGCATGCTGCCGGAATGATGTCCGAGCATGAGTATGCATATGAAAAACATGAATGTGGATATGAGAAAGTCTGTGCGACCTGAACATGAGTTCGAACGTAATGGTTGGTGAAAATAATAGTACACATACTTATATACACATATACGTGCACAAGTTACACATACACAGATATGTGCATGCGCGTATGTATGTATACACACATACACGCATACATGCACTGTGCACACATGCATGCATACATCCACACATGCATATATACATATATATATATATATATATATATATATATATATATATATATATATATATATATATATATATATATATATATATATGCACATATATAGATATAGATATATGCACACACACACATATATATATATATATATATATATATATATATATGATATGTATCCATATGCGCATGCGCATACATATATGCATACATCCATTCATGCATGCATGCGTACACACATGCACACATACTCACTTATCTGTGTTTGCATAACCAAAGGTATATGTATCTACATATGTTTATATCCACATGTATCTGTATGTATGAACACACATATATGTGAACTTTCCTAACAGGTTGTTACCAGCAATTGCAGAGCTATAGCACGCTGATAGCAAATCGACGTTCAAAACTATATCACAAGAGAAGGGACCAAAACTGGGAGCCTACTTTAAAGGAATCCACGTACCACTATCCCAAGAAGCGCTAGCTAGTTGTACAAGACTCACAAAAACAGAGCACGCCGCCAGGGCGTACCATGGTGCAAAATAGGTGTACCATGCTTGAAACATCATGCTAACTGTAGTAGCAATAATTATTCCCGGGCTGACAGCATGCTGCAGGCCAACGGAAGCGCGGCCTCCAGCAGCAGGGAAAAGCCGCACCGCTTAACTGCTGTTGCGGCACGCATCCTTTTAACTGGACGTCTCGATGTTGAATTTCGATCACTGCAGGCGCAAGCCGCTCAAGCTTGATCTCGGAAACCTCACAGAAAAGACGCTCGGACGAAGCGGGGTGGGATTCCGTTCCTTTCCTAACCCTAAACCGTAAACCCCTAAACCCTGAACCCTTGCTGGGTTTTCCTGGGTCGGGTCCACAGGCTCCCTCAACTTCTGGTGGGGTTTCGGACGCATGTGCAGACGGAAGAGGGCCCACACAAAAAACTCTAAACTTTCGGAACTTGATGTGGTTCGGTGCGATGGAAGCACACGGCATCTCCGTCAGGTCAGGACCATTGCATCTGGTGTCTGCACTGGTGGCAACGATGACGACACCCGTTCCGAACAGTTCGAGTTAGAGTACTCTTGGCAACCGCACTGATGCTTGAAGCTGACTATGACGAGCACGATGATGATGATGATGATGGTGCCAGTGAGCCAGATCGTGAGGGTCACACCAGTAGTACATCATAGCAGCCAGAGGACAACAGTACCATCAACAGCAATATGTTCATGAAGCATGTAAACCGGGCTGGTGGGTGCAGTACGGCTGCTGCGTGCCACGATGGAAACGATTATGCTTTTTGAAATCTGCAGCCATCGTTGCCAAGTTCAGTGCCATGGTCATCATCGTTTCATCATCAGCATGAGCATCGGCATCACCTCCGTGGTTATCGCCATCTTCCCCATTATCATAGTCATAGTAATAGAAATGTTAATAGTAATTGTAATAGTAATAGTAATAGTAATACCATCATCGTCATCATCAGCATCATCATAACCATGATCGTCTAGGACTTGTAAGGAACATCGGCCAGCTCAAGAAGCTGAATACCTACACCTTCCCGGTCACCTACAAGGCAGGATTCATGCCTCGATGGCAGTCACGCGTGCACCTTGACAGCAGCTCCGTTCTGCAGCTCCCGGAACGTGCACACAGACACATGGTACATAGATGTTATCATCTACGGCCAGGCATTATTGCGACATTGTGGGTCATTTGGGGGTTTCCGAAAAAAGGGGACCCTAATATAGTACCCTAGCTAGTAGGATCCTCATGATAAGGAAACCAAAATGAGGTACCCCTCGTTTTCGGAAGCTCCCTTTTCTCGCCGGTAAAGCTCAAGGACGCCATGCTAGCAGCGAGTGGTACGAACATGGCAGTTTCTTTGGGCTCCATCGAGTTGAGGGTTTAGGGTTCAGGTGTGCGTGTCTTACAAACACCACCTCGTCCCGTACCATGTAAGATGGTGACGGCGTGTCGCAAGAACTCAAGAGCACGTCGATCAACGATTCCTGTATGCATTTGTCGCTTCGACCACTGGACCTTTTACACAGGACCAATTCTACGAGGATCTCAAGAAGCGCTTGGAGTACTGCCGCTTAGGGTCAGGGCCCCCAGCACCTCTTGACAAAAATCTGCACGTGGGCTGCCATTCGCAGCGAATTGAAACCGAGGTTCTATGCCGACGTTCTTGTCGGTTGCCTGCCCAGCTTGTAGTTTTGAAGCAGCTCCCTGCCACCCAGGCCCCAAAATCGCTAACCTGCTAAAGTGAGGATCCATATGCTGCCGGCCGGAAGAAAGAAAAGAAGGGGGCAAGGCTGGTTGCTTGTGACGGGTTGGATCTGACGACACCTCCATGCCCCATAAGCTCTGCTCCCCAAACCCTAAACCCTAAACTACGGCTCAAGATCAAGTGGATGGTAGCGGGTGGCAGCAATGGCTGAATCCAAAATAGCCCATTTTGGGCTAGTCGTCGATCCGGAAAGTCGTAAGACCGTCGCAGAGAGGGCTGACTTCGAATACTCAGGGAAACCTGAGCAGGAGGAAGTAAGCAAGCTGAATGTTGCAAATCAGCAGATGGCAGTACTGGGGCTGAACACCCCAGACTCCCCATATACTTATGAACAAGATGGGAAAGGAAAATTCTTGCGCATGCCGCAGGAAAAGGCTGATCTGACGCTGGGGAGCTAAGCACATGACCGTGAAGGAGAAAGTGAAGGTGAAAGCCACACAGATAGGGCTCCTGAATGACAAATCAGCAGTGGTGGCTAAGCTGGATTGGAACAGTGCTCATTGTGAAAGGGACGAGGACAAGGAGAAAGTAAAGGACGTGCTCGAGAATGGCATGAATGCCGTCAAGGGCCTGCACATAGTGATACGCAAGCGGACAAACATATCCAGCACTGATGTGGCAGGCAAAGTGCGAGAAGGGGAAGTGAAATAGACCAGCCTAAAAGAGCCTGTAGAAGTTGGAGTAGCCTTTTGCGAGAGGAGCGGGCAGACTGTTGATGATATCAACAATGCCAAGATCCAGTCCGAACCTCAAAAGAAGAAGCAAGCCAAAGCTGAGGACGATGAGATGACCAGGGTCGGCACTGAAACAGTGAAAACGCACGCCGTGGACCTGGAAGAATTCAAGTGGAACGAAGGTACTGGCATCCTGTCGCGAGAAGTTCCATGTATCATCACAGTGGCTACTGAGCAAATGACCAAGAGAGGCGAGGTCAGGAGCCCCAGCAACCTGAGCGTGAGAACCATAGACAGCAAGTGCCCTCTCCCTGCGGCAGCAAGTGGAGTGAATGAGAGAAGGAACTTCCTATTGGCAGTGGGTGTTGAAAGAGCTGTGGAGCTAAGCCGCTTGGATGAAGGTGCTGCAGATCGAGTGATGAGGCGAGCAGATGTGGTCATTGGAGTTACATACTTAAACACAGGGTTCCACAACGGGCCAGACCACAGAGCTTCATGCATCCGTGTGATACCTCAGGCTTCTACGAAGTCGCTGTCACATGACCTGAGTGATGCTCTGGCTTATGCTGGGACAGCTGCAACTGCTGCAGCCGGTATGACAAAGGAGTGGGATCTACAGTTGGCACGGTGCTTGCTGAGCAATGATGTGCCACGCCGTGAGGGGGCTAATGCTCAGGAGAAAGAAATGGCTAAAGAAGTGTACTCACTCCTCGCTGATGAGAAGAGCAAGTCTGTGGGAAGGAGCGATGCTTTGTTGAGGATGGTCGAGGCACACCGATCGGACGTCCGAAAGATCATGGGGTTGGCTGATTTGGAAGGGCTGCAGTACAGCACGGTGACAGTGAGGTTGTATGTGGCAGCAGCAGCCAACGTGCAAGACACCAGAATGGCTCCTGATGCAAGTGCAGACCAAAATGGAACAAATCAGTTCAGGAACATGGCAACACTGATCAGGGCGGGAGCTCCAGCTGCAGAGGCAGGAATCCAAGTGCAGAATGATTTGAGAACCAACGCAGCCTCGCTGGTACTCTACAAGGTCAAGCGCTTGAGGAGAGAGAAATTGCAGTTTCTGCTGGATAACTCCTTAAGGTCCCAGGACAAGTTGACATTCTTGGCAACAACCAAATTGGAGTTCCAAGCTCTCAAAATATTAGGAGCCTTGGTGCAAGTCAATGGCCTGAATGTCGAGTTTGCTTTGGGTGCACAGTGGCCAGCTACACTGAGAAACCGCTGGAACACCATAGCATCGCTCATACAGCATCAGAGGCTCGCAGAGCAGATGACAGTGTTCACCCTGAAAGACATACCGCTGAAGCGTATGTTGGGCAGTGATGAGTTCCTTTGGGATGCGGGTGCGAGTGCTGTGCACCAGAGTAGTTGGATGACAGCAACCCAGAGCAGGATGACGACACAGGAGTCGGACATAGGAGGAGACATCTGCACATCGCTCGCTGAAGGAGCAGCACTCCCAACCGTGACGCCAGATGGTGGAGCCGAGAGAGATGTGACTCATGTTATGAGCACTCCGCACGGTTGGGCCAACGTAGGTGAGGAGGACATGGTCATGGATGATCTGGTAGTCTACTCCAGCAATGGTCTGATTCGAGTGTTCGAGTCTGATACTACGAACCCGGAGACTCTAGCACAACTTCTGGATTGCCTGATCGGCTTGATTGTGGAGAAGTTCGAGACGCCAGTACTGAGTCAGACGGAGGCATTCTCATGGGGTACACACAAAACCATGATGGTGCCCACTCAGTATGGAGGAAGTATTGCGGATGCGGCCAATGTTGACAGAGATGTGGCTTATGCTGTTGCGATACCTCCAAGCTTGATGGAACTGGTGTCTGTGGGAGAGCCTGTGTCGGAAGGACAGTGGCTAGCTCGTATAATGGCGATTGCAGAAGGTGCGACTATCAAAGTGCGAGCTCCCTGGAGGCAAACTGAGCAGGGGATGGCAAACCTACCTTATCTTGAGGCGTTTGCTCTCATGTCGAGGGCTGAGGCTGTGTCAGCACAGGTGCTGCGATTCGACAGGAGCCTGTCAGTGGATTTCATGAAAGACGTGCTGGCAGAAAGAGTTCCTGCTAAGTGCAACAACATACAGGTGAATGAGCAGATTGCAGCGTTCAGGGCGAGAGTTGCAGAGAATGGCTTGGAAGACTTATTCAAGAAGCAGGCTGCGATCCAGAAAGGCCTATTCGGGATCACTACTGATAAGATCCGCTTGGATGAGCTGAGCTTGAAACCAGCCTTCTCGGGAAGCAGTGCAACAATCCTGAAGACCAAAACGCGGTCATGTATCGACTACAACGGCCCACCGAACAGTAGGACAGAGGAAGCATGGATAGGGCAAGCATATGGGAGGATGGTGGTGTGTGATAACACAAGGAGCAAAGCTTCTGATGAAATCAGGTCTTACATCCCAATGCCTGTGAACATGATGGCATGCTTGGAAGACATGACGTAAATCCCGTACCCAGCAGCATTCCCAGCAGTGACAGACACTATACAGATCGAAGTGTGGGTGGATAGTCCGAGAGGGGTGCCGATTGGGTTGCACCACTACGTGTCTGAGAAGGAGATGGAGGTGCTGATGACTACGCCTAATGCCAGTGCAAGAGCGCTGTACTTGGTTAAGTGGGCACTCAGCACGCAGATGAGGACTGCGCTGGCAGCGAATCAGATATACCTGTGCAACGAGAACGCGTCAAGACCTGAGGGAGCCAGGACGGTTAGCAGGTTTGGGGCTCCCGCTCGATACGGGTATGAGGACATTCTGGCGCCGTTCGAGGACATGAGCTTTGCAGTGAGCACAGCGAACACAGATACCAGGGACCAGAATCTGGTGTCTTGGAACAGCTTTATGACAAGCTACTGCTACAAGTGGGACTGCTTCAAACCGCTGTGCGTAGAGAGTCCTGCCCAAGCTGGAGCTGCGAATCCTGCTGCTGAGACAAACTGGATAGCCATCGAAGGAGACCTCCTCCGAGTGATCCGAGACTCAGGAAGAGGGCGCCCGTGGGTATCTGGAGTGAGCTTGTTGGCGAAACGGAAGATGGTGAGCAACGAGAATGAAGGGGCAGCCAAAAAAAAAACCTGGTGAGGCGGTACAGAACTGGCCTGCTTCTCACGACCTGCCTGAACCGCTTCCGAATGCCTATGCCGTCAACCTGCATGTTGGTCGCAGACGTCTTCGCCGACCACGCCCCCGCCCTCGGATTGTGCCAGTCTCTGTGAACCCGTTGTTGGAAATGGTCCACCGTCATCGGCTACCTGGTGATCCTCGTGGTAGTGGCAGTGCTTCAGTTGGATGTCGACGTCGTGCTGTTCATCGTCGCCGAGCTCTTTCACATGGAGGTCGACGTCGTCAGGATCCTGGTGCTGATCATGCTGGAGGTGCTCGTCCCCGTCATCACCAACGTCATCGTCAACGATTGGATCGAAGCCGAAGCCGTGATGATGTGGAATAAGCCTTATGGTGTGGCTTCGACGAAGTGGGATTCTTGCACCGTGGAGGGAGAGTATGATGAAATGTGAGCTGCGGCTGTATTTTGTGTCTTTTGTTAGTGTGAACTCCAATACGGAGTGAGCTAGACCTACTGCGGTGGAGAAAGGCCCAACACACTCTTAAAAAAAAAAACCCTAAAGCCTAAACCCAAACCCTGCTCCCTAAACCCTAAACTCTGCTTCAATTTGGGATCAATTCCGGGTCGGTTTTAAGCGGGAGATCTTCAGAGTAGCAGAGAAGCTCACAACAGTTCAGTGCAGCAGCTGAAGCTCGTTTTTCAGTGACAAAGTTGCCCCTAAACCGTAAACCCTAAACCCCTAAACCCTAAACCCTAACCCCTAAACCTTAAACCCCAAACCCTAACCCCTTAACCTTAGCCGTTGCTTCCTGCCAACCTTCTCTGGTAGCAGGCACTGTACATCATGACGCTGTCAGTGCTCAAGCCGTGCATGGCTGAGTCAGACGAGGGTTTGGGGCTTTAGGGTTTAGGGGTTTAGGGCTTTTGGAGTTTAGGGGTTTAGGGTTTAGGGTTTAGGGGTTTAGGGGTTTAGGGGTTTAGGGTTTAGGGGTTTAGGGTTTAGGGGTTTAGGGTTTAGGGTTCAGGGTTTCTGATTTAGGGGGATGCTTGTGATGCGATGCTGCAGGGAAGGCATTGTCCTTTTGGTCTGTCATGGAGGCCTGCCGCTGGATTTGATAGTGCAAGGCTAGCCCTCTACACAGACAGAAACCCCTATAGGTTTGTTCAAAGACATCACAAGTTTTCAAGCCTGTGGCCAGTGAATGTCATGATGGCCGTGAGGATGATGATCATGACTCTGCGGACATTGATGACCCTAAACCCTAAACCCCTAAACCCCTAAACCCTAAACCCGACAAGCGTCGTCTTCATCGTTGCAGATCAGTGGTTTCTGTTGTGTTTTGCATCATGCGACTGTTATTTCATGGTATCCTGGCTGGGGGAGCCCGGTGGGATTGGTTTTCTTTGCCGGCGTGGCGAGTGACTTCGGTGCTGAGAGTATCTTCCGCCCGGCTGAAAGGCGAGTTGGCCAGTTAGGGCATTGCAAATCTTTGCTTGTTGAGCTCCCAGAATGCATTGTCCTTGTCAAAAGGGAAGGCCGCTGTATGAGGAAAACGTGGCAGGATCCAGGAGTCTCAGCGCTTTACTCAAGTTATTTCTTAGCCTTCGCATGGAAACACCTTTCTTCCAGTAGTATATCTTGACCATGCGCAGTTCGGCATACTGAATTCTGTGGCGAAGATGTGGCATGATGCTTATGCAGCAGTGACAGGATTGGGGTGCTGCTTCAGGGGAGGGTGCTGGGAAAGGCAGAGGTGGAGTGCAGAGTCACCCGGACAGAGTGACATACCCAGAGACTCCAATATCCCTCAATTGGGGATCATACCTTTAACCATACTCGGGATCCTACTTTAATTTGAAGTTTATAATCCTTAATTAAGGGATGTTGGAGTCTCCGGGTGACCCGGAGAGGCTGACACAGTTGACAGGGCCCAGGAGGCTTCCAGTGGGCGCGTCGTGTGCTGTGGTGGAGGAAGCAGGGCTGAAGAACTGGAAATGCCGACCGAAGTTTTGCAATAGTGCATATAGTCTAGCCGTGGTCTAGCCTGTGCAGGGTTCTACGAAAATAACGACTATGATGATGTTATGGTAGCAGCCCTACTTGGAGGTTCATGGGCAGATATAAGTAGGGTTATAAGTAGGATAACTATAGTTACAACTCTTATTAGGGGACTTACAACCCCACTTATAACGACCCAGGAACCTCCAAACAATGCCAATGGTGGCCGAGGTACAGAGGCCGATCTTTAGCGTCCTTGGCTCAGACTGGAGAGCTGAGCCTGTTTGGAGGCTGCCCAAAGACTCCAATATCCCTTAATTAGGGAATATACCTTAAAGTACAGTAGGATCCTTAATATGATTTAAGGTATATCCCTTAATTGAGGGATATTGGAGTCTCTGGGTGTGGAGGCTCACACGATGAGCTACCGACCGAGGTCCCAACTGGTTCAGTGGATTGTGGACAAGGCAAGGCAAATCCCGAAAATGGGGGATCCTAATGTAGCACCCTAAATCGTAGGATCCTTATTTTGAGGACACCAGGAATATTTGGAGTGTTTGCAGGGTGGAAGACTTTGGGCAGGCCTGTCTCAACAGCATGAAGCCTGCAAGACATGCTTCATAGGCAACTATTCTCATACCCGTAGCAACAGCGAGAGCCGGAGTGATGCCAACACAAGCAGAAATGCTGAACGCGAACATGGAAGTCATGGTTGCATGGTTACCAGAAGTAGGAAGCACGGTAGTAATGACAACATTCCAGCAATGATAACAGCCTTGGCAGTAGCAGCACTAGCAATCCGTCAGTAGTTACGGCCGCAGCCATAGTTGCACTGTTTCCTCCGACTGGTCTTGCTGATGTTGTAACTGATTTTAGGATCTACCCGATACCATAAATTCTAAAGCCTAAACCCTAAAATGCATCCACCTGGCCTTGAGCCCTCAACCCTGCGAGCTAAATCCGAAAGTCTGCCGCTCGCGTCTTCTTGCTCTGTGCCCTCAGGCCCAGAAGGAGGAATCTGTCAAGGACGATGTTCGAACCTGAGCCTTTCGCTTGTCCTGTATCCGTTAGCACTAGTCGTAAGATTCGAAAAGAACATGTACTCAAATAAAGCACACACATATACACATACACATATACATAGTCTCATATGTGTATATATACATAGATATACGAATACACATATACATCTCTCTGTCTCTCTCTTTCTCTATATATGTATATACGTATATATATACATATATATACATACACATATTTACGTAAATTTGAACATATACATGCTATATGCATACATGCATATATGTATATATATATATATATGTATATATATATATATATATGTATATATACATGTATATGCAGATGCATCTAAATATATACATATATATACACATATACGCATAGTTTTCATAGTATGACATGCATACATACACACGCCTATAACACACACTCAGCCACGACCATACATATATCTATCTATACATACATATATATATATGGTCCCCCCCGTTGACAGACCATGCCCTTCCAACTCACACGTAGTGCATGGTCTGTCATCGGGGGGAAGGTGCACTCGGTCGGCGGATTTCCAAAATCTCCAAAATTTCTGCAATTTCCAAAATTTCCAAAATTTCCAAAATTTCCAAAATTTCCGACATTTTCAAAATTTCCAAAAAGGCCGCCCTTATGTTTTGGAACAATCCTGTCCACTAGGTCGGGCAGTTTTGGAAATTTTGGAAATTTCGGAAATTTTTGGAAATTTGGTGATTTTTTGAAATTTTGGAATTTTTGAAATTCTTGGAATTGATTCTCAGGAGGGTTGATTGTGACCCATCCGATGACAGACCATGCACTACGACTCACTTGCAAAGGCAAGGGCTGTCAATACTCACGCCCATGTTTAGACGAATATCTATCTATCTATCTGTCTATATACATATGTATTGATACTCCTATATACAGTATTGCCATTGCTAATACTGACATTGATCATGTGTTGAATGCTCAAGCTACTACCAGCATTACTACTAATGTTACACTCCTATAAAGCCTAGTACGAATATGCATAACACAAATACTAACATTTACTAATATTGCTATTAATACTCCTACGCATATCAATAATCATATTCATATTGATTAACGTGTATATAAGTACTAATACAAACACACACCTGTATGTACTAATGTACATAAATATGCATACCACTATATTAAAATACAAATGCTTTAGCTCACTCATGTATCCAACTGTTAGTATTTTCGCGTGATCAAGAGTAATACTAATACAAACATTCCTGCAAATGTAAATCATCAACAACATTATAGTACTAACGCTAACACTACTACTAATACTTATCACAATATTTATACTAACATCAATATTTACATAGGTATTGATACTGCTACGAATACGAATACGTAAACCCTTATGCCTTAACAGTAGTGCTATCACCAACACCAATACGGACATTGATGATCTGCTCAAGAATGCCATTAGTATTACCAGCATGAACACTCATATTATGGCTAATACGAGTATAAACAGTAATAATACATACATTAATACTCCTACGAATACCAATAGTATTTTCATATTGATATGAATACCAATATCATCACTACTAGACGCCTGCATATACTAATGCACACGAAAATGCACGGGAATGCATATCATTATCTCAAAATACAGATATATACATTGGTGCATTCATGTATTAATGCTTTGGCATAAGCATATACCCATATACCAATGTAACAATCTACGTCTCGTTGTTGTATGAATATACTATACTAATATGCGAATATACTAATATACGACTAATGCAATATGCAAGTATACCGACATGACAAGTTAGCATACTAGGATGCCAACATACTGATATACTTATAAATGATTAGACAAAACATGCTTATAGTACACATACTAGAAAACTAATATGCTAATGTACGAACATACTGGTATGTTAATATACTAATAAACTAATACACCAATATACTAGTGTATTCATGCACCAGTTGTACTTACATATCAAATATACTCGTATACAAGTATACAAATATTTTGCTGTTCGAATACATTGATGTATTGATATACTAATCTGCTAATATGCGAGACTATCAATATACTCAATATACTAACATATCAAAACTAAGTAGTTCTAGTATTGATACTAATACTAGCACTTCTGCGAATATAAGCTGCTATTAAACCCATCATTAAGACTGATACTGATACTACTAGTAGCAGTGGTGCTGTATTACTGACATTGACACTGGCACTAGCGCTTACTCTAACACGATCATGAGCACTAGCACTAATTTATAGTTACTAATATTGATATGTATACTGACAGCACACAATAGTACTAATATTAATAATAATACTCATCCTAATACCGATACTAGCACAAAACTATTACGTAGCTCATGTGCCGCACGTTTGGTGCATGCGTCCTCAGTACATGGCATGTCAAAGTATACGATGTATATCTACTGTAAAGGTCTTACTTTACAGATCATCGTCGGGTGTGGTGTGTTTAGATACAATATCTCAGCCGAGTCACCTGCCAAGAGTACAGTGTCACAAGGCCATGGTCTGTCAGGGGGGGGGGGGCGAGCATATATATACATATATATATACACATACATACATACATACATACATACATACATACACGTGCACACCTACTGCCAGCATAAGAGTGTATGTATGTTTATGTGTACATTTCCAAAATTTGCATACATATATATATATATATATATATATATATATATACAGAATCATGTTTATGTTTGTTTTTATGTTTATGCTTATGCCAATGCATAAGCACATCAACTTACATGTACACATGTATACACGCACATAGAGACATAGAATCTTACATGCGCACATATGCATACATGTGTGCTATATTTGTATAAATATATATATATATATATGTGTGTGTATGTGTGTATACATACATTTTTGCAACACATGTACAAAGGTATTTGTGCATACGCATGTAACATATGCCTAGCATACACCCCTTTCGTTTCAGATGAGGTTCGGGAGGTTTATCTCCACGTGCAGACCTCCAACAAGACGGCGTGGCCCGGCAATGCTTGCCGAAGCTTCGAGAATTGCCTGGAGGGTTTAGGGTTTAGGGCTCCCTCTGCGCTACTTGGAGGTTCATGGGTAGTTATAAATAGGGTTATAAGTAGGATAGCTATAATTATATCTCCTATTAGCGGACTTATAACCCACTTATAACGACCCATGAACCTCCAAGTAGGCCCTAAACCCTGTACCGTTATAGAATGCCTGTAGATCCCTTTAGAGGGACCCTTAAAGGAACCCTTATAACTACCCATGAACCTCAAAGAAGACCTTAGGCTGACGTTCTACCACAAGTTCGACTTCAAGGCTGGGCATTTTTTGCCTCAGATTGCTCTTGCCTTACCAGGGTTTAGGGTTTAGGGTTTAGGTGAGCCAGCCCCGTGCTCTCCCCTCATAACCAGGGGGTTTAGGGAGCACGGCACAGGTGACCGAGGAGATCAAGGACGGGCCGTGCAGAAGCTTTTCGTAAAGTTGCCAGTAAGTTTCGAGAAGAAGTGCAGGTAGAAGTGACACACTGGGCCGCACTCACAAGGGTGGTTGTCAAAATTAGGGTCCCTTTTTGGATCCTTATTATAATACGGCACCTAATATTTAGGGTACTCAAAAAGGCACCGTAATTTTGACAACTACCCACAAGAGCAAGGTAGCCGTATCTTCTGCAAGCTGAAGGGCGGCATGAACAGTGTGCCTGTGGCCTTAGACCAGAGCCACAGCACAGTTCTGCCAGGGACGTCCACGAACTTAGGTTGCACTGGAAGTCTCCTGTTTGTCGGCGTCAGTCTCGGGGTCTTCTCTTTTTTGGTTGCTTTGTCCACTCGAAGATTCAACTGGGACTTTCCGCAAATAGGGGACCCTGATATAGTACCCTAAATAGTAGGATCCTCATTATAAGGACACCAAAATAACGTATCCCCAATTTTCGGAAACTCTAAACCCTAAGCCCTTTATAGAACCCTTATAGATCCCTCTAAGGAACCTTGTAGATCCCTTTAAAGGTACCCTAATTTTCGGATACTCCCAACTGCAGGACTACTACCAGAACATCGATCCCCCCGACTGTTATGCGGCGGCCACAGATTTTTCGATAGCTGCCCTTCCCACTTGAACGTTCACGGGTAGGTATAAGTGGGGTTATAAGTCCCCTAATATGGGTTATAGGTATAGTTACCCTACTTATAACGACCCATGAACCTCCAAGTACCTTCCTTCCTTCCTTCCTTCCACTGTCTCGCCTTTTGCAAGGCTTTTCGCCTAAAGCCCTTCAAGTCATGATAACACTATTCAAAAACAGAACACACGTGACAGCATCGAGAAAAACACAAGGACGGAAAAGAGCTATGTCAGAAGGAGGCAATACATGACGCAGTAGAAGTACAAGCCGTAATGACAAGACTGACGATCACGACAGCACGCACATAGCCAGAAGAGCAAGTGATGGTAAGGATGGTCGTGATTGGGATGATGACGCTCGTTGGCGTTGTCACGGTGATCATCCGTGCGACAATGATCAGCCATCTGTCGCCATAATCATCATCATCGTCATCATCGATGCTGAGGGAGCTTCTTTATGCAGGGGCCTGAATAGTTACCAATCCCATATATTCTAGCACCTTTATAGATCCCTTATAGTAACCCCTATAGATTCCTTTAAAGGAGCCCTATTTTGTTTCCCCAAACCCTTCTCTAACTCTTAAGGCTCCTTTTGTTGGGCAGACTGAGCTTTTCTCTTGGCTTCAGGTGCCCTATTTCATTTTCACCCAAACCCTTCTCTAACTCTTAAGGCTCCTTTTTTTTGGGCAGACTGAGCTTCTCTCTTGGCTTCCCTAAACCCTAAACCCTAAACCCTAAAGGTGCTCCGACGGCCAGTGAACGGCCACGAGCTGTCGCAGGAGGCTTGGGAGCGTCAGTCCTTGGAGGGTAAACCGGTTTGTGAAGGACCACGATTTCTTTCGGCGTGGGGGGGGGGGGGCTTCGGCAGGTCATGAACATTGGCATCGAGGCCTAGGTCTTCTAGCACAGCTCTGCGGATAGGCAGAAGCGCCAGAACGTGCGATGAGCGAGCTTTTGGGAAAAGATGGGATGTTGGGCTTTGAGATAGGTTGCAGACAGGTGTGCCGCTATGAGCTGCCTGCGATGATGCACTGCCTGCGAGGGTTCGTTGTGACTGATGTCGGCCATGCATTCGCAGTCTGTGAGACTTTGTCGAAGCCAGCATGTCTCTGCGAGCAGGCCAAAATCATCTGCCCGATTTCGCAACAGCCTAGAATCCAACACCCAGGAGTCCTCCCCAAAACCTCGCTACAAGATTTCTGAGATCTGCCATGGCGACATCGTCGTTGACCTGCTGCAGCATTGGGTCATGTTGAATACATTGATTGAGGACCCTGTGTGCCGGGAACCGGGAGCGAACAGAGACACAATTGAGCCTGATGCTGCACAATACATGCTCTTCACTGTACGTGTGCTTACACTTGACCATAGATGTGTATCTTATACTATTTGCTCATGTTGTGGTACAGTATGCATCAGTGCATGCGGTGAACATGCTATCCTAGATAGTCTGTGCCATGTTATGGTTTGCACATTATGTGCAGCTTTGTCTCCATAGGAGTCTATTTTATCTTGCATTGTGCATCTCGTTGAGTGTGTAATGTACCGTGTTGTATAGTATTATGTTGTACACTGTCTATCTTGTGTGATCTCACAGTACACGTACGCACAGCAGGCACGAGATTTTCAACACTGCATCGCAACTTCTTTGTATCCTCAAGCTCTGAACCCTGAGCCCAAATCCTAGCATATCATTGCCCGGGATGAAGATTCCACACACTGCGGATGATGATATAAATCCTGCAATACCCATAACCAGGAATATACCATAATTGCCATAGTCTATAGTAGAGGTCTCAGGCTGCGAAGGGCCGAGCAGGAAGTCGCAGGAATCCCTCCCTCCAAAACCCTAATCTTAGGGGTACTCTGTTTTTTTTTTGGTTATTATAATCCCTAAGAAGGGGTACTTAGATTTTTTTAAATTTTTGGTTATGATAATCCCTAAGAAACAGCTAAAACTATAATTTTTGCTAGGGTTCTAAGTTCAGTATAGGAATCTTCCCTTTGGTGGATAGGGAATGGAAGAATGGTAGCAATAGTAGTTATAATTGTACCCCATTCCTGCAGTCCCTACTAACCCAAGGTAAGTAATTTCAGCACCTAAAAGGATGAGGGACAGATCGTTCAAACTCCTGAGCCCCTAGGCCGCAAAGGTCCCACCGTGTCGGCTTGAGGTTTAGGGTTCAGGGTACGATAGGGGCCATAATAAATACCCATACAGGGAACTCCAGAAAGTTGGAATATGGATTAATGGTAGGATCCCCTATAATTTACCTCAAAGGGGTTACGATAATGATATTCCAACTTTCTGGCTTCTACTGTACTATGTTGGGGGTTGCTTATGTAAATTATCGTATAACCGGCCCCAGAACCCTGTTCTAATGATCAAGGCCCCTATATTATGTCGAGCCAGCTACCGTTGTGATGATGGGGTGTTACATTCTTGAACACCTTGCAGTTTTTGCTGCTGCTGCTGCTGCTGCTGCTGTGACTATCCTGATGCACGATAGGTCAGCATAGCAGCTTGAGCCCTAAACCCTAAGCCCTAACCGATGGCATCTTACACCCGCCAGGATGTGGGTCGTCTTGAACTCCAGAAGCACCAGCTGGAACCTCATCGAGCGGGTGATCTTTCCAGCGCCGACTCCCTCGTGACTTGTGCATGACATGGTGGATGGGCTCCTCAAGCTTCAACCTTAACCCTAATCGTTAGGGTACATGGATGAGGCTTGCAGCTTTGTCTAGGCAAGCAGGGTTCAGGGTTGCGAGAATTGCTCCGGGGTTGAGGATTTGAAGGCATGCTTGTGGCTGCCAGGTACACAGTCAACAGCTTCCCTGGCGAATTGATTCTCGTTCCACGCGAAGATGGTGCAAAGGCTCTGATCAGCTGAACCTGATCTATTTCTGTTCCTTTGATACAGCCTCCTAGCACTTGATATAGTCGTAGCCGCCATTGGGAGTATCGACAGAACGTCGCCATTTTTGCCATTCCTTCTGAGCATCATCACCATCATCACCATCATCATCATCATCACCAAGATCATCATCAGCATCACACTCATCATGACCATCATCCCCATCATCACCACCATGGGCGTCGTCGTCGCGACCATGACGACGACTATCACCGCAACCATCATCTGCGTTAGTATTGTCATGGTTTGAAGAAGACTCTGGCATCTGTAACCTGGCCAAGCTGATGACGAGCAAGATGCGTGAGGGTGCTGCTAATGGCGATAGTGTCGCTGGTGATGGTACTAGTACATAGTGGTTATGGTGGTGGTGGTGCTGGTATGTATGGTGGTCCCCTCCCTCCCCTCCTCCTCCTCCTCCTCCTCCTCCTCCTCCTCCGCCCCTGCTCCTCACTAGTTTAGTCCTCATCTCCTGCATGTTTTTTCATTTGTCACCTGCTCCTTCTTCGCTCCTTCTGTTCATCATCATCATCACCATCATCAGCATCAGCATCAGCATCAACTCCCTTATCTGCATTATCGTAGGTATAGGTAGTTTGATGCGAGGAGGTATCCATCCACCGCTGTGTAGCAGGTTGTCTTCCTTCGACACGTTTCGACAGCAGCCTGCTGACTAACTCTGTAACCGCACGGCCGCAGGCCCTGCAACCCCCCACTCTACACCCCAAGCGCCAAACCCCCCACCTCAGGGCCCCTCACCTTATGGTGACAAGAGGAGAACCCTTAGAGTAACATGGTAGCACCCTTCTAGAATCCTGAAGCCCTATTTGGAGGTTCATGGGTAGTTATAAGTAGGTTTATCAGAAGGGTAACTATACTTGTAACCCACATTGGGGGACTTATAACCCCACTTATGACTACCCATGAACCTCCAAGTATGTCCAGTCAGCTGACAGGTGCCTTGCTTGTTTCTGCCGTTTCAGCATGCCCGGCAGGGCACCCAGACAGCTATGTCGAGTAGGGGGTAACCAGAACTTTAGGGTCCAGGGGGTGAGGAATCTAGGGTGCAAGGGTTCAGGAGCTTAGGGTCTATCCATGAATGCTTGCTGTTTAGGGTTTCGATATGTTGTCCAGGATTTAAGCGTTAGGGGTTCAGGGTTTTCATACTTTAGCGATCCGAATAATTTGTAATCGCGCCCACCTATTCCAAGTATTAAGGGCCCTATATAGATTTGCGAGGACCCTAAACCCTAAAAGCATCTTAAACAGACCCTAAAACCCTAAACCCCAAACCCTAAAAACCCCAAACCCTAAAAACCCCAAACCCTAAAAACCCTAAAACCCTAAAACCCTAAAACCCTAAACCCTAAAAACCCGAAACTTTAATACTACGGGGTTCAGGATATCTGAAGTCTTGTCGGTGAACCCCGAAGATGACAAAACAAAGTGGGCTGCTCGACAAATGCCTACTTGGAGGTTCATTGGTAGTTATAAGTAGGGCTCCTTTAAGGGTGCCTGTAAAGTGATCTGTACGCATTGTATAAGGGTATAGGGTTTAGGGCTTACTTGGAGATTAGTTATAAAGTAGGGTTCTAAGTAGGGTAACTATACTTATAACCCTTATTAGGGGACTTATAACCCCACTTATAACTACCCATGAACCTCCAAGCACCCTCAACCCTAACCCAGAGACTCCAATATCCCTTAATGAAGAAATATACCTTATGACTAAAGCAGAATCCTTAGACTGATTTAAGGTATATGCGTTAGTTAAGGGATACTGGAGTCTCTGGGAACTCTCAACCTGAGGCGGGCAATAGACCCGCAAAGCTTTTGCAGCTGAGAAAAGGCCACTGCGTTGTAGCAAAAACTAACCAGTAAACCCTGTACCCTAAACCTGAAACCCTAAACCCTAAACTCTATGCAGGTTCCTCTTCATCTACTTCCATGCTAATGCGGAGGACATCGCTCGACTCCCTTAAAGCTGGCTTAGAGCTCAGGGTTTGGAGTTTAGGGTTTGCTCGGGATTTGGGATTTAGGATTTATGTAGGGTTTAGAGCACAGGATTTAGAGTTTCGGGCTTGCTTCGGGATCTCCTATTTCGGATTTAGAGTTGAGGGTTTAGGATTTACAGAAATTGTATAGGGTTTGGGTCCGGCGTTTTGAGCGAAAGTTTTGATGTCTGGTTTTTGGCTTGGAGTTGGGCTGGGATCTCTTCCCGCACAAGTAATGGAAATTCGAAACTAATGAACATGCAATCCGAATCGAAATTACACAATTTCTATTTATCCTGCTCTTGCGGGTATAAGGTTTAGGGTTTACGGTTCGCTTTGGGGGTTTAGGGTGATTTGTGCCGCTTGATCCCTATTCGCAGCTACGACGTTGAGGATCTTGGCCTCAGCCACACCTTCTGCACGATCTTGAGAGATCTCTTCCAAGTTCATGTTCTCGCCGTCGAGCGAAACTTGCATGTGTTGTCATGTGGCAGGCGCCGGATCTGATCCAGATTTTTTTCGTGCCAGGTATCCTGGATATGGCATTTGCCCTGGTACATGCGATGAGGCCTGTCGGCAAACCCCCACATGCATTTTTTCCCTGAGTTTAAGCCCCGGTACGCTTATAGTAGACCCTTGTAGCAACCCTTGTTGGTCACTTGCAGCCCTTAAAGATCCCTAAGCCCTAAACCCAAAGTTGTCCTCTGCCTTTGGCTGCGACATGTCTTTGTGACGACCGGGGACAGGCTGGCGTGATGGCAAACGCATCTGCCGCCATGGAGCAGCTTGTCGCAAGACATGGTGGAGGGTTTAGGGTGTTAATCGAATTCTTGATCTTGGTTTATGAATTTATTTGCTACTGTGGTTATACTTATTACTGCAGATCTAAGAAGAACTGGTTTCAGTATAGTTATAGTTGTATGCATTCATCGTAAGACTGCAGATATCAAAGTGAGAGAGGCGATCGTAGCAATATAGAACTGAAAGATAGCAGTAACGGCTCGACGTGTTCGGCCATTGCCTTCAGCTGTGCAATCCTTGTGCTTACAGCGCTTTATCATTCCCGGGTTGTCGTCGTGAGAACCAGAAACTCCAACCTCCCGTATTGAAGAACATTCGTAAACCAGAATGACAGCTAAGAACCCAACCCCTTAAACCTTCACCCTGAAACCGGTAATACTGTAAGCCCTCGAATACATCGTATGGGTAACACAGCCGAAAGCTCCAGCTAACCGTGCTGAAAACATCGTAAAGCAGCCCTACACCTTGGCCCGAAGCCTTACAAATCCGTCGCACAGGTTCGCCATTCACACGCTGAAGTGGCCCAGGGACGGCTGAGAGCTCAGCTGTTTGTCCTTTCAGTTTCCTGGTCTGGCCTTTCCATGCCTTCTCCGTTTAGGCTTAAGGCTTAACGGTTTAGGGTTTGGGGTTTTCAGGCCCATGTGATCCCAACTACCATTTGATTTTTCAATGAGCCGGGGAGAGTGTGGGCGTCTGACAGTCTGCTTCCTCATTGAGAGATGTGAAGCTGCATCAGATCGCAGAGGATCGAGTAGCTCATGTCACCTCAACAGACATGTACGATTGGCATTGGGAGTACTCTTAAGATTGCCGTTGCCACGGCACGTTGTTGTTATTGTTGCTATGATCATGACGATGGTTGTGATTATCATTATCTCAATGGCAGGTTGCTGTCGTCACCACAGTCCGTGTCCTTTTTGCTACTACTCTCTCTATCAATACTCATGGTTCTCGTTGCTGTTGGCATCATTGTTCCTGGATCTCAGTCGGCCATGATGTTGGGGTGACAGATAGGGTTCGGCTAGCCAGACATACAGGCTTACTTGCGACATTCATGAGTGCTCCTCTTGGTGAGCCGAGCTGGCTAAGCTGCTTCCGGAGCAAGGCCGCACCTTCTGAAGTGGCACGGGCTTGGCTCCACGACTTGAGCCAGACTGAACGGGAGGAGGCCAAAGCAGATGCGCCGAGCGCACGCGCGAAGCTCCGGCAAGCCCTCACAGCATCCGGCTGCGCGGAGATTCGGGAGGATGCTGCCAACGGTTACTGGGCTTCTGTTACAGGATTCATTTTAAGTTACCATAGTAAGGAAACCACTTGATTCATTATAGATCCTTATCATGGTATCGTAAATTAAGTTCCTTGACAAGAGCCCAGGCTACATCTACACCGCCGCAGTCTTAAGAGCAGCCGACGAGGTGCTAGGCATCCCTCCACCGAAGGCACAGGGCAACCTGCGCGGTGCAGCCTCTGGGGATGGGGCGCCGGTGGGGTCGCGATGTGTGCCTGGGACCTGGACCTAGAGTAGGCCCTTATTCCCTTTTGTTTTGTAGGGTTCAGGTTCCCTTAGAAGCTCCTTTAAAGCAAAAAAAGGTCACCCCTTTTTTCCTGGGTCACTCTTGGGTCTAGGTGCTTTCCGGAGATGGAAACAAACCTGGTAGCCTCGGCCTGTGGTGGAGCGACTTTCAGACGGCCTGTCGACCCTTCGAGCTCCTCGAGCGTGGCATCACACACAGGCTGAATATGGCAGCTGAGGTGGTCAAAAAGTTTCCGGCCGATATCGAGGGCATAGAGACTCTTCATGTCCCTATGCGAGATGCCTTCAGCAACGAGCGTGAGGTGAACGAGGGGAGCGTTGACGAATGGGCAGAGCAGTTGGGGCAGGCTTTAGAAATCTTACGAAGACTTCGCGACGCTGGTGCTAGCGTAAACGTGAGCTGTCAGATGGGCAAGAACCGGAGCGCAGCTGCGGTGTTGGTCTGGATGTGCAGTGAGGCTGGTTGGAAGCTGCTTCACAGCTCTTAGGAATTATGCGTTTTTATACTACAATAAAACTTAATGTGATGAATAAAAATGATACTTATAGAACTGAAAGGGATTCACGAGAACACGATTTTTGTCGTGGTTCTAAGGGCGGCTAAGGCTGGAGGAGGCTGTTGAGCATTTACGAGGCATCACGGCGCTGGCCTGTGGGAATCCTTACCTCATCGAAGCAGTGGCGAAGTTTCTGAATGTCGATGCAGACGTTCCGCTGAACCCAGCCGGGGACCAAGGCCAGGGAAGCCCAAAGTATCGGGGATGCCAGCTTACTAGTAGTCTGCTGCTCATCGCTGTTGCTATGATTATGATTATGACTAGTACTATCACTAGGACTAGTGCTGCGAGTACCAGTGCGCGGAGAGGCCAGCTGACTGATGGTCTTCTTCTCAGTGTTACTATGATGATGACTTGTGATTGTTACTGTTATTGTTTACTGTTAGTAGTACTAGCACAAGAAGTACTAGTACTGTTCCTTACCTACACCTATTATTATTCCTATTCCGAGTATTGCTGTTACTACTACTATACTACTACTACTACTACTACTACTACTACTACTACCACTACTACTACCACTACCACTACCACTACCACTAGGCACCATATACCTCGTTTGCCGCGCACATGGTGCGGCAAACTGGTGTTCGCTGATGTGCTTCATTGCAACATGCAGAGTGCGGTTATGCTAAGACGGTGTTTTCGCTTGGGCTTTAAGCACAGTCTGGAGCTTTGCAGGAAAGGGAAAGTGTTAGCAAGCAAGTTTGAATGTCTGACTTGCATTTGAACACAGGACGATTTGGGCGTCACTTTCTTAATGTTTTGTGTTCTGAAATCGGGAACAACATCGAGTTTTTGCTGTTCCGTTCTCTTTCCAACCCGGCTTTTTACGGCGGCAGCGGTCAGGACGTGTCTTGGAACGAAATGTTCGGCGCAAGCGTGTCCCCCACATCAAGCTGATTTTGGCTACTGTATTTCAAGTGCGTTTTTCGTGGCAAGCGCAGGACTTACGAATGTGGGTGGTTTCTAAGACCTCCAACAACTAATCTTTTCTATGAGATGAGATACTGATGATAGTATGGGAGATACTGATGACAGTATGGGATCTTCATCATCTTCGCCGTCACCTTATCGTTGCGTACTATGTTTTGCAAAAGGCACAGGTGCTGTAAATACCAGTTGGATATGCTCGCACCAGGCATGACCGCTTGTGACTGTGCGCCTTATGCCAGAACCCCAAACGTCCTTCTGCAGCATAAAGTGGCGAAACCCTGTAAACACCAGTGGTTCGGGCACGCTCGCACAAGGCATGAACGCTTGTGACAGCGCGCCAATCAACATGGAAGCTTATATGCCACTGACCGATGTAAACATGCCGTCATTACCCCCCTCACCCCACCCCGGAAGTGCGGCAAACGAGGGTGGATCCCACTACTACTACTACTACTACTACTACTACTACTACTACTACTACTACTGCTACTACTACTACTACTACTACTACTACTACTACTACTCCTACTGCTACTACTACTACTACTACTACTACTACTACTACTACTGCTACTACTACTACTACTACTACTACTACTACTACTACCGCTGCTACTGCTACTAGTATCGCTTTATTTTTGGTATTCTTTTCATCTTGTCATTGTTATTGTTATTGCTGTTTCTGCTACTATTTCTGTTACTATTACTACTACTGTTAGGCCTACTGTACATTACTATTACTCGTGAAGCCCGGAAGTTTCTTAAAGCAGTCGTATGGAGGAGACGTGCAGCTTTCAGAGATTCCTATCCACCTTGGATCTACCCGAACCCCAAAGTTTAGAAAGCCTGAATCAACCCCCAACCCTAAACCCTGAACCCTACATGACCCTAAACCCTAAACCCATCTAGACCCCCAACCCCGACCCCTCAAGCCTAAACGTCCCTAACTCCAAGTCCAGTGGGCCGTAAACCGTAAATCAAAACATCCAAACCCCAAACCCTAGCCCTGAAACCCTAAACCCTACACCCTAAACTCTATACCAAAAAAAAACCCTATACCCTCGACCCTTATCCCTCAACAATAACCGCCATAAAGCTGGGAGAGGCCACTGGATCTGCATCTCTCCGCCGGGCACGCCCACAGCCGCTGAGGCTCCCGTGGTGGATCTGGCTGAGGTGGGAGTTGTGGTTTAGGAATGAGGGTGCAGGATTAGGACTCAGGGCTTAGGATTTAGGGTTTAGGGTCTGGGATTCGGGTGTAGGGTTTAGGATTCTCTTAGGATTCAGGTTTTGGGATTCTTGCGAAATGTGGCTGAGGTGGCTGCTAAGGCTGAAGCACAGCTGGCAGGCGCCGTGCAGACCGAGGACGCGACTACATGGGGGCAGGATTGTCGCATGTCCTGCTGGGAATACGAGGTACCCACTAACATTATTTCATAAACCGTTGGCATGCTGTATGTTTTAGTTCTCTGAGTGTGCACATGTCTGTGGTAGATGTATCCACTGTATCCATGCATGCAGCGATACTCTCCATTTGCAACGAAGAGTCCTTGTGGCTTTTGGATTGCGGCGATTAGCGGTTTGCTCCTAAATCCAAAACCCGAGATTGCCTAAACCCTAAACCCTAAACCGTGGTCGAGGGTCGGGAGCAAATGCATGCGCAGCACTGAGCGCCCAGCAGGATCTTCTGAGACCGCAACGCAGTTAGAGTTTAGGGTTGAGGGTACCATAACATGCGTAACCAAGCTCACGCCACGGAGATGAAACAGCTAAGCAGCTAGGAAGTGCGTCCTCAGAAGCCCTCTTTCATAAATCAAATTGGCAGTGCTGAGAACAAACCGCAATGCGTGAGCTGCCACGAAAACATCAGCAGGGCTCACGAAAACAAGCCGCAGACAGGAAGAGTTTGATGCGCAGGATTGTCTACACATGTTGACAGGTATGGCAACAAGTCTTCCCACATGGCCCGTCGAGCTACAACCGTTCACCAAACGTGGTCTCGGTCCGTCGAAAGTGAGAAGCTTCCACGAGCGACGTTCTTCAAGACATGGCTTTTTGAGCAGTTGGTCCAGCGCTGCAGGGTTCTCTTCGAGTTTGTGCTGCATGTTGACAAACCGCAAAATGGATGCTGGTAAGCCGGCTGTCTGCAAGCTTTGTGCACTGCCAGCATCTGTTGAAATCTATGCAACACTTGCATCTCCCATTCCCGCCGCTGATGACGACGACGAGGATGATGATATGAAGAAGAGAAAAAACGACGCTGTGCTTCAGACCTTGAACCCCTGAATCCCAGTACCCGTCATTCCAACCTGGGAGCTGGGGGACGAGCACGAGGACACGGATGAGGACGAGGGAGGACGACGACGAACGACGACCACAACGACGACTACTGCGACTGCGACGGCGATTCGGACTGACTGCGAAGACGACTACCTAACACTGCCACCATCGCGACCACCGCGAGTATCCATGGGACGATTACTTTTCGTACAGCCATAACAGCCATTGTGCCTTTTGCCAAGCTGTTGAATGTTCGTCCTTTCGAGGAGGAGGCAGCAGGAGAAGATCTCTCTGACCTTTTCGCCGGCATTTGAGTCTCCATAGTCGAAGCGGTTCTAGCAGAAGGCAGGGTTATTCTATGTTCTTCTATATTGTCTATGGTATAATATTCGGTCATACTAGATTTTCTGATATACCTGTTTATGTTATGTTTTATTATATGGTACTATGTATAGTATGTCATATGATACTCTAGCATATATACATATGTATATATATATATATATATACACACATATTCGAGTCTCACACATTGCTCTTGTCTCCAGAGGATGCCGGCAGGGTACCCGGAGACACCACTATCCCTTGATGAAGGAGTATACTTTAAACCATATGGGAGACCCTACTGTAATTGAAGGCATATTCCTCAATTCCCACATAGAGCCCTTATAGATCCCTTTAAGCAACCCTTTAAGGAACCCTTAGGGGTACATTCCTCAATAAAAGCCCTAAACCCTGAACCCTAAAAAGGTGGAGTCTCTGGGTAACGCCTTGAGGCTGTGTACAGCTCAGGAAGTTCGAACAGACCGGGCATCATCATGCCAAACTGTGTGAGGGTTTAGGGTTTTGGAGTTTTAGGGTTTGGGGTTTCGGGCTTTGGGTGTATAGGGTTTAGGGTTTAGGTAGACAAAGGCTTTCTTGAACTTCGGACTCGAGTTTCGATATGTGCTGGTTATTGCTTCCCAATTGCTGGTGTTAGTCGCAGCTCATGATTGATGACTCTCTTGGTGCTTCCAGTGCGTTTGCCCGTAGAAGTGCGGTGTTGCAGTCGTTGAGTCTTCCTGTCCACTGCACCTCGAATGTCGCCTAAACCACATTCTTACAACCCTGAAACCCTGAACCCTAAACCCTAAACCCTGAAACCCTAAACCCCAGAGCCTCAAGCCTCAAAGAGCCCGAGGCATCACTCAGATCCTTCAACCCTAAACGCTCAAGTCCAAAACACCCCAAAGGCATCACCCCAAACCCTAAAGCCCACCAAAGAGCCCGCTCCCACTACAATGTAGGGTATATTCGTTAATCAAGGGATTCATTCAGATTCATGAAGGGATTCGATAATCAAGGGATTCATTAATGAAGGGGTATTGATATTGGAGTCTCTGGGCAAGGCATCACCCTAAACCTCAAACCCTAAACCCAAAGCCCCTACACCCCTAAACCCAGGTTTAGGCCTTAGGGTTTAGGATGTGTAGGATCCCAGAAAGAGCACAAGGCATCAAGCTCTTTGGTCGGAGCTTGGGAACCGGACCCACAATGGCCTTGGCGGCGAGGCCAGATCATGCAAGCGCCTCCAGAGCTCCAGGGTCCCAGAGACTCCAATATCCCTTAATTAGGGAATATACCCTGAATCATACAAGGGATCCTACCATAATTTAAGGTATATTCCTTAATTAAGGGATATTGGAGTCTCTGGGGTGTAGGGCTTTTGGTTTAGGGCTCCAGGGTGTAGGGCTTTGGGTTGAGGGCTCAGGGGGTTTGGGGTTTAGGGCTCAGAGTGTGGGGGTGTGGGGCTTTGGGGTTTAGGGCTCGGGATCCCTTGGGTCAGCAAGCAAATTTGGGGTTCAACATGCACAGCTCGGCATCTCGAAAACCAAACCTTGCATGTCGAACGCCATAGTCCCTTAGGGCTCAAGGTGTAGGGTTTAGGGTTTAGGGTTGGGTTCTTACTAAGTACCAGTTTTAGTCGAATTGCTTTCATGCACCTGTAAAGCTTTAGTCTAACAGCACAAAATAGGGGCCCTTCGTACTTACCCAATAATTTTTCTTGAGGGTTCCTTGACTTCCTTGTTACAAGAGAAGTCCGATGTGCCCCGAAACCCTGTTCATGAGTCCCCTAATGGCAGCTCAGGGTCCAGAGCCGTTTGGGGCCGTCGGGGGTTTAGGTGTTTGGAAGTTTTTTGGGTTGATTTATTTTGGAGCTCAAGGTCTGCAGCAAGTTTAGGGTGTAGGGTCGTCATCATCACAATTAGGAGCCCAGGGTAGGGTGACCATGCAAGGCCATTGCAAGGGCGCTTGAATCGCGACACTTCTATGCTCTACATCTGGCGATGTCCGAATGGGGGGGGGTGGTACCTTGTTCAGGGGCCCTTGTAATGAGGATCCGATTGCTTAGGGTTCTAGCTAATGTCTGAAACTCCCATCTCTTGGTACAGCTATTGCTCTGAGACTTGGGACGTATCCTTGCCCAGAGACTCCAATATCCCTTAATTAAGGAATATACCTTAAATTATGGTAGGATCCCTTATATGATTTAGGGTATATTCCCTAATTAAGGGATATTGGAGTCTCTGGGTGTTTGCAGGCACGACATCGCTGGAGTCATCCTCATCAGCCCCTTCACAAGCATCAAGGACCTGTTTCATGGGCAGGCCGGTGCAATATGCAACTTTCCGAAAATCAGGGGTAGCTTCTTTTGGAGTCCTTATAATAAGGATCCTACTATTTAGGGTCTTTGATTAGGGTCCCCTATCGGAAAGTCCCATAGCTGCAAGAGCGAAGCATCCCAAGCCCCATGGGTTGAGGTGAGGGTGCCGTATGCGGTTCAGGGTTTAGGGTAATGTAGGGGCTTAATAGTTACCTATTACCATTTTGGGGGTTCCTTATTCTAGGCATACTTGGAGGTTCATGGGAATTATAAGCAGGGTTATAAGTAGGGTAACTATACTTTTAACCCATATTAGGGGACTTCTAACCCCACTTATAGCTACCCATGGACCTCCAAGTATAGTATAATATACCCCCCAAAACCCTATTCTAATTCTTAAACAACTCAGACATGCTCACTTGCAAGTGTGTGCTTATTCCAATTATCAAGGCCCCTATATTATTGTGCCCTACTCTAGATCCCTTATGGACCCCTTGAAGGAACCCTTTATATAAAGGGACCTTATTCTACTTATTAAGGCACCTTTTTTTCTAGGGTTTAGGGTTGGGTTCTGGAGAGGAACAGCCTGTCAGGGTTTAGGGTTTAGGGTCTGGGGTCTAGGTTTAGGGTTTAGCCGAATTACCTGAACTTCCACCTTAAGTCGCGAACCCATGCGCCCCCAAAAGCCCAAGGCCACTGAAGCCCAAACCCCGAAACCCTCAAAACACGAATTTTAGAAGCCCGAAGCAAGAGAGTTGTCAAGGGGCCGCAGGATCTTGATACGGTGATACCGTGAAAACCCTTAAAGGAAACCACCTTCAAGGGTTCAACCCAACCTAAACCCTAAAGCCTAAACCCTAAACCCCCAAATGCACCGGACCGAAATAGGTAGGCTTTCTTGCCGACATGGTCGAGAATCGCTTCTGCAATATCGACCTGGCACCAAGGCGCAGCAAGTGAAGTTTTGGGTATAGGGTTTTCACGGAGGCTTCACATAGTAATACGGTATATCGGAAAGGTGTATTCCACAACGGTTTCGTGGGATATGGAAGTCTACGGTTCCAGGCACGGAAAAGGAGGCTTTAGCCACAGAACATCCAGCAGCACTACAACTGAACCCAACTCCCCAATTCCGTAAGTGTGATCTGAAGGGAACCCTCAGGCAAAACAGCCCTTTGGGGTTTACCGTTTGGGTTCAGGGTTTCGGGGTTTGGTTTAGGGTTTAGGGTTTTCGGCTTTAGGGTGAAGGGTTAATGCAGACTGTCACAGGATCTCCAGCCCTACTCTCATCATCCACGGCATGCAGGACGAGGGCCAGACTCCGAAGCCCCATCTGGGAGTTTCCGAAAATTAGGGGGTACCTTATTTTGGGGTCCTTATAATAAGGATCCTACTATTTAGGCTACTATATTAGGGTCCCCTATTTTCGGAAACTCCCACGTGGCTGAGGGTTTAAAGTTTTGGGCTGGCGGTTAGCATCTGTCAATTCAAGGTTTGGTTTTCGGCAAGCTTTACAGGCAGAAAGCCTGATCATTACTACTACTCCTCCTACTACTACTACTACTACTACTACTACTACTACTACTACTACTACTACTACTACTACTACTCCTGCTACTACTACTACTACTACTACTACTACTACTACTACTACTACTACTACTACTACTACTACCGCTGCTACTTCTACTAACTGGGGGGCTACTGCTACTACTGCTGCTACTACTACTACTACAACTAGTGCTGCTAGTACTACTAGTACTACTAGTACTACTAGTACTCTTACTTCCACTACTTCTACTACGACTGAAAGTCGTCTCAGCATTCTGATTCTGGCATGCATCCAAGCCGGATAATCGGGACGTGCAGCTCGGCACCTGCTTATGCAAGATTCTTCAACGCCGGGGGGTCTCGGTCAGCCTGATGCTGCACGCGCCCCTTCTTCGTTCTCTCCCTTCCTCACTCTTTTTTTGCTTCTCTCTCTCTCTCTCTCTTTGTCTGTCTCTCACTCTCTCTCTACATTTTTGTCTTTGTCTTCATAATGCTTCGAAGATCTGCAGCTGTAGCTGCAGCAAGGCCTTAGCAGAACTAGGTGCCAAAACCCTCGACCCTGAGCAGCAGATCGTCCCTTGAAGGATGCGCTGGTCCCTCCGGAGCACGGCCGAAAGGTCTACGGAGCCATCACGTCCAGGCGCATGCTCGTCTCGGGCTCAGGCGCAAGCTTCCGTTGATGCGTCTTTGTGAACATTAGGATCTTTGGGGCTCATGTTTCCTGTGGTTTTTCGGTGTTTTCTTGGCTTAGTTTGTGGGGCTCAGGGTTAAGGGTACCTGCTTGCTTCTGGGTTTTAGGAGTTGGTCCGGTGCTTTCTGATCCCTGCCCTGCCAAGGTTACCCCGAACAACATGAGCCACAACACGTCGCTTCTGAAAGATGCAGGAGTCTCGGTCCCTAGACCCTAAACCCTAAACCCTAAACCCTAAACCGTGAAGGTTGCAACCTTCATCCTTCCCATGACCCACTTCTTCTCCCTACCAGACTACACCTTCGAAGAACTGCAGGCCGGGTGTCGTGGGGTTTGGGATTTAGGGATCCGGGCTTTAGCGGTTTTGGTTTAGGGTTTAGGGGCGTAGGGTTTGGGGATTCGGTTTAGGGTTTAGGGGTTTGGGGCTAAAGTTTAGGGATTCGGGTTGAGGGTTTAGGCTGTGAAAGCGCCCCTGCAACAGGTGCCGGACTGGGTATTCCCAGTAACGACTCCAAAGGAGGAGGGCCATGGTGGCCGTGCATGTTGCAGATCTCGGATATCCTAAGTGTAGGTTTTAGGGATCCGCGAAATTCAAAGTTGAGGGTTCAGGGTCCAGCTCTCACGACATGCCTCGTCGCTGTCGCTTGCAAGGAAGAGGCACAAGACAACCAGGAAGACCTTGTCGAGATGCTCAGGCGCCGAGGGTTCGCTAGGCCCTATCGCACCAAATCCTTTACCCTGGAACCTAAACCCTAAACCCTAAACCGTTTCGGCTGCCCAACCCAGACCTCGAAGTCCGAATATTTCGCATAGGTGCCAGGTGCCATGTTATTACTGGCGGTCCTTCGGGATGATTGCCGTTAGTATAAGGGCCTCCATAATTACCTATACCATTCCGGGGGCTCCTTATTAAATTATAATTAGTATATAAACGGCCCCAAAACCCTATTCTAATGGGGCTTATATCATAGAACCCTACTCTAGATCCCTTATAGAACCCTTTAAAGGACCCCTTAAAGGATAGTCTAATTATTGAGCCCCTTACATTAGTCGTCCGGTGCGACCCCATCCCATGACCGCACCGAGGCAAGCGAACCAAAAGTCGGGCCTTGCACTCAGGGGCGAGACAATCTCCGATAGGGTTTAGGATTTAGCGTTTAGGGTTTAGGGTTATTTAGGGTTTAGGGTTAGGGTTTAGGCTCCGAGGATAGAACAAACACGTTGAATTGTAGTTGAAGCTAGTTGCAGTACTTTCCCGAGGGCGAAATTCGTGATAAAAGGATTCCCTTGTGCTCCCTACATAGTTACGGTATAAGATACGCACATCAAGGAACCCTGTACCTCAAGGAAGCCCACTAAGGTCACCATACCAGCGGGTTCTGTTTCTTTTCTCAATGTGTCCGAGGATGGCTGGCTTCTGCGAGCTGGTTGTGTGGACGTTCTGCCTGCAACCAGCCTGGCCGTGTCCTGGCCGCAGGGGCTTACAGAAGTAAGGCCTCCGGCGTTTTAGGGCTAAGGGATTGTTCGGCTTGGCGGTTGAGGGGTGCAGTGGTCGATGTGTGTAGGCTCACTTCTGTGTCTGTAGTCATACGACCCGAAACCCTAAGCCCAAGAGCATCGACGTTATTGCCAACAGTGCTATGCTGTCGACTTGGATCTGCCGAGCAGATTCTACAATAAACCTCAGAGCAACACGTGGAGTGGCCCCAACAACAGCCCTTTACGCAAAGCTCAGCAATAGCAATCAGAGTAAGCCCCTGAGTTCAGATGTGGGCCTTGCCAGGAGGTCTGGAGGAAAGCATAGTCGAGCCCATCAGCCGTGGGCGCCCCAAGCAGTTTCCAATGTCGAAAAGGCCGAGGCATGCCTGGAATCCTTCAGTCGTAGGAAGTGACATCATCTTATACTTATACTGTATTATATGACGTCATATGTGCCAGATCTTACTTGGAGGGTCGGGGGACCTAGTAAGTAGGTAGTAAGTAGACTCATAAGTACCCTAAAAGGGACCCTAATTGGGGCTAAGGTGCTTACAAGTCCCGAAAATAACCAGTTACTAAATCCCCCGACCCTCCAAGTATTGTGCCGCATCATTCCATATCTTAACGTATCATGCCCTCTCACATCATAGCTTGGATAACATATCGTATCATACCACATCATACCTATCATACCATGACACATCACATCGCACCATATCTCATCATATCACGCCATATCACATCATATCATTTCGTATCAGAACTACATAACATATCCCATTTTCTATATCGTATACCTTATGTCTTATATATCATGTTTGATCTTCTGCATCTTACACCTTGCGCATCTTATATCTTATATCTTGCATCCTGTCTATTGTATCTCAAACCTCATATTCTTATATCTCATATCTTGGGTCTTATGTCATGTCTTATATCACACCATATCATAACATATGCCGTCTTATCTTATCTGGTCACATTCCTTCATATCAGATCATGCCATTTCATGTTTCATCTCGCTTCATCATGCCATATCACACCGTCATCAGTTCACATCATGCCATATGATGTCTGATATCATTCCATGTCTTGTGTCATATCATGCTAGATCATGCTATATCCAATCAAGCGAACCTAAACTAAGTCATGGTCTATCAAGCTATGTAGTATCGAGATCCCTTTAAAAGGCACCAATAAAGCGACCCATGACAGAACCCTACGGTACCATTGGGGCACCCTTAAAGGATCCCTGAAAGGAACCCTAGGAGCTTCTGAGGCTTGAAGCCCGAGCCTTTTGCTGATCCTCCGGCCCAGCGAAAAGGCCGCAAGTCGTCGCGGACTGCAGGGCTGGTTTGTCAATGCTTGCTGTCGGGGCAACACTCAGACTCACAGGCGATCCCGGCACGGTGGTGGTTGACATGACACCATCACCCACCAGGACATTAGTTGAGATGCCTTCAACTTCACAGAGGCTGTATGTGTTAGATTCTTGTCTTCAGCCACTGCGACAGGACGGCCAGCGTAACTGAGCTGCAGAACCGCCCTGCGCCGTGCCAGATCTGAATCTCTTCCGAGCCGGATCCAAGGCACCTGCTCAACTGCAGAAAGATCCGACCGCCGCTGCAGTAGAGGCCGCTTTCGCCTCCTTTCGACACAGGGTCATGTTGTGGGGAATCCTGACATTACCTAAGGTGTGCTGTAATAGTGTAAACTGAGAAGTATCCTCCGAGGTTTGTTGACGTTGCTTCAGGTTGCGACACTGCTGTATCCTTTCTGATGCTTGCATGTATGTCTGTACGTATGTATTGTAATTTGTGTCGTGGTGATGTATCTTTGTAATGCATGTTTGTCATGTAAGTATGTATGCAAGTATGTAGGCCTGCATGCATGTAAGTAAGTATGTACTTTTGCATCTATGCATGCATGCGTGCATGGGCCACCTTGCCAGCATTATCTTCGTTTTGAATCAACACTACCACCATCACTATCGTCGCAGCCACGACCACGACCACCAGCACCACCATCATCATCATCGTCATCACCCTCATCAGTACCCTGGCCAGTATCATTAACAGCATCAACATCACGATCACCAGCATCACCATCACCGTCATCCTCATCATCCTCATCATCCTCATCATCGTCATCACCACCATCATCATCATCACCGTCATCGTCATCATCAGCATCATCATCGTCACCACGGCCATAAACACCATCACCGCAGCAGTCTGCACTATGATCCTGATGACGATTGTGATGATGACAGTGAAGATGATGACCATGACTGTGCTCAGCAACATCTTCATGAATGCCAGCATCGTCATTGACATCATCGTTGCAGCCGGCTTTATCATTGCTGTTGCTATAAATTCGATGTGAAGTCGATACTGCGGCTGTTATGTGCTGACTCCCGCTCCAGCGACATCGCCGTGTGTGCTTTGTTGTGCTTTTTCTGAAGTGCTGCAATCGGGCTCCCGTCGCAGTCTTGTGTTCGTTTTGGCCTTCAAATCGCTCGAAGTCGCTATCCATAGGCTCCATTGTAGTTCCTGTTTGGGATTACCTTATAGGATCCTAAATATAAACCACAAACCCTGGGCATCAAAATGGCCCAAAAGCCTTATGTAGTATGGTCTTTGGGCCGGCAAGCCTTAACATATGAGTCCTTAGATGCCTCGGGAAACAAGGAACTACTATGGAGCCTCTCGCGTGTTGGGGTGCTTACTAGGGCCTTAAATCATTACAAGGTACTCTTTTGGGGGCGACTTATTAAAACTATACTATAATTTGCTCCAAACCCTACTCTAATTATGAAGGCCCCTATATTACCTTGTGTGTTTTGGCTGCGAGTCGTGCTAACGCAAAAGAAAGCGTGCACAGTCCACTTCCAGTTTTGGGGTGCAACAGCGCGGTGCGTGTTCTGTGGTGCCATGCCGCCACAAGGTAGGTTATAATTTCGCTGCGTGAGGTCTGTGCGGACAGAGCCCTTGCTATATGTCAACACATGGCAACTGATTCACTAATCTGTCATGTGTATGGAGCATAAAATCAGGATCCCCGTCGCAATCCTGTTTGCTGGAGGATATGGTGCGTTGTCTGACATCCTGTTCCATTATCTACAGCTTTTGCTCGTGATGTTCGATCTTTCTGTGCTATCATAGATACTTGTGAAAGTTCTACATGTACTTGGACCTATCCTGAAACCCTGAAGCCCTCGAAGTTGAATCCTATCAACCCTAGTCGCCCGAACCTCTAAGCCCTCCAAACCCTCAACCCTGAGCCCCCCTAATTCAGCCCCGCAGCTCAAAAACCCAGAAGCCCTGCAACACCGTGAGGAGGGTGTTCCAGACGAGCTCGCCACACTTCGGCCAAGTCAGGCGAGATCTCAGCTTTTCGTTAGAGAGGTTTAGGGTTTAGGGTTTAGGGACCCTAAACCTAAACCCGAAACCCTAAACCGTGGTTTGCCGCTAGCCGCCCAGGGCTTGCTCCCTCCCAAGATGCCGTGTCTGCATGGGTCCTGCTGCTGGGAGGTATGGGATCCTCACTCACCCTCCGGGCTGACCAGAGGTGGGGCTTGCGTGAGTGTACCTGAAACCGCGAATGCTACACATTCAATGTACTCTATCATCATCTATTCCTTATAACAGAATATCAGCCGGCAGAGTAGAAATGCAATGCTGTTTCAGCATATGACTTATGTTTTGTTGCCACAACCAGTTATAATTGAATATGTGCTATTGCAGTCTGATGTAACCTAACCTAGTTCCTTCTAGACCCGAGGTTATTGAGAAGCCTGAGACAGTTTCATGTAAGCTAAGACAACTTAAACTTACTAATTCAACTCAACATGAGCTGATATAACAAGATATCTTGGCATACCGTATCATACAACATAAAATAGTAAACTTCATCGTTTTGGCCTGGGCGAGGTTATGCTCATGTAGTTTATGATATCGCATCGCACAGTACAGTAGAGTATGGCATGATGTGACGTCATATGGGAGTCTCCGAAAATTCGGGGTACCTTTTTTGGGGTTCCTACTTATGATAAGGGATCCTACTATTTAGGGTACTATATTCGGGTCCCCTATTTTCGGAACCCCCCCCCCCCCCCAATATGAAGAGACTACTGTTGCATGCATAAGCCAGAGCCGGGACCTCCCTTTGTTGTAGCTTGCTGCGATACGGTTGATGACATAAATCCCGCGTTACCCATAATCGGTTTAGGGTTTAGGGTTAATTCCCATAGTCTAGGGTCATTAAGGTACTGCAGGGTTTGTATCATCAACCGTATGACTTGTTAGCAGCGGTGCTCAGAAGCTTCGTTAGTCCTAAGCCCTAAACCCCAAACCCTAAACCCCAAACCCTTGGTCACAGACTTTTGTGAGGTGCCAATCCTCGGACAGGCTCCCAGGACTCATGTGCACTGACAGAGGTCTCCCGTGAGTATAAGTTCGGCCGCGCGAAGACCGAGCTCTAGCAACTAGCAAGGATGGGACGTTGCCAAAATGAGGGTCGCTTGTGTGGCGACGTTTTGGGTATCCGGTCTAGCGCAGTATGTCTTCACCGACCCTCATTTTCGAACACCGTCCCACTGCTCGCAGTTTCAGCTGGGGGTCGTTGAAGGGAACTGGCGGGAGGCGCCGTATCTCTGACAGCACTGACGGCTTAAGAGGGCTGCCAGTTGTTAGTGACTGGGCCCCTCCCGAGCCTGTTTCACGCTGATCTTCAGAATCCGGCAAGGTGACCAAGTGATAGCCTAAGGCATCTGAGATTAGTGGACAGCAACGCATAAGATGTTATGATGGCCGCAGGCCATGCCTCTTCCTGCCTCCTGCGACTACCCGCGACCACTCCCCGCTTTTGGACGCGCAAAGGTTCACAGCAGCCGTCGTTTCCGGAATACGCGCCTCAAAGAGGTGTGCACATGTTCGAAAGGCGCCGCGTCGGAGGAAAGTTGCGGGAAGGAAGGGTCCAGTAAACTAGTATCGGGGGCCTGAATAACGAACAGGGTTTGATTGAAGGGCTTGCGGAACGGGTCCTATAAGGGGTATTCAGAACAGGGGACTTAACAATTTGAATATGCATTCCGGGATCGGTGATTTTCGACTCGAGATGACCAAGCCATTTGTTCTTGAGTTGTCGTATGAGACCCCTCTTGTCCCAAATAAAGAATCAGGAAAGATTAGCATCTCAGGCTCCTGCGCATGCCCCAAGCCCTAAACCGCGAGCCCAACACTTGAACCAGTAATCCTAGACCCCGACTTCTAAACTCTAAACCCTAAAAATCAAAGCCCAAACTGAACCCCAAATTCCATCCCGGGCCTGTTTAGGCCGCACCTACCCCTTCCTGGGGTGCCCCAGGCTGTTTCTGCAGAGGTGGGAATTCAGGGCGGCAGCCCTACCCCCAAAAGGTATTGCTTTGGGTGGTAGCCTGTGCGAGCTAGCTGACAGCACAAGGGTAACAGAAGCAAGTGCCAATTTAGTATTTGTGACTGGATGACCCAGCATCCGGATACGCCGCCCCCTGGGAGTGTGGAGGGCCCACATCCTACATAGATATAACTGCCACTGCGCGGCCAGACGTCGTCAACTGAAAATGCTTGGAGGGTCGGGGGACTTAGTAACTAGTTATTTTACGGACTTATTAGTACCATAATCCCAATTAGGGTCCCTTTTAGGGTACTTATAAGTCTACTTGCTTACTAAGTCCCCCGACCCTCCAAGTAACCTGAACCCAAAGCCTCAGACCAAAAAACCCAAATTCTAAACCCCCAAACCCTAAGCCTCAGACCTCTAACCCGACAGGTAACTCCCAACCCGCCCTAAACCCAAACCCCAGACCCTCAATCCCCGACCCTCCTGTCCTAACCCTAAACCCCAAACCCCAAACCCTAAACCCTAAACCCCAAACCCTCTTAACCGCAGGAACCGTGGCAATTGCCGGCTCAAAGGCCTCAGCAAAACCGGAGAGGAGCGGCGACAGCGCGGCTACCTTTGGGCCCGCTCTCCTTGTGTGCCCCTGGCTTGGGTTTAAGGATTAGGGTTCAGGGCTTCGGGTTTAGGGTTTCGGGTTTAGGGTTTCGGCTTTGGGGCTTAGTTTTTGAGTTTGGGGTCCAGGGTTTAGGGTATTCCTTTCCGGGGTACATAGGCTGTAAGGTTAGAATTTAGAGTTGAGGGGTACGGTGCAGGGTTTGTTGTGAACGATGGTGTTGTTCTTCTGTTTAGAACTGTTTTATCAGCTTTCAGCGTTTCCCCGTATAATCTTATTGTGACAGCAATGTTCAGATTGACTACTGTCATCATGCTCAGTTTAAAACAACGATACTCGAAAACAAAGGCTCTTATCTTTGTCACCATCTTGCTGTAACATCGGATGTGTTTGATTTTGAGCAGTGCCATTGTTGCCACGGGCGTTGCTACTTGGACTATCGCATCGACTGTGCCTGTTCCAATTACAATTGTTACTGCTGTTCCTTTTTTAACCTTTGTGGTTTGTAGTTTGTGCTCCTCTCACAGCTAGCTTTGGCTATTGGTGCTTTTGCGACTGCTAATTCGACTATTGTTGCAACAGTTGATGTTTTTCTTACTGCTGTGAGTATTGCTACCATCGCTGATCGCACTAGCAAAACCAATGTGTTTGCTATGACTGACCGGCTAGCATTGGTATTGCTACAGAGACTGTCATTCGGTTGATGATATAAATCCTGCATTACCCATCATAAGGAATGTACCATGATTCCCGTAGTCTAGGGCCCTTAAGGTAATGCAGGATTTATATCATCAACCGTACTTGCCCTACGCTTTCTCCTGTGAAGAGATGCATACTGGGTCACGGGGCTATGTCTGTGTGCACAAAGTTTGAGAACTTTGAGACGAAACTGTAGCAATAGCACAAAGTTTGAGAACTTTGAGACGAGGCTGTGGCGATGGCCTATGCTCCGTCTAGAAGGCTTGGAAGCAGCTGGGTTTCTTCGGAGTTGAAAAATGGTCACAGATAGTGAAGACAAGACGAGGAGGAGGAGTAGTGGCAGCGGCAGCAGCAGCGGTAGCAGCTGCAATAGCAGTAGTCATGGTATTAGTGGGGCATGGAGAAGCAGTCGGAATGCAACTGCTGCATCCACGGCTGCCACTGCCACTACTACTGCTGCGTAGTACTTTTTTCCTTTTGGTACTAATAACCAGTACCACCACCAGTACGAGGACTCGTACCAGTACTAGTAGTAACTTGAGTAGTAGTACAAATACAAGTCAGAGTACAGTACGAGTACAAGTATAAGTACAAGTACCGGTACAGGTACAAGTGCACGTGCATGTGCACGTACAAGTACAACTGCAACAACGAAAGCTACTACTGCTACTGCTGCTACTACTACTACTGCTGCTACTACTACTGCTACTGCTACTGCTACTGCTACTGTTACTACTACTACTACTACAATTCTACTCCTACTCCTACTCCTGCTCCTACTCCTACTCCTACTCCTACTCCTACTCCTACTCCTACTCCTACTCCTACTCCTACTCCTACTCCTACTCCTACTCCTACTCCTACTCCTACTCCTACTCCTACTCCTCCTACTCCTACTCCTACTACTCCTACTCCTACTACTCCTACTACTACTACTACTACTACTACTACTGCTACTGCTACTGCTAGTGCTACTGCTACTACTACTACTACTACTACTACTCCTACTACTACTACTACTACTACTACTACTACTACTACTACTACTACTACTACTACTACTACTACTACTACTACTCCTGCACGCCTACGTTGGTCAAGAGGGCGAGTACCTGTGGCTACTGCTGCTGCTGCTGGTGCTGCTGCAGCAGCTCGTGAACCGAATCGCAGCTTGAGCTTGCGGTAGCAGCTGAAAGGTGTCCTGAACAGCATTCACAGCCTTATCCTTTGCTGCATTGGACTGGTTTGAACAAGAGGCCTTTCAAAGCTTCTTGAGCGACTCATGAACCCTGAACCACGAGCCCTCATGAGTCATTCCCACATCGTTGGTGCTGTGACATGCCCGGAAACCACCAGGCGGACGGCTCTGGCCTTTGGCGTCAGCAGCCTGATGGTGTTGGCCTTCTGTGGTCGGAAACTTTGAGCCAGGTTTCAGGGTTTCGGGTCAGGGCGACTTCTGACAAGATCCCCATGAAAGACACATCCAGCTACAGAAGGAAGTTTGGCAGCCCCCTGAACTGTGGCTCTGAAGCAC
The DNA here is from genome assembly GCA_905221615.1 of Symbiodinium sp. CCMP2592. Classification (NCBI taxonomy): domain Eukaryota; class Dinophyceae; order Suessiales; family Symbiodiniaceae; genus Symbiodinium; species Symbiodinium sp. CCMP2592. The sequence continues at coordinate 743,102 of CAJNDT010003223.1, forward strand.
CGGAAGTCGAGAGAAATTTCCTTCAATTCCTACACACCAAAGCCCAAAGCGCTAACTGCCCAAACCCTACAACTCAACCTTTAAACCCCTAAACCCATAAAGACCCCAAGCCCCCAAACCCAAACCCTGAGCCTTGACCCCTACACTCGAAGCCAAAAGCTCCTGACGAGGTCTGCAGCAGTCCTTCGTGGCCCTGAGCCCTGCGGGTGCAGCCAGCCCTCGCTCCGAGGTGCGGCGTTTTCTAGGGTTTAGGGTTCAGGGGTTTAGGGTTTACATTCAGGGTTTGGGGTTTAAAGGCGTGGGGTTTAGGGTTTAGAGGCTTTAGAGGTTTAGGGTTTAGGATTCTACAAGGGTTCAAGAAGGGCAAAGCGGGGTATGATAAGGGTGCTATACGGGTTTGAAAAGGGGCCCTATCTTGGTAAGACAAGGTACTAGAAGAAGAGTACAAGTGTATTGTAAGGGAACCATTCTTGGGTTATACGGTTCGGGGCTTACGGGACTGGGTTTAGGCGTAAAGTTTGGGATGTAAGTGGGTTTATTGGGTGTGGCGTCTACAGAGGCTGAGCCTTGGCAACAGGCAACAGGCAAGACGGCAAGATAGGTAAGATCTGCCGGCTGCATTAATTTAGAGACTGTTTAGGGGTAAGGAGTACGGAATACAGAAGGCCCAGTCCGACTCAGCAACGACATCATCACTCCAAAACCCCAACAACCCAACACGCGTTAAAGCAGCAGCATTATATTATGATTATTGTACGTACTGTTTCCTGGACCCCAAGGAGCCTACCTTTTTGGGGTTCCCTAGTATGATTTCTTTATATAAGTCCTTAAACAGGTAGTTCAGTTGGGGTAAAGGTTGTTATTAGTAGCAATATTTGTCAGGATCGTAATTATGAATATTGTTGACCAGCTCCCTGAACCCGGCATCCCAAAGCTTGAACCTGGCCCGCAATGCTGCGCCCACACCCGCATGTGAACTCCACAGGTCCGGCTGCTTGCCGGGGCAGGCCGGCTTTGCAAAGAACGTCCGAGGGTACACGCCGAGAGCAGCTGCCGCAGAACGGCGTCAGGGTCGGGTTTGGTTCAGGCTTGGGGCAGTTTTCAAGAATTCGCATGTCGTTTAGGTGTAAATCTCCCACCCTCACCCTGCAAATTTTGAGCTGCAAGGGCAACAGCAGACGGCTAGAGCTGCGCCACCCAGCGCTTCTGTGGCCAGCTGGGGCATTCCAGCTGCGTGCCCTCCCTAGCGCAAGGTGGCGAGGGTTACCCTAAACCCCAAAACCTAAACCCTAAGCCCTAAACCTTAACACCCTACAGTGAACCCTAAACCGGTTGAGTGTCCTCAGCCAACATTGACATGGCTTCTGGAGGCTAGTGAGCATGATTATAACGCTGTTTTAGCCTTTAAGAGCCGGGGCTGAGGGGTTAGGGTCTTTAGGCTGTTGCGACTGACGGTTCATTTCTATTCCGGCATAATGTAGGAACCTGATTAAGAAACCCTGGGCCTATAACCCCTAAACTGTAGGGTTCATAGAAGGAACCCTAATGAAGGCCCAAGGTTTCTTAATCAGGTTCCTACATGACGAAATCTGAACACCTCCCAAACCCCAAATGGGAGTTTCCGAAAATAGGGGACCCTAATATAGTACCCGAAATAGTAGGATCCTTATTATCAGGACCCCGAAACAAGGTACCCCAATTTTCGCAAAGTCCCAAATAAATCACAAGACCAAAGCCTGAACACTCAACTGCTTTGTTTTTGAACCCTCTTTTCCGTCTGCTAGCCCTTTTACCCAGAGACTCCAAGATGCCTGAATTAAGGAATATACCTTAAATCATATTGGGGACCCCACTATATTGTAAGGTAAATTCCTCAATCAAGGGAAAGATGCCTTAGATCAATGTAGGATCCCTGATATGATTTAAGGTATATTCCTAATTCACTTTATGGAACCCTTATAGATCCCTTTAAGGAAACCTTTAAGGACTCCAGGATGCCTGATATGATTTGAGGTGTATTCCTTAATGAAAGGATCCTTTTTTCGGGACTTATAAGTACCATAACCCCAATTAGGGTCCCTTATAGGGTACTTATAAGTCTACTGGCTACCTACTCACTAAGTCCCCCGACCCTCCAAGTAAGGTATATTCCTTAATGAAAGGATCCTTGGGTCCCTGGGCAGAGCTACCTGAGGCTCGCTCTTGGTGCGGCAGTTGCCCTGAGCTGAGCTGGACATGTCGTCACGGGGAGTTGCACAAGATTCGAGTTCAATCTGATGTGCCAAATAATTTTTGATTTTTTCACCAGTTCAATCTGATGTGCCTGTGTTCGTACGATATGGAGTATCTAGGCCCTAGACTAATTCCGAAAGCCCCATAGCCCCAAAGCCCTGAACCCCTAAAACCTAAACCTTAAACTCTAGCTCCTGGCCCTCGCGGCCGTTCGGCAGAGACCTGAAACTCTCAAGCCCCTGAAACCTTTAACCTACAGTCCCCTCCCCTGCACCCCTGAAGCCCTAAAGCCTTGAAGCCCTAAAGGCCTAAAGCCCTAAACCCCTAAAGCCTGAACCCGTATACCCTAAACCCTCAACTCCGAACCCTAAACCTGTTAAACCCCCTAAAGCCCTGAACCCTCAAACCTACAGTCCCCTTTTGCCATCTTGAGGTGTTGGCCTCGCAGAGTCGTGATGAGCCGAGGCCTTAGGATGGAGTATGTCGCGAGTTTAGGGGTTTGGGGGTTCAGGGTTTAGTTTAGGGTTTAGGGTTTAGGGGTTTAGGGGTTTAGGGTTTAGTTTAGGGTTTAGGGTTAGGGGTTTAGGGGTTTAGGGGTTTGGGGCTGAGCTTAGGGTTTAGGTTTTAGGGGTTTCCATCTTCTTTTTTCTCCTCTTCCGAGCATCGCAATCATAGAATGACTGCAGTGCGTATGAGTGCTTTACCTTGGTACTACGTAGTCTGACAACTACCGCTGTTGCTCTTGCTGCTGTTGCTGCTGGTGTGTTGCCGTTGCAATTCATTTTGCTGTTGCTGCTGCCACTGCCGATGATGCTGCTGCTGTTGTCGTTGTTGTGGTTTTTGTTGCTGTGTTATCTTTACTCGTCGTCGCTGATGTTGCCGTGGCCTGAAGGCCTCAAGAATGAACCCGAGGTCCTGCACCACGATGTACGGCAAGCACGACAAGAAGACCTTCAGGGGGACCGCCCACTTGCGACCACTTGCGACCGGATTTGGATATATCGGGTTTCCAGCGTTACGGGGCTTCAGGGGTGAGGCTGTAAGACTGAAGGAGATTCGTCTATAGAGCTGGCCGTCGCCACCGCGGAGTTTTCGGGTTATGAGCTTCCAGGCTAAGATTAATAGTCTAGAGCCTTGTACCCTAAGCCTAAATCCTAAACCCAAACTGCCAGAAACAGGTTCGGAGACAACTTTCAGATCAGGACTTGATTAAAGAAGAGGGCTGTAATAGATGATATTCCATGACCGAGTATGGTACTCCATAGCGGTATACAGAGCTGCAGCGTAGATTCGTGCAGAATAGTGCATATGTCACGACACGACAGGACCGAGCACCAGCGAACAAGAATGTGTCAAGCTCACAGGTTCTAAATCTATGATTTCCACAGACACATTCAGCACGATCTACTTAAATCAGACCACACCAAGAAACGGAAGGCGAAGAGATGGAGCCAGGAGCCAACATGTAGATGTGCCGCGACTGCAGGGAATCTATGCCTGCACATTCAGCTATCGCAGGAAGCAGCATGCCCACAGCTTCGGTAAGTACCGCATGCGCAAGAACAAGGCGGCTGCTTGCGGCTACAGGGTTTAGGGTTGAAGCTTGTTGTCGTAGCAAGGACCAGAAATGTTCGAGTACGGTTGAGACTTGCTTCCGGTTCTCTTTGTGGTACCAATCGCTTGGGTTTGTACTTCTGCAGGCGCGACGCATCCAGGCAATCAAGCTGCGCACTGAGACGGCTGTGCCATGTGACTCACGTCCTTTGAATGCCTGCTTGGAGGTTCATGGGTAGTTATAAGTGGGGTGATAAGTCCCCTCATATGGGTTATAAGTATACTTGCCCTACTTGAAACCCTACTTATAACTACCCATGAACCTCCGAGCTTTGAATGCTGAGCTGGACCATCGGTGTCTCTGTCAGGAACGGAACCTACGACCCCGAGAATACGCCCCAGAGGGTGGCTCTGATGCATGCATCTGGCTTTCGGACCCTCCCTATAGTCTCCATTGTAGTTCCTGCTGTTGTTTTAACAACATATATATATATATAGTTCCTGTTGTTGTTTAACAGTATATACAAAAATATCAGGATCCCGTAAGGTACCCTCAAAAAGGAAGTACAGTGGAGACTCCAGGTAGGATTCGGAGCTACTTCCTGAGACTAGCCTGTCTGCAGGGACAGCCTGAGCCTGAACATACCTGGGACTACGACAACATCGTCGACAACCCCATGTTCCTCGGCTGCTATGATGGAGACCCCAGGATCCTTCGGTTCAGGGGCACTTACTCAAGGAATCGTAGTTTTAGGAGTATTCCCGAACTATGGGCTTTGAATCTCTCCATCAGTTGCATCCAGGGGCTGCTGTGCCTTGAAAACTTGCCTGATGATCTAGCTGACGTGCCCAAAGCAAGTTCAGACTTCAGCTTGAGCCTGAACCCTAAACTTTCCTAAGCCCCGGGGCACCCTAAACCCTAAACTCTATACAACCGACGAATTTCTGACTTTTTGTGTTGGCCAGATACTATGCTCCGGACTACCTGAAGGAAGTCATGGCTGCGCGGCGCCCAGATTGCGGCAGCAATCCAGATGCCCAGAGACTCCAATATCCCTTAATTAAGGAATATACCTTAAATCATATTCAGGATCCTGCAATAATTCAAGGTATGTTCCCTGATTAAATAAGGGATATTGGAGTCGCTGGATGGTCGTGTTGATAGACACGGAAATGATGCTTGCAGGCAAACAAGAAGCACGGCCGATGCATCTGAACAAGTTTGTCTGTCTGTATGTTTATATGTGCGTACGTGCATGCATACGCATGTCTACACAGCTAGGTATTATGTTCCAAGCTGTAAGTTGCATCGGGTTCACCCAGACTACATCAGGATTACTGGGATGACGTGAACGAGGTGATGCGCAAGAAGTGGAAGGACGAGCGAGTGTCGGCAGTAGCACCCATGATTTGCCGTGTGCACTAAGACGCTTCTAGCCCCTTCAATCATATGTTGGATCACCTTGTGCAGAGTTTCTTCTCGTGTAAGTCGGAACCGGTCGCGCGCTTCGGTGTTGCAACTTCGGGAATACAGGACGAGGGAAATCCGTCCGAATCAGCTTGCTTCTGTGATAATATAGCTCTTTCACGGTGTTATGCTGACTAGGAAACTGGAGCAGCAAGTCCAGCTAGTCCTGAAGTTTCCCGAACTGGAAGCCTGACTTGTGTGCATGGAAGGAGTACATGGGCGTCAAGGGGAACCAGCGGTACTTTAAGAACTGGACTCCGCCTGGAATGGAGCCACCGCCAGAGGCGCGCCGGATAGTATAGGTCTCATGGTGCGGTGCTTGCTTGGAGGGTCGGGGGACTTAGTAACTGGTTATTTTGGGGGGACTTATAAGTACCATAACCCCAATTAGGGTCCCTTTTAGGGTACTTATAAGTCTACTTACTACCTACTTACTAAGTCCCCCGACCCTCGAAGTGTCTTTCAGGCATGACCATGCAACAGCCTGAGTTGTGTCACGAGTTGCATAGCTGCCTTGATTAAACGCTCTCTTGGCTTCAATCTCGTGAAGTCGAACACACCAAGAATCCCAAACCCTAAACCCTAAAGTCTTGAAACCTAATCCTCAAAGTCAGAATAGACCCTAAACCCTAAACCCCTACGCCCCTGAGCCCAGAAACCCCTAAATGCCGAAAGCCCCAAACCCCTAAACCCCCTGAGCCCTACAACTCGCCCAACCCTAAATAGCCCACATCTTAAGGATCTATACAGAACCCTAAGCCCTAAACGCTACATGTAAATAAGGGAATCATAGTAGGGAGCCCTAAACCCTAAACCCGAAACCTTAAACCAAAAACCCTACAGTTTAGGGACGTATAAAAGGGAGTCATAATTAATAAAGAGCCCTAAATCCTAAACCCTAAGCCCCTAACCCCTAGCCCCTAAATCCCTAAACCTTGAACCCTATCCCCTAAACCTATAAATCCTAAACCTCAAACCCTTCAGTGAGCCCCAAACCGCAGGCGGAGCCTCCAGCTCCTTCAGATCCTCCGACTCCGCCGACTCCCCCTCCCGCTCCGAAGGCCAAGGCAGAACAGAGAGGAAGGGTGTAGGGCCTGGGAGGTTTGGGGTTTAGGGTCTAGGGGTTTAGGGGTTTAGGGGATTAGGGTTTAGGAGGGTTTAGGGCTAAAGGGTTAAGGGTTTGGGGTTTATAGTTTCGGGTTTAGGGCCAAGTTTAGGGGCTTGGGGGTTTAAGGGTTTAGAGTCTTTAGAAATTATGGTTTGCGGTTTAGAGGGTGTAGGTTTTTACGGTTCAGGGTTTGGGGCTTCAGGTTTAGAGGTTCTTGGGGTCTGGGGGAGGGTTTCCAGAGTTGGGTTCCGGTATTAGCAGCGGTGGAGCCTTACCAAAAGATCCTGCAGTCCTACACTTCTGCGTTGAGAAACTGACTCGGTAGCAATCGAATCCAATGGCGCACTGGCAAGAAAACCTTTCCCTCGGATCGATCTTAAAGCCATGAATTTCTTGTAGCCTTCAAACGCCGAAACCCCAAACCCCTGAACCCTCAACCTGAAAACCTCTACAACCTCTAAGCCCCAAACCCCAAACTCCGTATGCCGCGAAACCCTAAACCCTGAAGCCTCGGTTCCCTGAGTTCTGAACTCCAAAAGTTTGTCTGATTCTTAGAAAGGAATGGGGGAATGCATTATGGAGACTATTATTGGGGATTACATATGGACTACTACTATAGGGGCCTAAACAACTACCCATACTATTCTGTGGGTTCCTTATAATGATTAGAGTATACTGGGCCCCGAAACTATTCTAAGCATTAAGGCCCCTTTATCATAGAACCCTGCTGTAGATCTCGTATGGACCCCTTTTAAGGATCCCTTGAACGGAACCCTATTCTAATTATTAAGGCCCGTATATGTGGATAGTAAGCACCAGGGACCTAAACCCTAAATTCTAAATCCCCACCCCGGCCCCCTTGGGCCGTTCCCACCCATAACTGGGTGCCCAGACACTGAAGATGCCCGGCAGCCTTTACACCCGCACTGGACCAAACAATGGATGGAGCCTATGGAGAGTGGTCCGCCTCGCCGCCAGCCAGCCAGAGCTGGGCCTAAAATCCACCAGAACACCTTGATTCTCCCCTTGATGGGAACACCCTGGCCCTAACCCAGTCCAATCCCTCCACCATTGACCCTAAACCCAAAACCCAAAACCCAAAACCCTAAACCCTAAACCCTAAACCCTAAACCTTAAACCCCTAAACCCTAAACCCTAAACCGTGGCATTTTCCGGCCACCCAACATGGGCAGCTCAAGGGGGGTTCCGGGCCTCCGGGCTGGCCGGTTCCAGGGACCCGGGACCTGCTGGGCCGGTCCTAAAAGGCCTTTGTGCCCCTGTCCCTTGGCCCTCTGGCCGTCCTGTCCCAAGAGATCCACAATAGCATGGATTATCCGCCACTGCGCAAGAAGACACCCTAAACCCTAAATCCTAAACCCTCAACCTTAAACCTTAAACCCTAAACCCCTTGCTTGGTGAGGCTCCCTCCAAGCCGGCTCCTGAGGAGCCGCCTGAGGAACCCGTGACGGAGGAGGTGCTTGGGGTTTGGGGGTTTGGGGTTAGGGTCTAAGGTTTAGGGTTTAGGGTTGAGGGTTCAGGGTTCAGGGTTTAGGGTTTAGGGCTTTAGGGTTTAGGGTTTAGGGTTCAGGAGCGTTAAGGAATAACTACGAGATATTGGAGTCTTTAGGTGGGGGGAAGAGCATGGATTTCAGGAGTTGATATACGGGCTAAATAAGAATAGGGTTTCAGGGCCCATTAGATCATAAATATAATAAGGGCCCACCTAAAAAGCTAGTAGTGGGGACTTCAGGAGTTAGGGTGTACTGTGCCAGAGTTTAGGGGTTTAGGGGGCAGGGGTTTAGGGTTCAGGGTGTAGGGTTTAGGGTTTAGGCTAATATTCGGGATTGAGCCAAGTTAAGGATTTCGAAGTAAGGGTTTAGGGATGGTGTAGAGAAGCGAATGGAGGGTTGAGGGTGGAGACGGATTCGGATACACTACACCACGTGTGCTCCTCCACAACACAGTAATGCAAGCATAGATAGTTTTTTGATTTCTGGGCATTCAGAGGTGTCACATCCGCCCGCAGCGCCGGAAAAAGGCGGAAATCAGGAGCAAGCCAAGAGAGATTGAAGATAGATGGATACAGCAGGCAGGCAGGCAGACAGACAGACGGACAGGCAACCCCTCAACCCTGAACCCTACAGCCAAAACCCCTAAACACAGGTAACACTGTAACAGCCTGCACTCTGGGGCGCTGTACAGCTATTGCTGTGGAAACAGGCACCCCAAAAAAACCAAACCCTAAACCCTAAACTAAATGGGGCTCGTCTGCTGGCATCACTCGGAGTTAAAGGAAGTAGCAGCCCTAAGATCCTAAGCCCTAAACCCCTAAACCCTACACCCTAAATCCTTAAGACCCTAAACCCTAGAGCCCCAAGCCTCGCCATATCTGCAATCATCTCGCCCAAGCGGGCTTTTGAGACGCTTCATGATCAAAAGGAGCCCTCACAAACAACCCCAAGACCCCAAATCCTAAACCCTAAACCCTAAACCCTGAATCCTAAACCCTAAACCCTAAAAAAAAAAAACCTAAACCCTAAACCCTAAACCTTAGCCAAGAGCCTGAAAGGAGCCTCAGGCACCGGAGCCGGTGGCAGAGGAGAAGGCTGGGCCTTCCAAGCCTCTCGGGGTCTTTAGGGATTTCAGGGGGCGTAAGGGTTCCTTTCAGGGTTTACTACAGGGGATCCCGGAGACTGCAATATCCCTTAATTAGGGCATATACCGTGCATTATAGTAGGATCCTTAATGTGATTGAAGGTATATTCCATAATTAAAGGATGCTGGCGTCTCTGGGATCTGTAGAGGGCTTAGGGTTTAGGGGACTCCAATATCCCTTAATCAAGGAATGTACCTTAAGCCCACATAGCCTACATCTCAAGGATGTATATACTTTGTGGCTTTATCTAGGGTTTAGGGTTTAGCTGTACCTTAATTCCACATGACCTAGCTTGTTTTAAGGGTTTATTTAGGGGAAGTTAGGAATTAGAACAAGGAGCCCAACAAGTTCAAGGACTTACAAGGAGTCCAATCATGTAGATGTCCTATAGGATCCACGTAGGGTTTCGGTATCTCATGGCTTTCGGGCTGTAAGCATCACCATCGCATCGCAGTCGTGTTCATGTGAGATGAACAGAGCGTCGCGCAGCACAACGTCTGGAGAATGACCAACAGGGAGTTTCCGAAAATAGGGGACCCTAGTATAGTACCCTAAATCGTAGGACCCCTATTATAAGGACTCCCAAACAGGGTACCCCTATTTTCGGAAACTCCCAACAAGCGTTAAAGGCTTGCGCACCCAGTCTGTAGTTCCGAGGTTTAGATCCCCAAACCCTAAACCCTTAAACCCTATACCCTAACCCTGAACCCTAAACCCTAAAACCCCCCAGGCCCTAAACCCTAAACCCGAAACTCTGAAAGCAGCAGCTCGGGAAGTCAGAAGCGGGCTGCGGACACGTCATTGACATATCCTTCCGCTTCATGGGAGGCTCCTGCGCCGGAGCCACCTGCTGAGAAGGCCACGATCCTATACTAAACCCTAAACCCCAAACCCGGAACCCTAAACTCCTACTACCATCATAAGTTTTTCCAGGGCATTGCCACTACTTCCGTGAAACTGACCGTAGTTTGTAAGGCTTATTCTGCTACTACTACTACTACTACTACGACTACTACTACTACTACTACTACTACTACTACTACTACTGCTACTACTGCTACTACTCCTCCTCCTCCTCCTCCTCCTGCTGCTGCTGCTACTACTACCACCCCTACTGCTACTACTGCTATCCTGCACGAACAACCGACGTGTGACGGTGGCTAATGCAGGCACCCGAGCCTGAGCCGGAGGCGCCTAAGGAGGAGAAGGCCAATAATATAGGGACCTTAATGTTACTTTAGGGTTCCTTTAAGGGTTCCTTTAAGGGTTCCTTTAAGGGTTCCTTTTGAAGGGTCTATAAGGATTTCTAGAAGGGGCATTATAAGGGTCTAGTAGAGGGGCCTTATTGATTACACCCCCCCCCCAAGCCCTGTTCTAATTAATTCCTAAGGCCCGTATTGATCGAACAGGATGACGCTAGGGTTTAGGGTTTAGGGTTTGGGGTTTAGGGGTTTAAGGGTGTAGGGGTTTAACGGTTTAGGGATAATGACAAGAGCAAGAGCATGAGTCAGGTGGAGGAGACAGTAGCAACAAGAACAACATGCCGAGAATAAGAGCACTTCTAGCAATGCCTATAACAGTTGAACCGCAATGTTGAGGATATCACGCTGTTTGTAACATTAGCGGCGCAGATAATCAGGGTAAGCCGGAGAAGGATAGCAGTACCAACAGCAGAAATGGCGGTGATAGCAGCAACATCGTCACAGCTACAAGCAGCAAATTTCATGATACTTGTGATGATAGTGACGATGACAGCAGCCATTCGTTGATATGATGGGTCGCCGAGGAGAAGGTAGCAGACGGCAAGCTGTGGATTTGTCGTGTTTTTGGATTCTTTTTTGAGTGGGCGGGGGCATGGGGTTCAACAGATTCAGGGCTTTCATGTTTAGGGGTCTTTATACCTGAGTGTTGCTTAGAAGTCACTTTTCGCGAGTCTGAACCGACAGGGTTGTTCAACACATCCTGCTAATTATGAGCCTTGTGGATAACAAGGGTCCTGGTGTCTCACATCTTTAGTAGTTCCCATATGATCAGTGTGTCCAGGCACCTGAGCCAGAACCCGTCAAGGAGGAGAAGGCCGGAGTAATTGATGGTGGTGCTGACACGTGAGTGTTGCTATGGTGACGTGTCGATCGCAATTGACGATGCACGGGGTATTGGGCGCTCTGAGAACAGGCCCTCCGCCGTGCATTGTGTAGCTCTTTTTTGCTGTGTTTTCAGAGTGGAGGGGGGCGGTGGTTGGGGTTCAACAGTTCGGGCTACCATGTTCAGGGGTCTTTATGCCTGGTTGTCGCTTCCAACTCACTTTTCGCGTCTATCATAGCCTGAACCGAGAGGGTTGTTCAACACGTTGTGCTCACTGTGTGTTTTATGGATAGCAAGGGCGCTATCGTCTCACATCTTCAGTAGCTCCCATATGAGCAGTGTGTGCAGGCACCCGAGCCAGAACCCGTCAAGGAGGAGAAGGCCGGAGTACTTGATGACGGTGCTGACACGTGAGTCTTGCTATGGTGACTTGTCGATTGCATTCGACGATGCACGGGGTATTGGGCGCTCTGAGAACAATCCCTTCCGCCGGGCAGACGGCAAGCTGTGGATATGTAGTTATTCTATGCTTTTCTTTTAGAGTGGAGGGGACGTGGGGTTCAACAGATTCGGGCTACCATGTTTAGGGGTCTTTATACCTGAGTGTTGCTTAGAAGTCACTTTTCGCATCTTTCATGATCTAAACTCAAGGGGTTGTTCAGCATGTTGTGCTTTTCAATGGTCTTATGGATAGCAAGGCTCCTACTGGCTCACGTCTTTAGTAGCTCCTGCATGAGCAGTGTGTGCAGGCACCCGAGCCAGAACCCGTCAAGGAGGAGAAGGCCGGAGTACTTGATGACGGTGCTGACACGTGAGTCTTGCTATAGTGACTTGTCGATCGCAATCGACGATGCACGGGGCATTGGGCGCTCTGAGAACAATCCCTTCCGCCGGGCAGACGGCAAGCTGTGTATATGTAGTTATTCTATGCTTTGCTTTTAGAGTGGAGGGGACGTGGGGTTCAACAGATTCGGGCTACCATGTTTAGGGGTCTTCATACCTGAGTGTTGCTTAGAAGTCACTTTTCGCGTCTATCATAGTCGGAACCAAGAGGGTTGTTCAACACATCCTGCTTATAATAAGCCTTATGGATAACAAGGGTCCTAGTGTCTCATGTCTTTAGTAGCTCCCATGTGATCAGTGTGTGCAGGCACCCGAGCCAGAACCCGTCAAGGAGGAGAAGGCCGGAGTACTTGATGACGGTGCTGACACGTGAGTCTTGCTATAGTGACTTGTCGATCGCAATCGACGATGCACGGGGCATTGGGCGCTCTGAGAACAATCCCTTCCGCCGGGCAGACGGCAAGCTGTGTATATGTAGTTATTCTATGCTTTGCTTTTAGAGTGGAGGGGACGTGGGGTTCAACAGATTCGGGCTACCATGTTTAGGGGTCTTCATACCTGAGTGTTGCTTAGAAGTCACTTTTCGCGTCTATCATAGTCGGAACCAAGAGGGTTGTTCAACACATCCTGCTTATAATAAGCCTTATGGATAACAAGGGTCCTAGTGTCTCATGTCTTTAGTAGCTCCCATGTGATCAGTGTGTGCAGGCACCCGAGCCAGAACCCGTCAAGGAGGAGAAGGCCGGAGTACTGGATGACGGTGCTGCCACGTGAGTCTCGCTTTAGTGACCTGTCGATCGCATTCGACGATGTTCTTAAAACCTAAATCCTAAGCCCGAACCCTAAACCCTAAACCCTAAACCTTAAGCCTTAAACCCCAGACCCTAGATCCTAAGTCCCAGACCCTCAACTCTGAGCCCTGAACTGCGTGCTCTGGGATGAGGCCGCGGCTCCTGAGCCCGTTGCCGAGGAAAAGGCCGAGATGCCAGCAGCTGCACCATAGGGGTTTAGGGCTTGGGGTTTGGGGTTTAGGATTTAGGGCTTGCGAACGGATCCCCATCATATAGGGGCCCTAATAATTTGAAGAGGGTTCCTTTAAAAGGGGTCTATAGCGGATGCTATAAGGGTACTATGTTATAGGGGCCTTAATACTAAGAAGAGGTTCCTGTAAAAAGGGGTTTTTACGGGCTACTCCAAGTAAGGGCTATGATAAGGATGTAATATAGGGGCCTTCATAATTAGAAGAGGGTTCATGTAAAGGGATATATAGGGGTTACTACAAGCGATCTACACGGGTCCGATAATCTAGAGGGCCTTAATAATTAGCGTAGTGTTTTGGGGCCCATGATACTATATTTATAATAAGGAACCCCTCACAAATAGTATAGGTAATTTATTAAGGCCCCTATACTAAACCCCCATAATACCCCTTGTAGGAATCCTTTTGAGACCCCTTAAAAGGAGCCCTTAAAGGAACCCTAACGTAACATTAAGGCCCCTACTTTAGAGGCTGAGAGTCTCCGACTGTTCATCCCCAGGCACCCGAGCCTGAGCCAGCCAAGGAGGAGAAGGCAAGCTCCTAATGGAAGACCCCTAAATCCCTAAACACCGACTCTCCTTAATCCCTACATTCCTCAACCCCTAATCCCTAAACCCCTAAACTCACTAACTCCCTAAACCCTAAACCACTCAACCCTAAACCCTAAACCCGACCTTTCCCTAAGTGCGCAGTGGGTTGTTGCCAGAGTTCTCCCTGCATTCTGGTTCAGGCCCCAGCTCCAGAGCCAGTTGCCGAAGAGAAGGCACCAGCACTTGCATAATAGAGGGTTTAGGAGGTTTTAGGGTTTAGGTTTTAGGGTTTAGGGTTTAGGTTTAGGGTTTGGGGTTAGGGTTTAGGGTTTAGTCTTTAGGGTTAGGGTTTCGGGTTTAGGGTTTAGGGTTTAGGGTTTGGGGCCTAGATACTCAATAAGAATAGGGTTTTGCGGCCCAGTATACTATACTTACAATAAGGAACCCACCCAAATAGTATTGGTAATTATTCAGGTCCCTCCACACATCCCTATAATAGCCCTTATAATTTAAAGGAACCCCTAGGTAAATACTTAGGCCCCTTATAGTAACCATCAAGGCCGGATCAGGCAGGTGATGTTCCCAGAGACTCCAATATCCCTTAAGTAAGGAATATACCTTGAATCATATTAGGGATCCTACTCTAATTTAAGGTATATTCCGTTATTAAGGGATATCAGAACCCCCTAAACCCTAAACCCTATAGATCCCTTAAAGGATCCCTTAAAGGAGCCCTAGGTATTTCTTAATCAAGGGATATTGGAGCCTCTAGGTTGCAAGTCTGCCGGAGGCTCCCGAGCCGCCAAAGGAGGAGAAGGCGTTGGGTCGTATCGTAGGGACCCAAAAAGCACATACAGTAAACCCCATAAAGTTGGAAACCCGGTTAAGGCCAAATAGTGCTGGGATTCCTGAAACATAACTCTTAAGGATTGAGGCTATCGGGTTTCCAACTTTTGGGCTTCTACGGTAAGCATAAGCATTTTTTCGGGATATCCCTACCTTATTGGGCTTCATTATGAAGGGGGGTTTATATGGGATATCCCTATCCTTGTTTTTGCTTATGTGCTTTTTTGGTGCCTAGTATGGAGTGCAGGGTTCAGGGGTTAGGGTTTACAGTATGGGCTAGGGTTTATGAGTTCGGGGCTTAGGGGTTCTGGTTTAGGGGCTGGGGTTTGTGGGTCAGGGGTTCATGTCTAGGGGTCAGAGTTTAGGGTTTTGGGGTTAGGGTTTAGGGTTTAAGGTTCAGGGTTCAGAGTCCAGGGTTTAGGGTTTAAAGCTCGCTTCGGGTTCTAGAAGGTTTGTGCAGGAGCTTCACATAGTCGTTGCCTAACTCCTAAATCCCCGTCCCACACCCTAACCCAGACCCTAAACTTTAAACCTTATATCCTACTGACTGTAAACCCTAACCTCTAAACCTTCAACCAACAGCCCAAACTCTAAAGCCGAACAGCTCCGACTGAGCTACCACCCAATGCCAACTTCGAGGGTCGGGGGACATAGTAACTGGTTGTTATAGGGACTTAAAAGTACCATTGGGGTCCCTTTTAGGGTACTTTTATAAGTCTACTTACTACCTACTCATATACTAAGTCGCCCGACCCTCCAAGAAATGAATCCGACCAGGCACCAAAGGCCGCTTCTCCGAGTGGCAAGGCTCAGTGACTTTGGGTCTCATTGGGATTACTTTAAGGGTTTTCGCAGGGTTTTCGAGCCGGGTTTCACAGGGTTTCAGGGTTACCATAAGGGTTTTGGGTTTTGAGGGCTGATGAGGATTGTAGAGGTCTTCATGGTTTTTTCAGGGTTTGTGTGCGAGCTACTACAAGACTACAAGAAGTATTACGAGGGGTGTCAGGGGAGGGTCTAGGTTTCTTGGGGTTTAGCGGTTTCGGGGTTCAGGGCCGGGATTGGGCTATTCTATGTTCTGTGCGAGAGGGCGGCGGGGGCGGGGCTGGGAGGCAGCGAGACGTTCAGGATTGAATAGTATGAGAAACTCTTTGTAGTGTAGGCAGGGGGGTGGCGGCTTCACAAATGCAGTGCACATTCGGATCATGCTGCTGCGCCGTTGCGACGGGCTCACGCCGGCATTGTGTTCGGATTTCATGACATAGTTGTCAATGCACTTTCTCGTGTTGTGCTGTGCGGCAATGCTTGGTGGCAATGTCTGATGGTGTATGTTGCATCTCTTAATTCGGAGCAAAACGTCTTGCATGTACATACATTTGGGTAGAAGAATTAGTTACACGGCACAAGTGTGTGCGTGTGTGTCTTTTGCGAGCCTGTGTGTATAGATGCACACAGTGTGAGTGCACATCACGCGTACAGATATGTTGCATGTGTCTGTGAGTCTGTGAGTGGGTCTTGCTTTGACCCGCACGCCCACCCGCCTGCCGGCCCTAGCGCCCTCCTGCGTGCGCAAGCTCATCAACACGCGAACACACAATTCTGTATACGTATTTCAACAAACATCTACAAACATAAGCTTACGTATAGTGCATATGTGCGCGCACACACGCACACACACACACACACACACACACACACACACACACACACACACACACACACACACACACACACACACACACACACACACACACACACACACACACACACACACACACACACACACACACACACACACACACACACACACACACACACACACACACACACACACACACACACACACACACACACACACACACACACACACACACACACACACACACACACACACACACACACACACACACACACACACACACACACACACACACACACACACACACACACACACACAACACACACACACACACACACACACACACACACACACACACACACACAACACACACACACACACACACACACACACACACACACACACACACACACACACACACACACACAACACACACACACACACACACACACACACACACACACACACACACACACACACACACACACACACACCACACACACACACACACACACACACACACACACACACACACAACACACACACACACACACACACACACACACACACACACACACACACACACACACACACACACACACACACACACACACACACACACACACACACACACACACACACACACACACACACACACACACACACACACACACACACACACACACACACACACACACACACACACACACACACACACACACACACACACACACACACACACACACACACACACACACACACACACACACACACACACACACACACACACACACACACACACACACACACACACACACACACACACACACACACACACACACAAAACACACACACACACACACACACACACACACACACACACACACACACACACACACACACACACACACACACACACACACACACACACACACACACACACACACACACACACACACACACACACACACACACACACACACACCCAAACACACACACACACACACACACACACACACACACACACACACACACACACACACACACACACACACACACACACACACACACACACACACACACACACACACACACACACACACACACACACACACACACACACACGCGCGTCTGTGTGTTTCTCTAGTTGTCTCTGCCTCCCCATCTTTGCGCTTTGCGTATACCGTATGCATGTTCCTTGGTAGCAGGGTGCAGTCGCACGAAAGGTCAGTGAGGAGTAGGTGCAGCAGTACTGCTGAAAGAGGGCCAAACCGTTTCTGTGAGTTGTTGTGTCAGGATGTCAAGGCGCTGCGGGAGAGATCCCGCGCGGGCATCCTGGACCGCGTCGCGTTGTGGGCTGCGGTGATAGTTTCAGCAATGACATGTCCGGTCGTGAGGAATTACGTAGAGGCATCGGTGTCGAAGCAAGGTCATGCACAACCTGGCAGCATACTTGCCATGCTTAGTTCTTGATCTTGATCATCTTGATAAGCCTCTTCGAACTCCATGCCGAACCCTGGCCGAAACCGCCAGGACTGCAAGAAAGCTCTGACCGAGTGCGGCGGAGACATGGACAAGGCTCGGCTGATCGTATTCTACGTAATGATAGGACGCTTTTTGAAGTCATGATATACAGCATCAGTTCAACGTAGAGGACCAGGTTTTCGTTACATTGTGTCGTGGTGTGCTAGATGGCTGTGCTTTTTTACTTCCAGACGCACCAGATGAGATCTTGGATCTCCTGATGTAGTATGTCGTATGGGCTGTGGATGTCGGGGGATAGTTTGATCCATGTATGCACCATCTTTCTCCTTCCGTACCTAGACCCTCCATCTACCCTCTATTAGACCCTAAATGCCCACTATTTGGGACCATATACCCCTATTTGAGGGCAAAAGGAGGGTCTTGGTACTCAGCTTGAGGGCACAAACTTCTTGGACCAGGGATGTCTGCAGTCTGCATCAGGCTATGGAATGGCTGAAGAAGAAGGGGATGGCAAAGGCCGACAAGAAAGCTGGCAATGTTGCAGTGGAGGGTTGCGTGGCCTCGTATGTCCACTTCAACAACAAGATCGCTGTCCTGGTAGAGGTGAACAGTGAGACCGATTTCGTTGCCAGCAACGCGATCTTCAAGGAGTTCACTGCTGATGTCGCCATGCAAATTGCAGCCAACTCTGATGTGGCCTATGTGACCACGGATGACGTTCCTGCGGCAGAAATGGAGAAAGAGAAGCAGCTTGAAATGACCAAGGAGGATCTGGAAGGCAAGCCGGATGCCATCAAGGAGAAGATTGTGGGAGGCCGCTTGAAGAAGAAGTTCGAGGAGAAGGCTCTGATGAGCCAGAAATGGTTGAAGGACGAGGACATCAGCGTCCAGGAGGCTGTCAAGCAGACCATTGCAAAACTCGGCGAGAACATCGTGATCAGGCGTTTCCAGCGCTTGACTTTGGGCGAGGGCCTGGAGAAGAAGGACGACGACTTTGCCGCAGGAGTGGAGAAGGAGCTTGCCAAGTACAAGAACGCAGGCGGAGAGGCAAAGGAGGAGAAGAAGGAGGAGAAGGAAGAGAAGAAAGAAGAGAAGAAGGAGGAGAAGAAGGAGGAAGAGAAGAAGGAAGACAAGCCGAAGGTTGCAGTCTCCGCAGCGCAGGTGAAGGAGCTGCGCGGCCGGTCTGGTGCAGGAATCCTCGACGCAAAGAAGGCCTTGACGGAATGCGAAGGAGACATGGACAAGGCCATGGACTGGCTCAAGAAGACACTTGGTACCTAGACCCTCCATCTACCCTCTGCTTGGGCTCTACTTGGAGGTTCATGGGCAGTTATAAGTGGGGTTATAAGTCCCCGAATAGGAGGTACAATATATAATCATAGTTATCCTACTTATAACCTAATTATAACTACCCATGAACCTCCAAGTAACCTTACGCATGAGATCAGAAGTCGAATTGTAAATTTCTGGTAGGAGACCTCAGTCAGTAAAGCAGACACTTTTCTAGACCCTCATTACCCTAAACCTTCTTTACCCTAATTCAGCCCTAAACCCTGAAACCTAAACCCTGAAGCCTGTTTCGTTCTGAGGAAGGGCATGGCGAAGGCTGACAAGAAGGCTGGGAACCTCTCCGCGGAGGGCGTCATCGCCTCCTACGTGCACTTCAACTCCAAGCTGGGCGTGCTTGTCGAGGTCGTCAGGGGGTTCATAACATAGGGGCCGAATAATTACCAATTCTATTTTGGGGGTTCCTTATTATAGTTATAGTATAATGGGCATTGTAATTATTAAGGCCCCAATATTAGGGTTTAGGGGGTTGAGGGGGTTTTGGTGGGTAGTGGGTGTCCAAAGTAGGGCCTAAGTAGGGTTTATGTCAGGTTTTGGTGGGTTCAGGATGTAGGGTTTTGGTGGATTTAGGGTGTAGGGTGGTGGGTGCATGTGAAGCGCATTTGAACCTTATAGCAGCCGCATATTCCGGGTGTTGTTATGGGGAGACTACTGTTGAAAGAAAGCATTACTCCAGGTGAACAGTGAGACCGACTTCGTCGCCATCAACTCGATCTTCAAGGAGTTTGCGTCTGACGTTGCCATGCAAATCGCAGCCAATCCAGATGTCCTCGCCTTAGGCGTCTTGCAACGTGGAGCAAGTCATGGACAGTGGTGCTCTGTAGCAGCATGTCTAGGTGAACTTCATCTCCGTCGACGATGTGCCAGCCGACCTGATGGAAAAGGCATCGTGGTAACTAGCTAGCAACGCTGTTCACTGAAAAGTAGTGAGATTCGCACGAAGTTGGCATGAGTGAGGGTTTTGCAAAGCCGCTATCGTAAGAGCCTCCATGAGAGCATGTTTGACTATCAGTACTAAAACAATACTCACAATGATTCCAACAACAACAACAACAAGAACAACACCAAGAATAACCACAATATTGAAATCGGCAACTATCATTATTACCATTACTGTTTTGCATCATACCAGTAGTAGTAAACAAGAGCAAACAGCAACCTTTGATACTACATAGGGAAAACAGTATTATAACAGTCGTAAGATTGCTCGAAAACATATGGGAGTTTCCGAAACTAGGGGACCCTAATATCGTACCTTAAATAGTAGGATCCTTGTTACAAGGACCCCAAACTAAGGTACCCCTAATTTTTGGAAACTCCCATATTGGAATGTCATGTTGCAGTTCCACGTCGATGCCAGACAGTTGTTTCTCACAGTAGACACGACGCAGAAACCTATCACAACACAGTGCACAATGCGAGAGTCAGTTAACCTTCATCCAACGACTCCTAAACCCGAAAAAAGAGACAAGCCCTAAACTGTCATGTCCCTCATCCCTAAATCCTACACCCTCAGATATCTACACCCTGAAACATCTAAACCCTGAGCCCTCACGGCACTAATGCTATGGGTTCTGTGACCTTACCCTTCTTTCGCCTTGTCGCGGGTCCACACCAGGAGAAGGCTCTGGAGATGGAGAAAGAGGAGAGCTCTTAGTTGAGAGATTTACTGTAGGGGCGTAAATAATTACCTATACCATTTTGGGGCTTCCTTGTTGTTACTATGGTATTATGGGCCCCAAAACCCTATTCTGATTATCAAGGCCCCTAAATTAGCGCCTTAAGGGTTTAGGGTTGATAGGGCCTCCAGGGTTTTCGAGTTTAGCCTTCAGGTTTTGTGTTTCGGCTTCAAGGTTCAGGTTTTAGGGTTTTCGGTTTAGGCTTTGGGGTTTAAAGTAAAAGCCAGAAAGTTGGAGTATGATTATCCTAAACCCTTTATCGTAAATTATAAGGTATCCTACCCTGAAACCTTATTCCAACTTTCTGGAGTTCCCTTTAGTAGGATTGCAAGGGCAGACAATATGATATGGTAGAGTGCAGTATGCTCCACGGAAGGATATACAACGTGTGCACTTACGGCAAATGTTTACGGTACGGTACATCCGTTCTACAGTCCGTATAGATCTTGATACGTTGTGAAGTAGAGGAGAAGTAACCTGTGCGCATACAGATGCACGCATGTACACATGCGTGTGCATGATTGTGCATGCATGTATGTATGTATGTATGAATGTATACCAATCTAAAACGAACACATAAACCCTCCCTAGTATCTATTAATGCTTCTGCCCCGAAAGCTTACATCCGAAGTGCGGCAGGACCTGGCAGGCAAGCCGGATGCCATCAAGGAGAAGATTGTGTCCGGACGCTTGAGGCCGAAGCTGCTCCGCCAAACGCCCTAAACCCTAAACCCCAACCCTAAACCCTCAACTGGGTTCTTGTGAAGGGATGAAAATATATGGTAGTTGATCTAAAGCTCCTTGTGGTATAATTTATATGAGCGGCCAACTGCATAGCTAAATATGCCTTCGCGAAAGTTCCGCGATGGTGCGGCGAAAGTTACTTTAATTTTTGCGAAAGTTATGTGTTGACCTCCTGTTATTGCTACTACTACTACTACTACTACTACTACTACTACTACTACTACTACTACTACTACTACTACTTCTGTGTAACACAGTAGCGAAGACGAGTTTCCGGTTCACGCTGTGTGCAGTTCCTTGCAGCACTGTCGATGCTAAGTGTAAGCAGCGACAAACCCAAAAAATAGGTTCGTGTGGAGGATTTAGCGCGTAAGTTCCGCGCAAGTTCCGCGTAAGTTGCGTTAAAGTCGAAGTCGCCAGATCAAGGCCACCCCCCAATGGACATTGTTGGTGCCTTTCGCGAATGGCTGGCGAAAGGGGCACCCCGTTCAGGTGAACAAGGAGGGCGAGGCAAGAAGCGGTCCAAGGATCCATTTAAGCGCAACCTCGCAGCAAGCCTTAAAAAGAACACTCCAAGGAACGCCGAACAGAACCCTCACAGGAATCAGGTGTCTAGCTTGCAAAGGCATGTAAGTATGCCTCCGCGAAAGTTGCGCGACGGTGGCGCGAAAGTTACTTTTTATCCGTGAAGAAGGTCATTCCGGGACGAAGCAATTTAGATCAACAACCATATATATATATATATATATATATATATACATATATATATATATATATATATATATCTATATATATATCTATATATCTATATATCTATATATATATATATATATATATATATATATATTAAGTTGCTTTAATAAGGATCAATGGGTTTATGTTAAGTTACGATAATGAGGAAACCAGCCTATTGACTGGATATCCCTGTTATGGTAGCTCAAGATTGGGTCCCAGTAAACGGTGTGGGAGTTCCAAGGGATCGCCGGCCAGAGAGTACTCAGCGGAGCGAGGGTTTCAGGTTCTCTTCAACAAGTTCTTGACCGCCGTTTGCATTTGGGGTGTCCGGAATGCATTAAGGTACCTTCAAGCCTTAAAGGGGAGCCGTAATGTTGCCCCCTTATTTCAGAAACCTCACATCAAGAAGGTAGTACAATACACCAAAGCCTAAACCTCAAAGCCGCTGTGGCTGGGCAGGAAGAAGTTCGAAGAAACCGCCCTGCTGAGCCGGCGCCCCCGGTAAGGAAAGGACAGCTTCTGTCACAGTACTGGCGTGACGACTACTCTTGCTATCATAACTGTGATCTTGTTTGAATTAACTTTGCCAGCGTCATAGTCATTAAAACAAATAGGGCCGCTACTAAATTTGACATCATGAATGGCGTGCGAGAATGACAAACGGAGGTTCAAAGTACAATTTCCCATTGTTCCTACGGGCCCAGTAGC
The DNA here is from genome assembly GCA_905221615.1 of Symbiodinium sp. CCMP2592. NCBI lineage: Eukaryota > Dinophyceae > Suessiales > Symbiodiniaceae > Symbiodinium > Symbiodinium sp. CCMP2592. The sequence continues at coordinate 765,797 of CAJNDT010003223.1, forward strand.
AATCCCATTACATTGGTTTTCCGCGGGACATTCCATGCAGCTAAGATAATGTAGTTGGGGGTCTTCAGTCACGGACCCTTGCAGCGACGAGCAGCAACGAAGAATGTACTTAAGGAGCAGGTGGGGGACTGCCCGGCGGCTGTTTTTGTAACTCGAGTCCGGCCGGGCTTTGGGTCAGAAAGTTGCCCAAGTAAGGCCAGAAGTGGCTCAAGGATGAGGACAAGACGGTGCAGGAGGCCTCTTCAGCCATTTGCTTTCCATGCAGCCGCTTCCATGTTCCATGTGCAGCTGCAGCCTTGTTTGGACACATGCTTCCAGGCAGTTTCTATGATGTTTTGCAATGCTTGTACACTTGCATTATGCTACAGGGTCGTGATGTCCACATGGCATGTATGAAGCATACAGTGTAGCGATTTTATAGCAGTTTCCCAATGCGCATTCTTGCAGCGCACGTTGCTAGATACGAGACCACGCCGTGCATCACCCAACTCTGTGCCAAAGATTAGCGGCCACAGTAAATTCACTTGGTGTACTCCGCAAATTTATCTTGCATTGTGCTGGAGCAGATCGCACTGTGATCGGCCAAGGCGAAGCAGACTATGCTGTGAAGTAGGGTTTCTGTCAGGGTTTTTATGAGCTCTTTTATAGATCTTGGCGAGGTATATGTGAGGTGAGACTCGTAATGGACAGCACCCCATATAGCTCATGTGTCCGAGACTGGCCGAGAAAGCCCAGGTGCACAGCATCGTTCATGCTACTCCGTGCAGAATTCAGGGTTTAGAGTTCAGGATTTTGATTTTTTTAAACACCGTCGGTATGAAAAGTTTGCAGATCTGTCAGCAGACTCCTTCGGCTGATGCTCGAACTCTTGTGGAGATGAAGTCCCATGCGAGGGTTCAGGTGGACTTGCGGGAGCACTCTAACTTGGCGCAGAAGGGTTTTACTTTCCTGATCCCAAACCCTAAGCCCTAAACCCTAAACTCCAAGCCCTAAGCCCTACACCCCAAGCCCTGCAGCTCTTCCGATGCTATTCTTCGCGCCCTTCAGGTTTTGAAAGAGCGGATTGCCAAGCTGGGTGAGAGCCCGAATCAGCGTTTGGGGTTTAGGGCTTAGGGCTTAGGGTTTAGGATTTCGGGTTTTGGGCTTACGGTTTAGGGTGATTGAAGACTTTGAACTCCGGTTGGGGTCTGCTTCTTGATGCTCTGTCCTTGTCGTGTCTACCAAATGACCATTTCCACAACCGATGCTTCCAAAATGAGCCCTCGTCTTACGGTCTGCTTGGATGGACGTGGTATCCCAGACTTCGCTAAGCGTTAGCACTGTGAGGACCGCGACATGTCAGGGTAGATATGCTTGATTTCGGTCTTGTGTGTGACATGGGCGACCCAGGAGTAACCAGCAAGACTGGCCCTAACCCCTAAAGCGCCGCACAGCAGTGAGAAAAGGAGCCCACAAGAAAGGCAGAACTCCTATACCCGAAGCCCGAAACAAATAGGAGTTTCCGAACATTGGGGGTACCTTATTTCGGGGTCCTTAGAATAAGCATCCCACTATTTGGGTTGCTCTATTAGGCTCCCCATTTTCGGAAACTCCCAGATTGAGCCCGAGGCGAGAATCTCGTCATCCGACGCTTCGCTCGCCTGCAGCTGGGAGAAGGCTGGGCTCCTTCTTTTCAGAGTTGGTTTAGGGCTTAGGGATGTTTAGGGTTTAGGGCTTCGGGTTTAGGGTTTAGGGATTCTCTGACCACATCCTAGTAGTAGAGTAGGTAACCTGGACCCTTTTATTATGGGGTATTCTAATCCTCCAGTTCCCATGGGTACGGGATGAATAGGTAGTTTCCCAAATATTATACAGAGGTTTGTTCTTTTTCTACACCGGGTTAGGGTGTTTAGGTTAGGACTGAAGGTACCATTATGGGTGTCCATGAGGGGGACGTACTCGCTTGGGGGCCCGCTAGGAGAAGGTTCCCAAGCTTTTAGGCATCCTAAACCCTCAGTCTTGGGGGGGTTGCGGCCTGTTTCTTGAGAGTTTGCCATGTCTGTGCAGGGTTTAGGATTTAGGATTTTGGGTTTAGGATTTAGGGCTTTTGGTTCAGGGTTTGAGGTTTACGGTTTGGAGGAAGGGTCGACAGATTCACCCGACAGCTTGGATGTTAGGTTAGAAGGGCCAATGGCAGGCCATCCAAAAGACAACGAGGGCCTTGGAGCTCGATGTTGATGATGTAGACTCGGTGTTACATGGGCAAACAGAGAGGTCGGAGTGACTACAATATCACTTCGTTCCTTAGGTAGGGCCGGTAGGGCTTCCTATTCCAACTATACCAGAATTTCCCCCCCCCCCCCCCCCCACGCCCTGTTGAACTTATCGAGGTCCCGGATTTTAGCGTAGCCTCTATGTTTATGTTGTGTGCTTTTGTACCAAGCATGCTGCAGAGCAGCTGCAATCATTAGAATTTCCTCGTGAGCATCTGTCTTGTGGTTCTACGGAGTCTACCACACTTGTGATCGTTTAGTACAAAGGCCTACAGGATTGCCTATACTATTTCGGGGGTTCCTTTCTTTAACTATGGTATAATGGGCCCCCAAGCCCTATTCTCATCATCAAGGTCCCTATAGTAATACAGAAGCCGACATAATTACAATTGTTATTCCTTCGGGTTCCTTATGATAAGTATAACTTATAATGGGGGCCAAAGCCCCGTTTTGAATTACCAATCCCCGATGTTTAACCAACCGGCCTGAACTCCGGAAGTCATGATCTCCCAAAGACACTCCGACCCGTTAACCTGCGACACTGAGCTCGCTGGGACGTGAGAGACATGTAGGGTTTGGGGTTTAGGGTTTAGGGGTTTAGGGTTTAAGGGTTTAGGGTTAGGGGTTTAGGGTTTAGGGTTAGGGATTTAGGCTATGGGGCCGCTCATCTCGCTGGGACATGAGAGGCCTCGACAAGAAGGATGACGACTTTGCCGCAGGTGTGGAGAAGGAGCTCGCAAAGTATCGGCCCGACTCCGAGCGAAGGTGCAGCAACAACAACGTTTACAATTTGCTGAAAGTCGCACTTGGAGTCAAAATCAAAGTGCTAGAATCCGTCACGATAGGGGGTAGTGTTGCTGCCCCTAGCGCTACTGTATTCATACCACTACCATTGCTCATACTACCACTCCCACTACAACAACAACTACTGCTGCTGCTGCTGCTGCTGCTGCTGCTACTGCTACTACTGGTTGTACTACTCGACGACGACGACAACAACAACAACTACTACTACCACTACTACTACTATTGCTGCTACTACTACTACTACTACTACTACTACTGCTACTACTGCTAACTACCACGACGACGACCACGACGACGACCGCGACGACGACTACTACTCCGCTACTGCTACCGCGACGATGACTATCACGACGAAGCCTAAGTAGCATCATCGCCGGCAACAGGATTCGAGTATTATGACCACTTATGTGCGGAACTTCGTGCATACGATGGCAGTGCTACCAGTTCCAGATTAAACGCCGGTGAGTCGCAGAACTTGGGCCATGGTGTTGGTATGTAAATCAACAGTTATGTCAAGGTCTTCCACCGCCGTTCCCCTGCTCTCCTAGCAAGATTGTGGGTAACTGAGGTAGTGATGAGGCCGTAGTGCAGACTTGCCGGACGCGTGGCCGGCATGGCAGCCCCTTGGCGTGCCAGCTTGGAAGTGGGCCCAGAGCCCTCGAGGACGCATTGCAACTGATGAAGGCGTAATGTGAACTCTAGAGCACGATCGCAAGCATTGCAAGAAGCCACAAGTAGGCGCACATCAGCAACAAGACCTGCTAGGGAGAATCCGTTGGCGTGCTGAAGCGAACATACGGAGTAGACACTCTGAAACCGGAGCGCTCGCTGCCAATTTTTCGGTGCCAGATCTGGTGGTTTTCAGCCACGCGCACTTCTGGCTGCCAAAAAGTGTGACGGCATGCTCAGGTGTCGGATGTAGCTGCTCCATACTGCACCAGACCGAGTCGTTTATACAGTTCAAAATGTTCCCGAAACATACAGGGATCTTGACAATTAGAATGGGGCGTTTGGGTCAGTATATTATACGATAGGCATACCAGAGACTATAAGGGACTATAAGGATTGCTCGTTCTTCCAACGGCTATATTAGGCTCTGAAGTCGTAGCGCAGAAGACTTCTCAGCCGCCATGGAGATCCAGGCCAGGGTCTCTGCTGTGTGATGCATCCGAAACCCTAATCCCTAAACCTCAAAGCCCACAGATCCTGTGCACTACACTTCAAAATCCCTAAACCCCAAACCCTAAACCCTAAACCCTAAACCCCTAAACCCTAAACCCCTAAACCCTAAACAAACCGGCGGAAGCCTAAAACCCCCACCCCAAGAGATCCTAAACGATAAAACCTGCGCTGCGCCAGATCCAACCCGACGGCCGCTTGACCAAGGCGCATCCCTCGCTTGCAGTTACCTGATGTAGGGGCCTTAAGAATTGGAATAGGATGCCTTTAAGGGTTCCTTTTAAAGGGGTAGGATGATGAACTTTGGGCTCTTAGATTAGATCATACCATACCCTAGGATCGAAGGCTGCAGATGGAGCGGAGGTGGTATGACACGGATGAGACGAAGTTGAGACATGTTGTTGCCGGAAACAGGAACAGCGGGCCGAGATTACCAAAGGGTCCGGTTCCAAGCTTGCCAAATTGCAGATTGGAACTTGCCCGCAACTTCTTAATTCCTGTCTGTTTGGAGACTCAGGTTTGAATTCATGGGCTTGATGGCTGAGGGTGGTCGGGCACGAAAGCGCAAAGGTGTGCACCTTGGTGTACCGAGATGCTGGCGATCTCGACAAGCTTCCACCTTTTCACCTGCCAAGGCTTACCGCTCATCGTGCCGAAAGGGGAGGTTCCGAGGCAGTTCCTGATGGTAGCCGAAATGACCCAACTCGAGAGCCGCTAGGAAATCTTTTTGAAGTAACCTTTATGAATGAACTCCGCAGTCACACGAATCGGCAGGGTAGTGCCATGTCAGGCTGCTGCGGGGATGCGGCAGAGCGCTTAGCAATCAGGCAGGTCTCCCGTAGATTGTTTTTTTCCAGCACGGCCAGGGTTTAGGGCCTGGCATCTCACGTCGAGGGCTCTTCCATGTGCAGGGGTTTCTGTAGGTTCTGGGTTTGCTTGCTTGGGAGGAGCTGCGAGAGCTGCTGCCGGAGGTCCCAGACGAGGCATGGAGACTTACAATGAGAAGTTGGAACGCTTCCTGAAACGCAAAACCCAGGGTTTAGGGTCTAGACTTAGATTCAGGGGTACTTAGAAATATGTTTTTTTTGGTTCCTGTAATCCCTGCGAAACAGCTATAACCTATAATTGTTGTAAGGGGTCTAAGTTCAGTATAGTAGACCCCAAACCCCAAAGCCTGACTCTTTCATCAGGGGATCCAGCTCGAAGGCTTCCTGAGACTCTACGAGAAGGACGGGCCCGCTCCTGGTTCTCTTTTGCAGAAGCCATGTAGGAGCTTCCGAAAGTAGGGGACCCTAATGTAGTACCCTAAATTAGTAGGATCCTTCTTGAAAGGACCCCAAAATAAGGTGCCCCTAATTTTCGGAAGCTCCCATGTCCTGCTGGATGGTTCTTGCATGCTGACGGCATCCCACGGCAACGTCAACATCCTTCCCCTCCACATCACCATCATCACCATTCTCATCCTTATTATCATCATTCTCATGCTCATCATCAAGATCAAGCTCCTCGCGGTCCTGCTCATCGCCATCACACTCGTTTAGATCCTGACCCTCCCCATAGTCATTACCATCATCATCTTCGCCATCTTCATTATTGCAGTCATGCTTCAAGTTTGCAAGGTAGCTCTGAATAGCGAAAACCGCCCCCTGCAGACCTAAACACCCCACACCCGAATTCCTAAACTCATCTTCTGCAGGCTGCTGAGTTGCCGTTGCTGAACGAGTACCAGCTATGCGAGGCTCTCCAGGCCGAAGTATCCCGTTTGGTTCCCAAGTTAAACCGAATAGTAGGAAAAAGGGTACTCAAATATTAATATTAATGTTATGTATATGTATGTATATATATATATATATATGTTTCTATTGTAAAGGGGAGAAACCTAGTTAGACTTCGGCCCTCTTCGCTTCCGATGCTTCGCAATCAAGCCTGAACCCGAATCCCCCCCCCCCCACCCGCCCCGCCAACAAAAAAAAAAAGCGAAGCTCCTTAACCCTAACGCCTCAACCCTAAACCCCTTCATTCCTAAACGCCAAACCCGAAATCCTAAACCCTAACCCCCCTAAGCCCTAAACGCAATGCCTTCCAGGCGCTGGATCTCACGAGGAGGGGGACCTTGGACCCCAAGGGCCTCAAGGACATCATGCACTCCTTTGGTGACAGGCACAGAAGGGGGTTTAGGGTTTAGGGTTTATAGTGTTTTCTATACACGACATGCACTCCTTTGGTGACAGGGGCGGTTGGTTTGAGGTTCTAGAATTCCAGAGTCTTTTACGAGTTTGTTTTATTGTTAGTCTTCTGTTGAACACCGTAATGGCTATGATTGTGACATGAGGACGTTCGTGATCAGTATTCTTATCACCATTATGAAGAAATTATTTTGGTTGTAGTTCTTGTCAGTACTGCAGCTATTCCACTCCTCCTGCATTCCTCTATGTTGGCACTGAAGAGTTTTCGCCGAAGTTGTTTCGTCGTAGCACACATCCTTATGAGTTTGCGCGATGCTAGTGATGCTGGTGTTGCTGCTGCTGCTGCTCCTCCTCCAGCTGCTACTACTATGACGACGATGACTACTACTACGACTCCTACTACTCCCACTGCTACTGCTACGGCTACTGTTACTTTTTGCTGTTGTCTCTCGAACCGAACCATTCTTGTGAGTTCTCCGCACCCACGCACCCAGAGATCTTTCATCGAGGCTGACTCCTTCGGAGGTTGACCAAATCTTGGAGGGCCTGCCTCGGGATGGGTCCGCCCCCCCAGAGTTTGCGAAAGGGTTTGGTCTGGTTTCTGTTTCTCTGTTCTAGGATGCGGAGGGTAAAGGAAGTGTTGTCGTTGTTGTTTTAAGGCACGTTTTCAGGAATTTCGGTGGGTTCCGGTAAGTGTTTCTGCATGTTGGATGTAAGGGATTTCAGAGCGAAGCTGCCCTTGAAGCCCACAACCCTCGGCTCCTAATCCCGAAATCGCTTCATCCTAAAGCTTCTAGTTCTAAACCTATGACTAGCCCTTGTGCCCAAGACCTTGTCACCCTAGACTCTTAGGCCCTTTCATCTTAAGCCCTTTGGCTTTCGGCCTGGTTCCGTAAACCCTTGCAGCCCTAAGCCCTAAGAGCGCGAACCCGGGAAAGAAGACCGACGCTCGAAAACCTCGCGCTGAGCCAAGTCCTGCACCTAAAGATCATCACTTAGACCTTTGCTACCGTGCTCATTGCGAGAATGTTCTACCGTTTCGCGTAAGAGTAAGCAACGGCAGTGGTGGAGGTCGAAAGTATGCTTGTACTATGATTTGCCATTGTAATTGTCGTTGCTACTTTTCTGCTGGCTCTTCTTTCTCTTTGTTTTTTTGCCGACACAAAACCTCGAAACCCTGAAAACTCTTAGCCCCCGACAACCCCAAAAACAAATACACTGAAAGTGACCCTTAAAGAGACCCTAAACCCCAAGGAATCATGTACGTAAAACCTTGAGCAAATTTCAAAACACCAGATACAGCCCATGAAATCCACAAGCCGCCCTAAACCCTAAAATCTTAAACCCAAAACTCTGAGATCCTAAACCACAAACCCTAAACCCTAAAATCCTAAACCTTAAAACCCCTACACCCTAAACCCTAAAACCAAAAATCCGAATCCACACACCCTAAAATCCTAAAACTTAAAGCCAGAAAAACCTAATCCCTAAATCCTAAAATCCTAAAAACCCTAAACCCTGAAACCCTAAAACCCCTAATCCCTAAACCCGAAAATCCTAAACCCTAAAAGCCTAAACTAAAATCCTAAAAACCCTAAGACCCTAAAGCCCAAGAACGCCCCTACGACGCAGCCCCAGGTTGGGCCGAGTCAGCTGCCGACTCATCGCGCGGAAGCTGATCAAGGCTTGCTGTTTTGATCAGCCTAGGGGTTCAGGGTCTAGGGGACGGTTTTATTGTCAGAATTATTAGTACTATTACTATTATTAATAATATTGTTATTATTATCATTATTATTATTATTATTACTGTTATTATTGTTATTATTATTATTATCATTATTATTATTAGTAGTAGTAATTGTATTGTTACTAGTACTGTTTTTTGATCACTTTTGTCTTTGTTATTCGTATTTTCGGGGTTCAGGGTTTTGCTGATCAAGGCTTGATTTTGTTTCTGCTTCGAATCATTCAGGTTGATAGGAGGGTTGCTATAATCGGGTTACTATAGTAGTAGGGTTGCAAAAGTAGCATTGCTACCATGCTTATCATGCGGGTTATTACAATACTTAACTATAAGGGCTATTGTTGTAGGGTTACTATAAGGTTTGCATTAAGGGTTGTTAAACTCTGGGCTCACTCCAAGTGTTACCATCAATGGTACTTTTCCTCACGGAAGAGTCCTCGTCCCGTAGGGTGTAGATATGCCGATCGAAGCCACATGGGTCGGGTTCGAAGGCCGAAGAATTCATGGAAGAGAGCATGTTCTGCTTTTTGCGATTGGGCTGGCTTTGGGGTTCTTGGATCTGTTTCCGCAGGGCCCCGACGACATTCCACACCTTTAGAACGAGCGCCTCGTGGATCTGTGCCGACTCGTCATGCAAGACCATGCAAGACCTTTGATTCAGAGGGCTCAGGCTGTCTGGAAGCTTTCACACCCGGTTTCACCATCAACGTTAGCATGCACTGTGCTTGCCGAAGGCATTAGGTGCGATACCTCGATGCAACGTTGTCGAAAAGATGCCCGAGGTCGCAGTCGAGCGCATTGGATATATACTCTCACATGGACGTGCCAGTCCTCTCAACTCTCCGGCTGTTGCTATCTGGGCTCTTGAAACCTTTCCGAAGAAGGGCATGAGCGAGACATGAGCAAAACCATGCAAGATCCCGGAAACTGTAGCCAAGAGCAAAGACAAACATACAGAGTACGAAGCCCAGACCTGGGACCCTCAGCGATTTCCGCAACACCGAATGCCTGAACCCTGAATCCAAGAATCCCACAGAAAAGGCCCTTAAAACAAAACAGAATCCAAGAATCTCAGCCCGAAGCTTCAAACCACTGAAACCAAGTTCTACTGTCGCCTTCCTCTGGCACCAAAGCACTGGCCTAGACGTGGCTGGGGTGCTGGGCTCAGAGCTCACCATTTCTGGCCTTGCTACTTCTGCAAAGCCGCCGACCCGGACCCGAACACCATCACCACCACTGCCACCACCAGCACCACCACAAGCACCACCGCAAGCACCCCCACCAGCCCCGCTAGTACTGTACGACGAGGGCGACGGCTGCAACCAGCACTGCAGCTGTAAGCAGCGCCAATGGTGTAGACGAGTCCCGAAGAGCGGTAGTAGGAGAGGCATCAGCAAGGAGACAACTAATTATTGAAAGTAAGAACAGTAGCAGCAACAGCAAGAGTAGCAGTAGCAATACCAGTTGTAGTCGTGATATGAATGCTGGCAGGGGTAAGAGTCCAACCCACAGCAACAGCCCGCGGCCGGTGTCGGTGCGCTTAGCTACAGGGTTGCCAGCCGGCAACGGTTGTTATCACAAATCCACAAGTCATGTCAGCAATGAAACTGCGAGTTCTGGTAATTATTGCACAGAAGCAGTACTTGTCGTGTGCTGATTATACTATGCTGATTGTTGACCTGGCCGCGAGCTTTAAACTTTGAATCCCGGGAAGGTTTGGGGTTCAGGGTCTGGAGAATACCCCAAACTCTGACTAAACCCTACAGCCCGAATTCTCCGAATCCTCAAACCGCTGCACAGGTGTGCCATGGCGCAAACAGCACTGGTTCCTATTGGTGATGGCGAGCTTATGGAGCAGCAGCCATTTCCCCAGAGCCGATGAGCTAGGCATGAGCTAGAGATATTTATTTGTCGGCTGGTGTTGGTGTTGAATGCCAGATTTAGGCGTCCAGCTCATTCTTTCTAACCGTTTCAGGAGTTTCCGGCCTTTCAGTAAGGCTAGTTTCTACAGTACTGTACATGCATGTAGAATGATGTAGCAACCGTGACAAGACAGATGAATGCTACTGACAACAGCAGCATTACTAAGCATGCGCAGGGTATTCCACCTAGCTGTCAATGGTAGCAGCAACTGGAACGATCACTGCAATAATGCGCACACCAATGTGTGCATTATGTGCCTATGGTAGAAGATATGCATTGCGCTTCTTTTAGGATAAGCGAACTGTTGCTCAGGATTCCTGAGCCTGTCGCAGATCAGAATTTCAACAGGACCTGCAGGGTTCGCTGTAATGTTTGATGGTCTTCATAAGTGCCTATAGGGTTTCAAAAGAGTGTAAGAGTCAGGTTTCAGGTTTTAAGTCTAGGGCGCAGAAGAAAGAACTTAGTGTAGGATTTAGATTGTAACCGTATAGAATTTGGGACATGGGGCATAGTATTTGGGATTAGGGCTGAGAGTGAGGCCCATGACCCCACACTCCAAACTCTGCATCCTTGAGTTTGGGCTTAGGGGTTCAGGGATGCAGTCACTTTTCCTTCATGCTTGTTATGATCGTGCAGAGGCCATCCTGTGTAAACGGTCAGTGCTAGTAGCATCTTGCTTTGCCTGAAGCCCCACACTCCATACAGGGGCTTGAGTAATGAGATACAATGAGACTATGCTACGGCACTAAATGGTATCCCAGAATCCTGTGCGCCTTTTTGTGATCACGAATTTCGCAGGAGAAAAATGTTCGAGTTGCAGCAAGAGCTGTCCACCCTGCAGAAGCGCTCGTTGAAGCAGCATGAGGTACGAGACAAGATTGTCAAATTCAGAAGCTCTTGTGGGATCTCATACATCCGAGGGTTTGGGAGTCTCTGAATGACAGAAACCTTGCACCAACAAGCCTGAAAAGCCTGGTCTGCTCCATGAAGCCCAAGCGCCGTGCCATCTTCAGCATCTGAAAGCCACGGAAGCCTGGAGCCCTGAGCCCTAAACCTTAAAAGCCCTACATAAACCCTAAACCCTAAAAGCTTTGCACCCTAAAGCCCTACACCCTAAAGCCCTACACCCTAGAAGCCCTAAACCCTAAAAGCCCCAAACCCTAAAAGCCCTCAACCCTAAAAGCCCCAAACCATAACAGCTCTAAAGCTTAAAAGCCCTGAAGCAGAAGCCCCTTCAAAGCCCGACAGTTTCTGCCCACGCCAGGCGGTAATCCACCTGGAAACTGGCCTCAAGACCATGATCTCCGAGGCTCTGCCTATAGTCTCCATGGTAGTTCCTTTTTTTGGGGGTTTAGCTAAATATAAAATAAGGATCCTATAAGGTAACCCCCCAAAAGGAACTACAATGGAGACTACAGGTGGGTTTTGATAAAAAGAGAGGGTTTGGGGTTTGGGGCCCATGGGGGATGTCAAGTTCTTCCTGTCTTTTTGTTAGGCTTTCAGGTTTTTGAGGTATCCTGCAAACCTAAACTAGTGGAGAGACAACGAGAGAGCGAGACAGAGAGAGAGAGAGAGAGAGAGAGAGAGAGAGAGAGAGAGAGAGAGAGAGAGAGAGAGAGAGAGAGAGAGAGAGAGAGGGAGAGAGCTCCCTGAACCCTGAAACCCGCCACCCCTAAACCAGAAAAAGAGCATAATAACCCTAAGCCCCAAACTCTAACATCTAACGCTCAAGCCCTAAACCCCAAAGCCTAAACCCTAAACTCCAAACCGACAGACTCGAACTGCCGGGAGGTCGACCTCCGCCGCGCTTTAGGGCTCGCCTTCCAGGAGTTTGAGAACCGTATCGAGGTGGAGGGGTCGAGAGTTGAGGGTTTCGGGTTCAGGGTTTAGGGTTCAGGGTTGAGGGTTTAGGATTGAGGGTTTAGGGTTTAGGGTTGTTTGGGGTCTTGGGTAGGTGGTGGGTTCCAGGGTTGAGGCTTATTTGTTCGAGGCTCAGGGTTGCTATTGCGTTCTGTAGCGTTTCTGTCGGTTGTATGGATTGTCTTTGTTGATTCGGACAGGATGCCTTCCAAGACTCCAACAGGAAGTGCCTGGGCATGCCACTTGGCTCGCAGAAAGCGTATACTTTTCGGATATATCGGATGGGTACAGATTCTCCGGGCCTGGGGGTGTCATAGCTGTGTAGAGCTCAGGTCTATAAGCGTTTTGGGCTCCGGCCTCGACACCTGCAGTATCCAATTATCTAAACGCAATATTCCACGCAATCCCTAGATCTTGAAGTGACCGCTGATTCCTGCTGCGCCAAACCTCAACCCAGACCCAAAGGCCTACTACACCGGCCTAAACAACTACCTACACAATTTTAGGGGTTCTTTAATATTGATAGTATAATGGGCCCCAAAACCCCATTCTAATGATTAAGGCCTCTATATCATAGTACCCTTATAGCAGCCCTTATAGCAACCCTTATAGACCCCTTTGAAGGAACCCCATTCTACTTATTAAGGCCCCTGTATTATGAGCACACGACAAGCCCCAGCATGCAAACTGAAGCATCGGCCCGAGCTTCAGCACATAAGGGACCCTCGCTGACCTTAAGATAGATCCCCGAGGTCCTTTTTTACTTTCTGAAACCGCCAGAACGACACCGAAAATTCATACAGAACCTTCATAGATGCTGCATGAAGCCTGCATAAAACCACCTTCGACGCCCTCATAAGCCCCTAGAGCCCGAGATCCTCATCCTCAACTGGCTCGCCTGAAGTAGGTTTCTGTAGGTCAGACGCAAAGAGTCTGAAAAAAACCCTAAACCCTAAACCCCCTAAACCCCCTAAACCCCTAAACCCTAAACCCTAAACCCTCAACCTCATCCGAGGTTTTCAAAGCGAGAGGACGTAGTCGAGCTGCAGGCTGAACTTTGAGATGGGGTTGAGAGTTTAAGCTGTCTGACTTCGTTTGTAAAAATTCTAAGATTTATTAACCATGGTCTAGGGGTTAAGAGCGGTTACGACGCAGAAACGAGGGTTGAGGGTTTAAGTTTAAGACTTCTTAGGAACCGTCTGGGGTTTAAGATTTCGAGATTCAGGTTCAGGGTTTTTTGATTCTAGAGACTGGTCCGGGTTCGGGCTTCGGGTGCAGGGGTATAGGCATGGGATATCTAAACGCCAACGAAGGGACAAATACATATATAAACCTTTGTATACGATTACAATTAAACAGATAACATACATACATACATACATACATACATACATACATACATACATTTTTTGTATATATATATATATATATATATATGTATAGACACGCCATACCGTGCCGTGACATGCCATACCATACCATAGCAAAAGACATACATACATACTTACATACATACATACATATATACTCATCGGTATACCTGCATACCTATACATGGTATGTGTGTGCGTATGTACGTAACGTATGTACTTATGTTTAGGTAGGTATGTATGCGTGCATGTATGTATGTACGTCCGTATGTATGCCAGCATTAGAAGAAGCACGTACTTCTAGTTTCACAATATGGCTGTCTTGGTCTAAAGCAAGAGCATCCCAAAGCCCCCAAGCCACGTAGCTTTTGAGACATTGAGCACCCAATTGATGTTCACATGCTTAGGGCTTAGGATGTGGGATTTAGGGTTTCTGCAGTCTAAACCCTTAAGCCTGTGCCTTGAACCGTAGCCCTGTGGCCTTTGTCTTGAGGCAGCGATAACGAAGAAGGTGAACTGGGCTGAGTACAATGCCGTCCTGAAGAAGCTGTCTGACCTCAGACAGTGCGCCATACACTCTCTTGGCTTTCTTGACTGACTCTACATGCTGAGTGGACTGCGTAGGACTCATGACTCATGATGCATCTACCAATGACTTGGTTCCTGGACAGTACAGTGAACCCCAGAAAGTTGGAACATGGATTAAGGATGATTAGTGCTAGGATTCCCAATACTTAAATTACGGGCATGGGGATAATGATGTTCCAACTTTCTGGCTTCTACTACAGGTGTTTACTTGGTGGAGGTATGTAGACGGCATGGCAGAGTCGGTCTTCATTGGCCAGCGCGAAGCCCTGGAATCAGAGTTCTCGAAGAAGGCTGGCGAATTCAGACAGGGGGTTTAGGGTTGAGGGTTGAGGGTTTGGGCTTTCGGGGGTTCATGTTTTTGCGACTCGGAATCCGTCTTTCGCCGGAGAGGCCAACGCGGACTGGGTGGAGAAGTCGCTGGGAGAGAAGGCGCTCCGGTGAGGGCTGCCCTGAACAGCTGAAGCCATGCATTATAGCTATACCACCATATCCCCCGAAGCCCAATTTCATATATTATTCTCAGAATCATTATTATCAAAATTGTTATTCTACTAGTTATGGCAACCCTAAGCCGTAAACCCGACATCCTAAACCTTCCACCCTAACCCCTAAGCCCTATTCCGGCAATCCTAAGCCCTAAACCCCAGTTTGGCAATCACTCTGCCACCGCAAGGCCGACTTCGCCGACCTCAACGATGTCCGGGCCCGCCTGGAAAGGCACCCATCTCAAACACAAAACCCTAAACTCTAGGATTCAGGGTTTAGGGATTGGGGGATAGAGTTTAGGGTTTAGGGGGTTTAGGGTTTAGGGCTTTGGGGTTTCGGACCCTGAATCCCACGTCCCGTTCAAACTCTACACCCCAAACACCGACAACCCTGCTCCGAGCCCTGAACGATACAGCATTCTATTGGGGTCTGAGCCATGGGTACTGGTTTAGGGTTTAGGGTTTAGGGTTTAGGGTTGCCTAACATAAGTATAGCACAGTACCATGTACCCCAAACCCCTGCTCTAGTTATTGAAGTCCATACCTCAAGTCCAACATATTCCCATGAGACCCTATACGCCCTTGGCGAAAACCCTATGAGCCCTAAACCCTCGACCTTCACCTTTAAAGCTCCTATGAAGAACTTTTTCGAATTTAAGGGCCCCGATATGTGCCAGGCTCGAAGTGCAGGTGTCGCACAATGACCAGAAGCACACTGCCAAAATGCAGGCTCAGGGTTGATCCTTTGGGGTTTGGGGTTTAGATTTCAGGGTTTAGGGTGGGGCTTAGGGTGTAAGGTTGAGGGTTTTGTTTGTTTCACGTTTGGAGTTGCAGGTGTAAAGTGTAAGGTTGAGGGCTGAGTTTGGTGTTCGGGATTTAGTGGAGCTGTCATGATACGAGCCACCACAGAGGCGCTTGGTGTAGAGTGTGTCCAAACTTGTGAAAGAATCTTTCGTCTAGGACGCATGATTGTCTTTATAGGCAGAAGAGCTAGTTAAAAGATTCCCACACTGTGCTGGAGTTCTCTCGACACAAAACTCTGTCAGGCCATGCGGGAGGAAACGGCGTCTCAGAACAATGACATGTTTCAGCGCCAATCGGTGCCCTGGGTTGTGTCTGCTCGTCCCTAGAGACTCCAATATCCCTTAATTAAGGAATATCCCTTAAATCATATTAGGGATCCAACTATACTCTAAGGTATGTTCCTTAATTAAAGGATATTGGAGTCTCTGGGTCGTAGCATTGCCTGCCGTGAGCATCCTCGGCTGGAAATGAGGTACTCATGAAAGAGGCCAACAGCACCATGACCTCCAGCAAGCAGCAGTTTCACGCCGCGGTCTTACACAAGATGAAGCTCCGGTTTCAATGAAGCTATTCGCGCCCGTGTTTCCTCAAGGACATGAAGAACATGATCGAGCGCTGGTATCTCAGCTCTGGGGGCTTTCCTTAGATGACGGCTTTTCATATTTCGGGTTTAGGATTTTAGAGGTTTGGGGATTCGAGGCGATAGAGGGCCTACAAGATTAAAACACTCTTGGGCTGATGGTCGTAACATATCGCGCATGACAATCGCGCCGTACCATGAACATACATTAAAGTCATAGTCATAGTATATAGTTATAGTCCGCATACCCACCATAAGAAGTACAATAATCATAGTTATACGTGAATCAGAATACAGGAGTCAGCTTTTCTGCATTATTGTGCCAACTGCATCAGTCACATGATCATAGCAGCAGTGCCAAGAGTAGGAAAAGCAAGAGAGTAACACGGTAAGTATGCACTGAATACTGGTTGTAACACTCCGTTGGCCTTCGTGCTCGTGACACTTGGTTTCTGACCCTAAGGCCTGACTCCTAAACCTGGTCTCCCGGGGCCTTCTTACAAGTTGCGGATGAGCTCTCAAAAAAAAGACTGGTCTGGCAGAGCCAAGGCCATGAATCCCGGCTTAAGAGCGTGGACTCATCAGTCGGAGAGCTCAGCAAGGCCGTTCCGGGAAAGCGGGATCCCGGATCGGAGCAGCAATGGCACTCTGTAAAAGTCGAAGCCAGTAAGTTGGAACATGGATTTAGGAGGATTAGTGCTAGGATCCCTTATACTTTACCTTCAGGGAATGAGGATAATGATGTTCCAACTTTCTGGCTTCTACTATAATTAACGAAAGGTTGCAAGTTGGAAGAGGAAACGTTTTGAGCTACAATTAGTCGTCGCGGTAGTGCAGCAGCAGCAGCAGCAGCAGCAGCAGCAGCAGCAGCATCAGAAGTGGAGCCATCAGCAGCAGTAGCAAGATTGATAGTGCTCCTGGTAATAGTTGCCGTAGTAGCTGTAGTGGCAGTGGTAGTGATGGTGGTATGGTAGAGATAGTGGTTGTCGTTGTCGTAGTGCTAGTCGTAGTGGTAGCGGCAGCAGTAGTGGTAGTCGCAATGGTAGTGGTAGTGGTACGGACTAGGAGTAGGAGTAGAAGTAGGACCAGGAGTAGGAGTAGGAGTAGGGGTGGGAGCAGGGGTGGGACGGGGGTAGGAGAGTGGTCGACTTCTCCATCTGCAACTTGTGAAGGCGCAGCACGAGCTCCAGACCCTGGCGCAGAAAGCACTGCTACCCCGCTTGGAGTCTGCTGAGGCCTTTCTTAGCAATGTAGAGGCCTGAATAATCAGAACCAGAGTTTTGGGCCCATTATACTAGAATTATAACAAGGAACCCCCAAAATAGTCTTGGTAAATATTCAGGCCTCTACAGTAGAGTCAAGATCAGGGCTTGAGGTGGTGTGGAAATCATACGACAAGGGCTCTTGATCATTCCGAAACGATAATGCAATGTGAACCACTGTTTACTCTTTCGATGACTGAGTCGTCGGATACAGGTGGTTCTGCTCATCCACTCGGCACAGTGTTTGACTTGTAATGAATCGTCGAATTTTTAATCTTCTGCAGCACGAGAGTGTCAGAGAGTAGGAAATTTGGACATGCTAAAGGCCAGCCTCTTGCGGATGGAGCAAGTCGACGGTGCGTGGCTCAGTGGACCGGACCGTGCGCCAACTCCGACTTCAGACAGCCCCAAGCCTATATCCGTACTATAGGGGCTCCTTATTAGAATTATAGTATAATAAGCCCTAAAGCCCTAATTACACTAATTAATAAGGCCCCTATAGTACTACAATGAGCCCGACCTCGACGTAACAGCGGCCTCAAGCCTTCAGCTGGGGTCGTTACACAATAGCGATAGCATGTACGTATGTATCTACAGGTATGTATGCATGTATGTATACATGCGTATGCACATGTATAGATGTGCAGAAGTGTAGGAGTACGGTTGAAGTAGTAGGTCTGCTGCTGGCTGTCGGTGCCTTTCTTATCGCTTTGTCTGACTTGCGTGCGTTCTGCGGATCCATGTAAGTTGCTCCACTATGTTCGGAGGGTATTTCTGTAAGCGTGCCTTAATGCACAAAGAGTAGTCATGCATGCCTTTTACTTTTCTAAAGGACACATTTACTGTTGTTTTGCTGCTGCTGCTGCTGTCTTTCTTCTTGTGATGCTTCTTGCTGCTGCTGTGGTTATGGTACTACTGCTTTGACCTTCATGTTGACGTTGCTGATGACGGGTATCGCGATATCCTTGTTGCAGCCACGTTATTCGTGGACTGATTGCTCAAGCAGCTGCTTCTGTGCTATCAGACGGATTGCGGCCATGGATCATGCTTGTGACCACACAAAAGGATTGTGGTTGCTTGCTGGTGCTGCTTCCACTACTTGGAGGTTCATGGGTAGTTACAAGTAGGGCGCTAAGTAGGGTAACTATACTAATCCGTATTAGGGGACTTCTAACCCCACTTATAACTACCCATAAACCCTAAACCCTAAACCCTAAACCCTAAACCCTCCAAGTAGCCCAGTGTTGGAGGGACCAATCGGGAGCAACTCGTGAAGCTGGAGTCGAAAACGGAGGCCAGAGCGCTGCTGGAGTGAGTTTAGGCTTGATGGTTGAGGGGTTTAGGGCAAAGTTTAGTTGTTGCAGGTTTGAAGGTTTAGGGTTTAGGGTATATGTTTCAAGGTTTAGGGTTTAGGGTTTAGGTTGAGTGTTTATCCTGTTGGGGGGTCAGCCTGTATGCTGCTGTTTCTGTTCACTTCGGGTTCAGCGGAGTAGGCTTCATCGGTGGTGTGTTGGGTAAGGGTGCATGCTGCGGCTTGCTTATACTTACTCGCATCATACAGATGTATATGTATATATATATATATATATACATATGTAATATCGATTTTGGGGGAATACCTAGTATATGTATATACATATGCACATACATATTATATATGTATATGTGTATACATATATACCTACCTACCAACCTACATACATGCGTAACGTACGTACATGCATACATGGTGCATGCTGCTACCTTGAAGTGGAGATAAGCGCATCCATGGGCTTTCCACTTGGTACTGAGGTGCCAAGGATGCAACAGGCATAATGTTGGCTCGTAGAGTTGATATAAAAGCTCAAGAATTTTTACTGATGCTGTTCGGTAGTGTTTTTAACCGAAGTACACTATGACTGTAATATACTCCAACACCCTGTCCTCGTTGTTAAGGCGCCTAGATTAGAGTTTCCTTTCCTGTGCCAGGAGCTGAGGGGCGCGGTGGATCAGCGCTTCGATGCTCTGTCGCAGCAGGTTGGGGACGGTTTCCCTCAAACTTGCAGCTGCTTGCCCAGAAGTCTCAAGCCGTAACCTAAACCCTTAACCCTCAAGATTGTCCTCCTCCTTTCTAGTGTAAGCTCAATCCGAGCAGTACCGACAGCCTGCAGGAGTCAAAGGAGCAGTGCATTACACTTTAAAAAAAAACGTAAGCCTAAACCCATGAAGCCCCTAAACCCCTGAGGGCTACTAGACTCCTAAACCTCCCAAAACCTTGAAGCCCCAAACCCCCAAAACCTCTAACTCTGAAATATAGAGGCCTCAAAAAGCTACCTATACTCTTTTGGGGGCTCCTTACTGTAGTTATAGTAGAACGGGCCCCAAAGCCCTGTTCTAATTATTAAGGCCCCTATATTAAACCTCTGAGCCCCTGAAGAATCGCCAGGGCGGTCACTTCAAGGAGCAGCTGGAGTTTCTCATGCAGGCGCTCCGGCAGAACACTCTGAACATCTGAAGCTTATGGCTTGTGTAGAGGTTAGAGTTTAGAGTTTAGGTGCTTAAGCCTGATCTTAAACGTAGGCTTTTCAAGCAGACGATGCGCGAAAGCACTGTTCCAATAGTTCAGGCCCCAACATAAAGCCCCTATGCATACACAAAAGCCCTAAGCAACCCTCATACAGCCGAAAATTGTAAGACCTTATGAAGCCCTAGATGGTTACAGCTTGGCGGTGCTTTGCGGCTGCGCCCCTTGAAAGCTGCAGGCCACTGACATGTTGAAACGAAGATTGCGGGAGGTGACCAAGAATCAGACAGCCGCTCGCCAGCATTTGGGTCCGTCCGTCCCTAGAAGCAATGGGTACTGTATCCCAAAACCCTATTCTACTTAATAATGATGAAAGCTCCTATATCAAGAATCGAGGGCTGATGTTTCGGTGGAGAGGTTTAGGTTTGGGCCTCGGGCTTCGCCCCGATATATACATATATGGTGCCGCGTCGCCGCGTCGCAGGCCCCCCCCCCCCCCCCCATGGTATGCCCCCCCACCCGGCCAAGCCTCTCGTCCCAACAAACAGTCACACATCATCCGCGGAGCGCCAGGGGCAACCCAGAACCCGTAGAACCACAGGGCCCCTTCCCCTTCCCCTCCCCTTCGACATACAGGTGAGAATGATGATTCCCAGTGTGGCTGTTGGTGGTACCTTTGCTCTTGTGTTGCTCTGGGCTTCGGCACCGCATGCTCATTGTTTTACGTTAAAAGTAAGCTTGAGCACGAATTTGAATGGTTTTCATTCGGGACTCTTGAGCAAGGGACCGGAGGTGGGGATCATGACCACAATGTTGGTCATTATCATAACCAAAATATTCATCTCTGTCATTGGCTTTGGAGCTCAGGGCAGGTCGGAGTCCAGTGGAACTGTATCACATCCTAAGGTCAAAACCTTTAGCAGCCGGACGCCCAACCAGCAATAGCCATGGAAGGGGGCACAGCCGACCGCAACCACAGGGGGGAGGGGAGGGGGGAACCCACACCACAGCGAACCACAGGGGGGGAGGGGGGGGATACCATGGGGTGGGGGGGGAGGGGGGGCCTAGCAGCGCTGCACCATATATATATATATATATATATATATATATATGTGTATATATTTCTTGCTATTGTCGCAGTTGCCACTGATTCAAGAACGGTGCAAGAAGCCCATTAAATCCCAAACCCAATAGCCTTATACCCTAAGCCCTGAACTCCAAAATGTGTGTTCTAAACCCCCTTTAACGCCTGGTTGGCTTTTCGATTCGTTTCGATGCAGCTTGTCTCAGGGCAAGATGAAAGAGCTGGCAGATGACCAGGACATGCAACATTCAAGGGCCTTTGCTGTCTCTTTCGCGGTGGCCCGACACTCCACGAAGCAACCGCAACGCCCAAGTCATCCCAAGCGCCAAGCGTAGTGCCCTGCACCTTAAAACTATGACAGGACAAGCATGTCCAGCAGCTCGCAGCCGTGGAAAGGGTGCAAGATCCTCGGCAATCCTTTCCGAATGCTTGGTCACTACCACAGGGCTAGTAGTCACGCAAGGGCATGCTGTAATCACACCTGCTCGCCATCTGGGAGTTTCCGAAAATTAGGGATACCTTATTTGGGGTCCTTATAATAAGGATCCTACTGTTTAGGGTACTATATTCGGGTCCCCCATTTTCGGAAACTCCCATATGTAATAAGAACTGAGATGCAACCAGCAGCGGATGGAAAGTCGTGCGTACAGCATTCGCAAGCGCAGCTTGGAGGTTCATGGGTAGTTGTAAGTAGGGTCATAAGTAGGGTAACTATACTTACAACCCATATTAGGGGACGTATAGCCCCACTTATAACTACCCTAAACCCTAAACCCTATAGATCCCTTAAAGGAACCCTTAAAGGAACCCCTATAACCCCAATTATAACTACCCATGAACCTCCAAGAGCCGTCTGTCCCTCCCTGCGGTCGTCTGCCATCTTCAAGGGACCACGAGATCCTTACCTTTGGTTAGTAGGGAATGGGGGAATGGGGTTCAGGTTTTAGGGTTTAGGGTTTAGGGTAGTGGGGTTTAGGGCGGTTTAGGGTTTAGGGTTTAGGGTTGTAGGGTTTAGGATTTAGGGTTTAAGTTTTAGGGTTTAGGGTATATAGTAGGGTTTAGGGTTTAGGGTAGTAGGGATTGGAGGAATGGGGTACAATTATGACTACTATTTCTACCATTCCTCCATTCCGTCGTAACCAAATGTAAGGATCTGGCTTTGCTAAACTGCTGGTCTTTTCCGGAACTCGCGACCCAAAACCACCGAGGCTGAAAAAGCAAGAGCGAGATGTTCGTGCCATGGAGTTCCGTTCGACAAAGGCATCTTGGTGGGTTCGATAGTTTGGGCACGGCCCGAAAGCTCCTTACTCCATGCGTGTATGCCGGATAAGCCCCAACCTTGTTGCCTGGCTCTTACCTGCCAGTCTTGTTACACCCTGAACCCTCAACCCCTGAACCCCAAACTAAACCCTAAACCCCCAAACCCCTAAACCCTAAAGCCCTAAAGCCCTATCCCCCTAAACCCTGAACCCTAAACCCCTAAACCCCTAAACCCTAAAACCCTGAACCCTAAACCCCTAAACCCCTAAACCCTGAGCCCTATCCCCCTAAACCCTGAACCCTAAACCCCTAAATCCCCAAACCCTTAACCCCTAAACCAAACCCCCATATCGTGGCCCTTCCGTTGTGCCGAGCACCCCCGACTAGCAACTCGAAGTCCTGCATCCCACTGTCCCGCACCCGCTTGAGCTCATATTAGGGAGTTTTCGATAATTCGGGGTTCCTTTAAAGGGTTCCATAAGGGTTCCGTAAAGAGTTCTATGAATGTTTTCAGCGTTTAGAGTTTCCGAAAACTAGGGATACCTTATTTGGGGGTCCTTCTAATAAGGCTCCTTCTATTTAGGGTACCATAAACGGGTCCCCTATTTTCGGAAACTCTCATTTCGGACAAACCTCAGGCTGCCACAGCCCCAAGGACCCCCCCAAGCGACACACCCTAAACCCTAAATTCCGAAATCCATCATAGTAGCAGCCCTTATATAATCACCCTTATCGCACCCTAAACCCCTAATATGGGGGGCCTTTTGTTATTGCCGATACCATTTTGGGGGTTCCCAGCATATTTATACTCTATTTATGGGCACCAAAACCCTCTGCTAATTATGGTTAGAGGTTAAATGCCTGGACCCTCACCTCCCCAAGCCAACCTGCACAGTGCAGAGGGAGACACGGCCGACTCCTGGCGCTGTGCGTTGCCAATGCTCGCAACGCTTGGGTCTCGGTTTTCGTAAGAACTTGGCCGTTCCAGGGTTTAGGGTGTAGGGTAAGGGTTGCCCTGAATAAAGTTGTTGTACAACAGCAGCAAGAGCAACAAGAGAAGCAAGAGCAACAACAGGAACAACAAGTACGACTACTGCTGCAGGAACATCTGCAACTGCAACTTCAGAATTTGAAGTTTAGGTTTTAAGGTCAAGGGACCCCTATCGACCCAACTAGAAGCATTTTATTACAAGAGCCTTCTGTTTGCGGGGTCTCATTCCAAGGGCCATGCTGCCTGACAGCGTAAAAAACAGGTTGCATCTGGGCTTCCCTGAAGAAAATGCCTGAACCCTACATCCTACGCCCTCAACCCTGAACACCCTGTGTGTTGCGCTTATTGCAATTGTTAACCCCGGCACGAAGCAGCCTGAAGCACAACCACACTTGTAAAAGACTCACGACCAGATACATCTAGGACAGCTACCCTGTGCCCTAAGGTTGCAGCACCAAGCCAAACACGATGGTTTAGGCTGCAGGTCCTCAGCCCAGAACTCCATTTGACACAAATGTGAAATTCGCAACCCTTAAACCCGACGACCCCAACCTCCAACACCTGATTCCAATCCCCACACCCCAAGCCCCGATTGTATTTGCCGAAGCTTCTGCACAATTGGAGCCTTAAGCCCTAAACCCTGGCCCTAACTCGTCCGAGGCCGGATGACCTTGACCCCAACATCCGGCTGAACAGCGTGCTGGAGCCACGCACAGCGCCGTTGATCTGGTCCACCGTTTCAGGCTTTAGGCGTAGGGTTAGCCATGTTTAGAGTCCGAATTCAAGTTCCCCAACTTCACACTAGAAGACGAAACTAAAAAGCTCTAGAGCATTATCCCGAAACTGAAGCCTAAACTCAGCACGCCCGGATGCCCTGAACCGTCAACCCTAAAAGCCCTACAGCTCCTAACCGTAAAGTTGTAAAACGTGATGCTCAATATCCGAACCCCGAGCCCAACCTGCCAGCACGAAAGTTAGCTCCTAATTTAACCCTAAAGCACTGCGCCATCTACAACGACATCAACAACAACAAGCTCTTCCTCCTCCGCGTCCTCCTCCTCCTCCTCCTCCTACTTCTTCTACTACTTCTTCCACCTCTCTAACGACTACTACGACGACTACTACGACGACGGCGGCAACTGCTACCACTGCTGCTACCGGTGTTACTCGACACTAGTGTCTATAATGTCACTCGTGATCATTTAATATTAAATACACGAATAGTAGTTGTCAATGGTAAGAAGACTCATTATGGCCCAGAGGAATCGTCATAGTAGTACTCAGAACGAAAAATCAGCAGACTGCTCGCGTTTAGAGTGACCGGCGTCATTGCAAATACTGACCCCTAGACCCTAAATCGTAAACTCTACACCCTAACCTAAACCGTAAACCTTAAACCCCAAACCCCAAACCCTAAACCCCAAACCCTAAACCCTAAACTCTACACCCTGGACCCGAGCGCGAGCTTCAGGACCAGCTGGAGAAGATCGCATGCAGGTCAGAGGAAAGCACGCACCTGGCTTGGACCCAAGGCTTTCGAGTTTCAGGAAACAGCTGGGGAGGACGGCGGGTTCTCAAAGGAAGCCTTGGGTCTGTGGGTTCAGGGTTTGAGGATATTTTTTTCATATGTTAATATCTAAAAATACATATGTATATATGGATATTGCCATTATTATGATTAAAACTGACTAGGAGCCTTCACCCTCAACTTGAACTTTGGGCCCTAGTACCAAATTCGTAAACCAACCACTTGTGGCACCATACGCAGCTTGCAGGGCTTGCAAACAGGATGCTGCGGAATCATGGCCCGCCACCTACATGGAGGACCTTGAAAACTAAACCAGGAGCCCTAAACCCTAAACCCTAAACCCTAAACCCTAACCCTAAACCCTAACCCTCAACCCTAAAAAAGAACCCTAAACCTGCATCCCTGGACCCTGCATCCAAAACCCTGA
This sequence comes from Symbiodinium sp. CCMP2592, assembly GCA_905221615.1. Classification (NCBI taxonomy): domain Eukaryota; class Dinophyceae; order Suessiales; family Symbiodiniaceae; genus Symbiodinium; species Symbiodinium sp. CCMP2592. The sequence goes on from CAJNDT010003223.1 coordinate 790,630, forward strand.
ACCCACATGCGTAATTAAACCCTCGAAGCTGTAATCCCTACTTGGAGGTTCATGGGTAGTTATAAGTAGGGCTCCTTTCAGGGTCCCTTTAAAGGGATCTATAGGGATTCGATAAGGGTATAGGGTTTAGGGCCTACTTGGAGGTTCATGGGTAGTTATAGAGTTCGGTTATAAGTAAGGTAACTAGACTTATAGCCCATATTAGCGGACTTATAACCCGACTTATAACTACCCATGAACCGCCAAGTAGAGAACCTACAGCCCAGCTCTGAAATCCTCAAAACCCTTCGAAGACGCCAAAAGCCCAAACGCCGAAATCCATATCTCACGCGGATGGTCCGCAGTAGCTGGTTGCATAAAAAACTGAACCCCTAAACCCGGAAACCCTCAACCCTAAACCCCAAGACCCTGAACCCCCAATCTACATCCGTCTACCCTGTTTAAAATCCAAGAATTCCTAGACTTCCAGCCGCCAAGGCGCCTTGGAATCCCAACCGTCCCCCACTCCCGGCCCTGCTCTCAGAGATGGGTTTCGGGTTTAGGACCAGTTTATTCTTTAGGATTTTGGGGTTCAGGCTTCAGGGTTTTTCTTAGGCGCTTGCATTTCCTCCACATCATGGGTTTGGAAGTCTCAGGCTTTTCGGCGGTGTAGAGGTTTAGGGGTCTCAGGTTGCAGAGATGCAGGGGTTTTCAGGCCTTATAGATCCCTTCTAGGAGCCCTTATAGGAACCCCTATACCTTAAACTACCAAACCCTATCTTTTGTAGGTTCCTATTAAAGACCCTGATATGGAATTTACAGGGACCCTACAAAAACCTAGGTTTCGGTAGGTTAAGGTAGATGCCTTTAAAGGAACTCTACACGCCCAGGGATCCTCCGCCCTAAGAGCCCGAACCCTGAGGTCCGGAGCCGGGCTCCTGCTTATTTAGTTAAGGGGTTTAGGGTTTAGGGTTTAGGGTTTAGGGTTTAAGGGGTTCGGGGTACAGGAGTTGAGGGTTTACCTTAAGCTACCAAAACCTACTTTTTTGCAGGGTCCCTATAAATTCCAGATTAGGGTTTATAATAAGAGCGCACAAAAAAAGTAGGGTTTGGGATTTTAAGGTAGGGGTGCAAGGTTCGAGGGTTTTGGTTTGGGTGGTTTTAGATGTAGCTCTTCGGGGCGCAGTGTTCTTAGGTGGGCGATGGTTTAGAGAGTAGATCTGAGGCTTTCTGAAAATCTGATGCTTTTGCTGGCTGCACGAAGTAAAGTGGTCGTCATTACATGAACCGGTATTACCCCGGTATTCTTATTGTCTTCACTCGTCAGTATCACAGCTTCTGGGATTGCAACTAGGCTTGCTAAACAGAGAGGGGCCGCTCTCATCTGGAGCTTCCTCCGGCCGATAGCATTTCGCTCACCCATGGGGGCTTCTTACAATTTGGGAGTTTCCGAACATGGGGGTACCTTATGTTTGGGGTCCTTATAACAGGGGTCCTACTATTCAAAGTACCATGTTAGGGTCCCCTATTGTCGGAAACTCCCATTTGGTTTTCAGGGGTTCTGAGAATCAGGATCCTACTATTCAGGGTCTATGTTGAGTTCGACATGTTTGAAGCTCTTGAACGGCTCTTCTGTGGCTGTGGCGATCTTGACTGAGCCTTGATCGAGGTCAGTGCAGATACGACCGGTGAGTGGGAGCGGCTATCGTATACCAACGCGGGAGGCAAGATGTTTCCGGTGTATCTGCTGAAGATCGCGCTAATGTGGCATTTGGGCTTTCCTTTTTGCGTTTCACCGTCAACGACGCTTTGTCATTTTGAACGTTGCCTTGAGCAAACCCTGGTCGCAGGTGCTGCAGACGCGGCTCGAAACGGTCACATGGCAGTGACGAGCGGTGTTCGTGGAATGAAACTTGACCGCAGCTAGCATGAGTGCTTCCCTAAACCTAACTTCTACCACCAAACCTCTACATCCAAACCCCAAGCTTCCGTGGAATTTCAGGTACGGCTTGAGCCCGCGCACTCCAGCAAACACGGGCAAAATGAGCAAGAAGGCAAAGCGCACGTTTTAGGTGAGCCTCGACGTTTTAGCTAGGTGGCTTGGCAATCTCACATCGGTGAGAGTGTGGAGGCCTCAATTCAAGCCCGCCCAGAGGTAGGCATGTACAAAATTAGCATCTGCTTATGCAAGGCTCCAGGTTCTGAACTACCGGAACATGGAGCCAAGTGTTTCACCCCCATGGGGAGAGTAGGCATTTTGAAGGGTTCAGCTCGTTGCCAGCGGTCTCGCAGAGGCTGTCCGTTTTGTGGGTTTGTGGAGCAGAAAGACGACTCCAAAATTAATGTAGAATCCCGAATCGTTATCTACAGCATTCCTGAGGGTTCCTCATTGTATTTTTTCGTGTAATGGCCCCCCCAAAACGCTATTCTAGTTTTTTCGGCCCCAATGTCAGGCCCAAACCTGTTCAAGCTCAAAATCGCTTCGTTTCAGACAAGGCTGGCATGGGCGCAGCTCCAAGTTTTCCCAATGGGAGTTGTTCTGAGCATATGATTCCTGAGAAGACACCCATTTCCCTGGAGTTGGCGGTGGCCGTGGAGTTTACCTGGACGGTGGTTTGAAACAGCTCCAGCATGGTTTCACTGATGGACGCCAGGCGGACGCAGCCTGCGCTCGAAAAGGAGAGCTCGAAGTCTACCTCCCATGGGGATGAAATGCAAGTGCCCTACACCCCGCAAGCTGAAATCCTTATAGCCCTAAGGCCACAATGATACGTTAAGCTCTTGACCCTAAACCCCCGGGACCCCAAACCGCTAAGCCCATGAACCCAAAGCCCCTAAATACCCCCTAAACCCCAAGCCCCTAAACCCTAACGCCCTAAGCCCTCATTGGGTGCATGGAGTAGTTTTAAGTGGGGTTCTAAGTCCCTTAATATATGGGTCATAACTAGAGTTATCCTACTTACAACCCTAAACTCTAAACCTTAAGTGTTCATGGGTGACTCTGCCCTGTAGAAAAAGGGTTTCTTGCAGCCGTCTGCAATCGAGCGGGGCCCGGAAATGTAAGCGAGGATGGAGGACTGTGGCCCCCATGGTGGTTTTACGGTTTAGGCTTTAAGGGTTTAGGGTTTAGGTGACTGGGGCCCTATGGCGGCTTAAGGGTTGAGGTGACTGACTGGGGTTCGATGGCGGTTTCAGTGGTTTTGCATTTCTTCGTCTTGTATCGTTCTGCAAAGGACCTGACCATGTGCAGCGTAGATATCTCTCCTCAGAAGCGTATTTTCACGAAGCTCAGAGTTTCGCCGTTAGGTTTAGAGTTTACGTTAAAATGTGGAGATGGTGGACTTGACCAAATATTCAGCGACTATACTGCAGCACAAAGGGAAGACGAGAAATCACGACGTGCGCTACAGTGCTTGCAGTGCGATCTGCATAGATACATTTTGCTACACTTGTAGATTAAACTGCATGGGAAATCAAGATGCGAGGGAGACACATGTCGCTAGAGAGTTATGTCATGCACATATGCCGTTTATGCATGTACTTGATCGTCAACCTGCCTACCAATCTGTCTACCACTTGACCCAGTTGCCTGTAATCTATCTATCTGTCTACCTTCCTGTCTGTCTCTCTGCAAGTCTATCTAATTGAATGCAACCGGGCAACACACTCAGACATGCCTAGACTGATATAAGTCCGCTTTTGTATGTGCTGTTATGCAGATGCTTCTTTTTCGGTGTCAGCATGTATGTGTGTATGTCAGCTTTTATCTGTTCATAGTTCATGCAACTGTGGTGTCCAACCCCGTCACAGGCTGCCGGCGCATAAATCTATCGATGGACGGAAACGTTGCATCTTAGCAGTATTGTCGTCATTGTTGTGATTGTTGCTACCGTTACTACACTGGAGCTGGTGATGTTCAACTTTTCCCCTTGCAGATAGTGCCGTGAGCTTGTCCCCAGCCATGCTAGCATGCATGCATCCTCACCAGCTCTCACACCCTCACACGGATGCATTGTTTCACACACACACACATGTTATCTCTCTGTCTCTCATGCTCTGTCGCTCTCGCTCTTCCAAAGAGGCGCACGCACATACTGACGCTCCCCATCAGACCGACGCAGGACGACAGCCACTATGTCAATCTTCAGCAGGCAGCGCTTTCTCATCGTAGGCAAAGCTACAGAACGAGTCTGTATGCTCTTCACTCAGAATCCTTATGGTCATGGAGGGTTATTCAGGTTTGATGCATCTGCATGGTGCTGATGAATCTGCAGGGATACGAAACATGACAAGGTTTGTCAACTTGTTTGCAGGGCTTAGGTTTTTTGTTGTTGGTCGCGTTCAGGGCTTAACCATTGCTTGGCGAAAGAAAGTATGGCAAGGTGCGGATAGTTGAGACTAGAGTCTAGAAGACCACAGCAAATCTCTTGTAGACTGAAGTGGCGTGGAGTCTCATCAAGTAAGTCTTTCAGACACAATTCCAGAAAGTTTGAACAGGACAGCACGACGTCAAGCTGCCCATAGACATAGCATGACAAACAAAGGCTAGTGTGTTAATTAGAATGTGGCAAAGGACGCATGTTGCAGGTTCAGTAATTAGCCACGCACACAGCCCATACCCTTCCAAAAGCCAGCTCCTCCTAAAATCCTAAACCCTGAACCCTAAACCTCAGACCCTGGAGCACGAGCGCTGCGTGTTGAATCCTTCACCTATCACCAGAGTGGCAGCTACAGGGGTCAGAACTCTTACAGTTCCTTTATCTGAGTTCTACTATATAAGATCCCCCCAGACCTATTCAGACTTTTAAGCCCACTAGAGAAACCTCCTTCTGACAGTATATTGAAAGGCGACAAAACCAGTGCAAAGGTCCTTAGTCACGAAGCCGGGGGCGGTGTGGGGGCTGGGGGGAACTTGGGCGCTTAGAGGTTGTTACATGGTCGACATAAGAGTTGTATCAGGGCTTTAGCAGGGGCTTATTGGGTGGGGGAAATTTGGGGGAGCTGGGGAGTGCCTCTCAAAACGTGATCTTCCGGACCCTCATCTCAGAATCCCAAACTCCCAAACCTGACTGAGTTTTGAGACTCGAGCTCCCATGCCCTCAAGCCCACCCAGTCGAACCTGGGGGTTCGGATTTGGATTGATGACCTTCGGTGTAGCAGCGAAATGCGGTGCCATTCAATTCGTCAAGACGCTATCGAAATGAAATCTAAACCTGAAGCTAACGACCAAGAACCCGTGTTCAGACGTTGCAATGACATGCAATGAACCCTTGGTGGAGAACTTCCAAGCTGTTAGATTGTCGATCCTTATTTCTTGCTGTGGCTGCTTTTCGCCAAGGCTGAACAACACTTGTGTCCACACACTACATGCACACCACGTCTACATATATATATATATATACACGTGTGATCATTTGTTCATTCTTCATGTTTCCTTTATGTGTCATTTATGTTTGATGCACCTGTTGTTCACGTCGCCGGTCGGAGAGAGGCCCGCGAGTATCTGGAGAAGAACTCCATCCCAAAGCTGCTCGAGCCGGGTCCCCGGAGAGAGTCCGAACCCAGCGAGCCTGAGGGGGTTTTCTCAAGGGTTCCATGAGGGTTAGGGTAAGGGTTACTATACGGGTTACTATACTAAAAGCGCTACTATAGGGGTTGCTATCCTAGAAGGTACGGGCTACTGTAACAGTTGCTATACATAGGTTACTATACTACCCTACACCCTAAGCCCTAAACTCTACACCGGTTGCGGAGGTAGGGCTTCGGTTTAGGCGCCTTGCTGAGGACTTGTATGGGAGCATCGATCACCAGGCCCCAGGCACAAGAGTTCCCTAAACTCTACGCCAGGGGTGTCGAGTTTAGGGATTCGGGGTTTGGGGCTTTAGGCATTAAGGGATACTGTTGGGTTTCTTTTTCGGGCTCCCTTTAAGGGTACTGTGGGGTTATATAATCGGGCTCCCTTTACGGCTTGAAACCTAATCCTGAAAGCCATACGGTTTGGGGTTTTGGGTTTAGGGTTTAGGGGTTTAGGCTTTAGGGTTTAACCCTAATCCTGAAAGCCATCCTAGGAGCCTTCTTGCCCGCGCCGTGCTTGAGCGACCGCCGGACCGGTGGGTGAACACTTAGGGGTACTTAGAAATATTTTTAGTTTTTGGTTATTATAACCCCTATAAGAAACAGCTAAAATTCTAATTTTTGCTAGGATTCTAAGTTCAGTATAGAACAGGGGGCTGAATGTCGGTTCCAGATACGGGTTCCTTGAAGGGTTACTCTAAGGTCCCTATTCTAATTGTTACGTAAGGCCCCTACATTGTGGAGCCGGTTTCAGGGGCCTTAAGAATTACCAATGTAGTTTTGGTGTTCCTTATCATATTGATAGTATGATGGGTTGCTAGATGAGTTCCTTTAAGCCTTGAGGGGCATCTTTAAGAATTGCTGTAAGAGTTCCTTTAAGGGTTCTACAAATATCGTTTCGGGCACCTGGTTTGGGGATAGGGGGTTTGGGGTCTCACGGGTGAGGGTGCCGTACGGGTTGAGGGTTTATGGGTGATGGGTTGCAGCGTTCAGGTTTTGGGATTATCGATTTCAGTTGTGAGAGCTGACGTTTTGGAGCTCAGGGCTTGGGTTTGAGGGTTCAGGTCTTTCAGGTTCGGAGTTTAGGGCCCGCATGGTTGCAGTGGGGCTTGGCGTTCTTGTTGGGGGCAGACATGCATGAAGCTGCAGGACCTGCGCAACTTCCTCATAGAATCCCTGCGGGATCTGAAGGCGCCGTGCACTGCCAGACAGCAACTCAGACTGAAGGGGCCTTGCAACGATGCAGGCGCAGAGAGAATCCCCATCGATGGAGCTCTTCACCGTTGAGGCAGCGACAACGAGTAATGAAACTAATGACAGCTTGCAGTCAACCGCTGGAAGACCAGGACATAGAGACCATGTTCGACATGTGGGACTATGACAAGGCGGGCTGAATTTGCTGCATTGGCACAATGGCAAGAGTGACGCGTGGAGACTTTCCGAGATCAGGGTCCTCTTTCAGCTCTCTTCACCTGCGTTGACTCCATCAGGTTCCTTGCAGGAACCCACATGTCGTAGGATACGTCTGATGTGCCTCCGAGGTGGGGATGATCGCGGCATCCAAAGTCATGGAGACTTTGAAGGTAGGAAGCCGCATGACGATTTTGACAGTCCAAGGGTTCGAGTACATAGTCACAGGGACATTTAGGGGGGTAGGGGGAGGGGGAAGGGGGACTATACTTCCTCAAATAAGCCCTTATTATAGGTATTAAGGCCCCCTACCCCCCTCCCCTACCCCCCTTAAGGGTCCCTACACCAGAATTCCGGGAGGATCTAGAATAAGTAGATCCCCTAATTTGGCGCCCCATACTACTAAGTTACTAAGGGTACTTTATAGGAACCCCCATTAAGGGATCTACTTTTTGGATCCCCGCTGAGGGTTTCTATGAATAGTGCAAGTCCCTGACTGGCGACCCCTGCGAGGCAGTAAACTGCAGCGATCTCAGCGAGGCGTGGGGATACCATTTAGGGTCTAGGGTCTAGGGATTTAGGGGTTTGGGGGTTTAGGGGTTAGGGGTTTAGGGGTTTGGGGGTTTAGGGTTTAGGAGTTTAGGGGTTTAGGGGTTTAGGGTTTAGGGTTTTGCGATTTTGAGCTTTGTCGGTTTTTTTAATAGGGGTTTTAGCCTATGGGGGTTTAGTAGGGATTAGGGTTCCCAAGATAGGGTTCATATTCAGGAATCCCTACCCCAGGAATCTTAAACCCCCCTTTTGGCCTCCCATCAGAGTTTGAGCTTTTTCGGAGTTTTCGACGGGCTGCAAGGCTCTATGCGATAGACGGATGCGTGAGTGCAGTACGCTTACATTTTGGGTAATGCCCCTGTGCAGAGGTAATGATCACGGCCTACCGCCTACCCTGAACTCTAAGCCATAACTCCCAAAACCTGTTTTTATAACAGAGCATGAGTATTTGATATTTAGCTGTCTTTGTCTTCATCCGACAACAACAACCCAGCGCGGGCAGGAGGAGCTTCGATCGAGACCCTGGTCTCAGCTGTCAGAAGTCGACAAGACCTCCTTTGTGAAGTACGTGAGGCGCGCGCGTGTGTGTGTGTGTCTGTGTGTCTGTGTGTCTGTGTGTCTGTGTGTGTGCGTGTGCGCGATATCCCTCCCCGAAACGCTGAACCCTTCAGTCCGAAGCTTGAAACTTCGGCTGAGCCCTGAGCCTGAAAAACCTGAGCCATGGATCTAAGTTTGAGTTTGAAGAAAAACTGATACGCTCTACCTTGTACCTAAACTGATGACCCTACACACCGAACCCTGAATCTTAGTCTTAGAACCTGGAGTGCTACACCTTATGTAAGCTCCAAACCCCAAGCCCCAAAGCCTTCTACAACCTCTACGCCCCCAAACCCTAAATCCTCAAACTTGAAGCCCTACTTTTACCCTACTTACAGCTACCCATGAACCTGCAAGTTAAGCCCTCTGCCCTTATAGATCCCTTTAAAGGGGCCCTGAAAGGAACCCTTATATAGCTTCCCATGAACCTCCAAACCCGCCCCCCCACCCCAAAAACTGGCCGTTCGTGCAAGGCAGGAGCTCGAGACCCGGACCGCCAAGATGCTGAAGTAAGCATCCAGGCCGGGCTTAGGGGTTTAGATTTTAGGGCTATAATAATTGCCCACATTGTAAGAATTTTTGCTTCCTTGTTAAGGCGAAGTAAGCATCCAGGCCGGGCTTAGGGGTTTGGGGTTTAGTGGTTTAGGGGTTTGGGGTTTAGTGGTTTAGGGGTTAGGGGTTTGGGGTTTAGGGCTTAAAGGTTTAAGGGTTTAGGGTGTAGGGGTTGGGTTTAGAGTTTAAGGGTTTGGGGCTATAAGAATGACCCATGTTGTAAAAAATACGGGGTTCTTGTCAGAGGTTTATTTTAAGTTACCACAAAAGGGGTCTATGGTCCAGGATATGGTTTGCTTGTTGTTGCCTTACAGTAGAAGCCAGAAAGTTGGGATATCACTATCGTAACCCCTTTAAGGTAAATTATAGGGGATCCTACCATTAATCCATATTCCAACTTTCTGGAGTTCCCTTTAAACAGAAGCCAGATCAAGGTTGCGTTCTCGGAGCTCCAATTTTCATTTCGGCGCTTTGGTCCTCTTTTATAACTGTTGATTTGCTAGGAATGTATTTTCAATGTAAATACACAAGGGTCCTATAAGGTAACCTCAAAAAGGAACTACAATGGAGACTACAGGTACATACCGACATACAAACAAAGAGCCACACATAGATACATACGATGAAAAGCCGTTGGGTGCTCGGCGGCTTCGGATGTAAGGGTCGCAGGAGGCGGAGACCTTTTCTGAAAGCTCTCAGCCAGGTCCATGGAGAAGCAGAGCACCGAGGAATGCACGAGTAAATGGGAGTTTCCGACAATTAGGGGTACCTTACTTTGGGGTCCTTATAATAGGGATCCTACTTTTTAGGGTACTATGTTAGGATCCACTATTTTCGGAAGCTCCCAAATCTCACCTCCTGCACCTCTTGCAGGAGACATCCAGGCAAAGTAGGAACCCTGAATTCACCAACAACCCCAAACCTCAAAACCCGAACACCATCGAGCACCCTACAACCCCAAACGCGTAAGCCCTGAGACCCCAACCCTAAACTCTCAGGTTTTTGGAGAGCCCTCTTCATGTCTAATCGAGTTGCGGGAAGCGTGGCGAAATGTCGCTGTTTCCTGGACCAAGTCTCACCAAGCAGCATCGCAAAATCATAGAGTTTAGAGGTTTTGGGTTTAGTGTTGAGCTCACACAGTGAGAGTCTAATCAAACTCTCAACCCTAAGACCCTAATCAAACACATCTTGCAGCCCTTAGCCCCCAAGACGCGGCATTGTTAAGCCGCTGCTGATGGCGGAACTCATCTAGGTAGGTAGGCCTTTGGGCATTTTATATTTTCCCTTATTGGCTTAATGGGACAGGCTTTAAAGGGCCAATATAGTAATACGAATGGAGTGCAAAGCTTTATCTCAAATGTAGGAGGGTTGGCGCACTATGCTGAGCCCTAGGTCCTGAACCCTGGCACACCTTGGCATGTAGAGCTCAGGCTTTCTTTAGGCACGAGAGGTTTGTTTCCGAAGTGGCTTGGGGTTTGCGGGGTTCAGGGTTTAGGATCCTCCCGAAGCAGCCGCGCAGGGAGTTCATACACTGTCGACTATGTCCGGGGCCAGGGTCTAGAGTTTGGTAGTGTGTACTGTCGTGTGCATAGGGATGGTGAAGTGATCGTACTACGAATTCTTCAGACTTCGTGTTATCTCCTTGGAAGTCGGCGAGTCCTGCATATCCCCGAAGTTGGGGATTCCTTCTTCAGAACCCCCCCGACATTAACGGAGATGTTCCTACATCAACTCTGAGAGTTTAGAGTCTCTGAGGCCCACGACACAACTGCCAGAGAACTATGAGCAAGTCATGAAAACAAATCATCTCGGGGGCCCCAATCCTAGGGCTTCGGATATGCTGCTTCTCTGTGCATGCGAGCTTCGCGGTTTGCGTCCGTTCTCTGGCGCATCTTATTAGTATTAGTATTAGTATTAGTATTAGTATTAATATTACTATAAGTATTAGTATTAATTGTAGTATTGCCCAAGCCTCGCAGCACATGTCGTGGCTACAACTTGCGCCTACCTTAGGAACAGCAAGACGAGCTCTAGTTCGTTAGAGCCAGAGTTGCTGGAGTTCGGAGGCTATCCGTCTCCATAAGTTATAAGGACATCAGCTTAACCCAGCTTAACACCCCAAGCCCGAAGTCTCAGCCTGACAGGAAGAATCCTCGATGAGATACCCCGGGCAGTATGATCTTTATGTATTGCCCTCCCAGGAATGAGTACGAACCTTGTAGGACCCCATACAACTAACTCTACATCAGACCCCTGAAATTGGTTTCGTGACCCGAATCCTCTGGAAGCCTTGTGCTGCTGAGCAGAGGCACGGCTCTGTGATGGGGGGGTGTGGGGGGAAAGGCTTGTAGTGTAGCGGCATGTAGTTTCGTAGATTACTGTTCCTTTTGGTGGGCTTCCTCGCCGAGTTCAATGATAGGGCTTAGGGGTGTTTGGTCTTTTGTTTAGAGCTTTTTTGCTTGTGGTAGGGTTGCAAAAACGTCTGTAACTGTGGGGCTCCGTATTCGCTCTTGAGGTGTGTACGGCTGTAAAGTAATTAGCAGCGACACGTCAGGTTCAAAAGTCGGTGTCACTTATCAGACATGTTGAATGGCGGTGAGATCGGACACATCATCGTAATACAAGAATCGACGTGGAAAGAAAGATTGTTCCCGCTGGTCAAGGCGATAAAATAGTTGGGGCGACGACAGGGGTCATCAGTCCCAAAAGGGAAGAGTCAGAGGCGAAATAAACCAGTCAGCATACAGACCACTGGGACAAGTGAGGAATGCACGTATCGTGTATGATGAGTTGTGGGAGGGAAGCATAAACATGCCCATCTTTAGTTCTTACGGGAGATGGGCATGCGTATTTAGTATTGGCAGGTGTCGAAGTGTAGTAGCAAATAGCAGGTGCCAAGTGTGTAGTCGTAGTAGTGCCAGCAGTGGTCGTGGTACCACCACCACTACGGCTACGACGACTACGACGACGACGACGACTACTGCTACTACCACAAGTCTCCCACTCTGACTCCAACTCCAAGTGCTATTGTGCTATTGCTACTGCTGCTGCTGCTGCTGCTCCTGCTCCGGCTCCTACTCCTGCTCCGACCTCTACTCCTACTTCTACTCCGACCCCTGCTCCTACCCCTGCTCCTGCTCCTGCTCCTGCTACTGCTGCGACTGCTCGTGCTACTGCTGCCACTGCTCCTGCTCCTGCTCCTGCTCCTGCTCCTGCTCCTGCTCCTGCTCCTGCTCCTGCTCCTGCTCCTGCTCCGCCTCCTGCTCCTGCTCCTGCTCCTGCTCTTGCTGCTGCTACTGCTGCTGCCACTGCTTCTGCTGCTGCTATTGCTGCTGCCACTGCTTCTGCTGCTGCTACTGCTGCTGCCACTGCTTCTGCTGCTGCTACTGCTGCTGCTACTGCTCCTGCTGCTGCTGCTGCTCCTGCTCCTGCTCCTGCTTCTGCTGTTGCTCCTACTCCTGCTACTGCGATTGCTACTAGTAATCCTCGTACTGGTCCTTGTACTACAAAGGCAAGGCCCCAGCGGAAGAGGATGGCCAACATTGCTTCGAAAGCCGGCAGTCTCAGCGCCGAGGAGGTGCATCAGCTTGCAGTCCCGGGTTCTTATAGGGGTACTATAAGGGTTCCTTTAAAGGGCTCTATAGGGGTTTAGAGTTTCCGAAAATTAGGGGTACCTTCATTTGGGGTCCTTAAAACAAGAATCCTACCATATAGGGTACCACATAAGGGTCCCCTCCTTTCGGAAACCCAGAAGGTGGGTTTAGGTTTGGGGTTTAGTGCTTTCTAGCCCGAAGCGCTCCGCCATACACTATGAACCAAGAAGGGTTTGAGGGCGGAGATAGATTAAACCAATCCCCTACACGCCAAAACACAAGACGTCTGAAGCTGTATGGAGGTTAGGTTAAGGTTTAGGGTCTGAACCCCTGAAGCCTGAAACATCTTTATACAACCTGACACCTAAAATCCCAGGCCGTGAAACCCTTGAGCGCCTCAACCCATAAACCCTCGCCAGAAAGTTGGAACATCAGTGTCCTCATGCCTTTAAGGCAAAGTATAGCGAATCCCAGCACCAATCATTCTTGTTTCATGTTCTAACATTCTGGAGTTCACCATAAACGCTAAACCCCTAAACCCCTCAACCCGTAAACCCCTACACCCCCAAACCCCTAAACCCTAAAACCCTACACCCCCAAACCCCTAAACCCTAAAGCCCTAAACCCTAAACCCCTAAACCCAAAACCCTAAACCCTAAACCCCTAAACCCTAAACCCTTGAACCCCTAAACCCTAAACCCTAAACCCTAAAACCCTAAACCCCTAAACCCTAAACCCTAAATAAACCCCTAAACCCTAAACCCTAAAACCCTAAACCCTAAAACCCTACACCCCCAAACCCCTAAACCCTAAAGCCCTAAACCCTAAACCCCTAAACCCAAAACCCTAAACCCTAAACCCCTAAACCCTAAACCCTTGAACCCCTAAACTCTAAACCCTAAAACCCTAAACCCCTAAACCCTAAACCCTATAAACCCCTAAACCCTAAACCCTAAAACCTTAAACCCTAAACCCTAAAACCCCTAAATCCCTAAACGGAAAAGCTCCAGGAAAAGGCCCTCAGCGAGTTGCAAGCGCTACTGAAGCGTGGGCACTCAGCCGTTTGCGTTTGTCTTGCGGTGTAAGGTTTATAGGGTTTAGGAGCTCAGGACCTTCATTGTTCAGGAGTGACTAGACTAGGGTTCCTGATTAACATTCGGGGCCTGAATTTCTGAATAACAGTGAATGCTGTTGTTCCTTAGGGTTCCTCCTGATCATGAGTATAATATACTAACATGTCCTGAAACCCTGCTATTTCTGAGGCCCTTGCATTAAACGGTTTAGGGTTCAGGTACTGGGGCTCAAGTATATAGTTTATGGTGCTTCTTTGGGTCAATGCGCCAAGCCCATGCCCAGCAGCATTTTATCATTTAATCAGTGGGGCTCAGGCTTTGGGTTTGGGGTTTGCAGTGCAGGATGAGATTTTTATAGCCTGGCAATCAAGCTCCAAACCAGCTTCCGGAACGCCCCAACCGGGAAACCACGCCCGACTGCGGCGAAACCTGAGCCTGAAACCCTAAACCCTAAACCCCAAAACCTATAAACCCTAAACCCAAACCCTAAACCCTTAACCGCAAAACACCAAACAACACCCAAGACCAGACCCAGCATCTGAATCACAAGACACCCAAAGCAGCCACAACCCTAAAACCGTGAGGACTCCAAGCCCTCAACCATAAAAATCCCTGATAGTAGCCGTTATCAGCGCAATGTTTTTGGTACGCCTTATTATAATTTCATGACTGGACAGAAAAGACAAGGCTGAATTTCAGCTTCATCGAGCCACTGAGCAAGGGCCCTGCGGTGGGAACCTCGGCCTTTCAGCTCGGCTTGGGGTTTCGGGCTGCTTGGTGTTTAGGGCGGGATTTTGAGGCTTGGGGACTTGTGAGTTTTGGCTTGGGGGGCTTTTGGGTTTTGCGCGTCAGGGTTTGTCGGTGGAGTATTCTGGTGATAGGCGTTTCCGAGTTTTTGAGGTTTCTGGGCTCAGGAGGCTTTTATGTAGCTGTGTTGTCTTGGCTCGCTTCGGCAATTCTTGTCATCATTGTCATTGCTGTTGTCATTGCAAAGGGTCGGGGCGATAATGCTGCTGCTGCTGCTAATGATGATGATGATGGTGATGATGACGATGGTTATGGTGCTGCTGCTGATGATGATGATGATGATGCTTGAGACGATGATGTGATGGCAGCACTGCCGGCTTCAACGTTCCTCATGATGGAGAGAACCCAAGCGTGCTTCTGTCATTGCTCTTCCTCCTGATGGTGATGATCGTCTTGCGCAGTAAGCCCCTTTTCCAGGCCACGCATTGATCTGCGAGTTGTCCGGCCAGGAGATTCTGCCCCATCTACTCCTGGGCTCCCAGGACGACGCTCGAGACGTTAAGGCCGCTACAGGTGTTAAGGGCTGAAGGCTGGGGGCTGCTGGTTTTGAGGGTAGCGGTCTGAATGTAAGAGCTAGGGAGAGCCAGCGATTGTGAGAGTTGCTCCAGATCTGCATGTTGACGAAAATCTTCCGGCTTTTTTGTTGGCAAGTGCTGTGCAGAGTCCAATGAGGCAGTGGTTCGAGCAATGGGCTGCCTCGTGTGTAGGTCCATCTCCCCTGTCTTGCAAGAAAGTCCCAGCACATCCCGGAACCGTATAGTTTAACATAGTTGAGCTTATGGTTTAGGTCTAATACAGTTTAGTTTAGGGTTCTGATGGGTTTAACAAAAATTTCCCTTGCCGACAGACGCTGCAGCGACTCGGTGTCACGCATGTGCTGAACTGCGCAGCGGCGACCGTCCGAACAGGGGCTGCTTTCTACGCGCTCCGCGGCTGCGCAGCTTCTCATGTCTAAGACCTTAAGGGTCCATGTACCTTAATCATCTATACACTGGCCTTAGAGTACTCCCTATTTAGGTACAGTGGGGTCAAAGTATATACTATGTGGGTACATGGACCATTGGGGAGAGTCAGGAGTCGTTGCAACTTTTAAGTGTTTCAAGCAGAAACGGCAATTCAGTAAGACTTGCAGTTAGGGGGTAGTATCAAATGCTCGCGGATGGCGCTCTCCGTACTGCGTGCAAGCTTTGAGATGGATGCTGTAATTGTATAGTGCTCGTCGTAGTTATGATGGTTGTTCGCGCAAAAAAGCAGCAGGAGTCCTGTTTTCAATTGCTACCAGCACTGCCAGAGCACGGACGACATGTTCATGAACTTTGCTCTGCTTCCTGGCTTTGCTTCCGAGTCCTGTCGGTATCAAGTACACGGAGTTCGTGGCGCAGGATGAGCAGGCCTTGCTGGCTCAGGGTTTAGGCTCGTCCGTTTGCTTCCTCGCCTGGAAGCTGCTGTGCAGGGCTACAACATCATGCAGCACTACGACCTGCTAGCGACTCTGGCAAATGTCTGTGGCCCGGATCCAGCGTCAATCCGCAGTTCAAGGGGTTTCACAGTCCAAGGAGCGTGGTGCTGTGGCGAAGCCTTGTTTCATGCATGCAGGAAGTCGCGTCTACACACGGCCGGCTGTTCATTCACTGCGAGGCGTGCCCAATGCCGACAGCGACCATCGCTAGTTCGATGGAAGACATGCGAAGTCAAGCCGGATTGTCAAGCCATAGTGTATCACGGCATAGATACAACACGGTTCCATCTACATGGAGAACTACAGACCATGGCATGCAACTTCACCACACTACATGAAAGCAATACAACATTGCAGAATACTCTTTGGCCAAGTTGGTTCGCACAAACAGACAAGGAACATACATGATTGTATTCAGCAGCATACCACTATCTTGTAGTCCGAAAGTGGCAAATTGAAGCTTCCAAAAATAAGCGAGCATGCTCCCCATTATCGCTCGTTTAGGCCATCCGGCAAGCGCAATCTTTTTGCAGAGGGCCTTGCTACAGAAAACCCCCTGAAGGGCAGTAGCATGCAACTATAGGATCCCATAATGAAGAACTCTAAATCCAAAACTCTAATAAGTAGAACCCCAGAATGAAGAACCCTGAAGCCTTAAGCCCGAAACCCTAAACCATGAACCCTAAACCCTAAGCCCTGAGCCCAAAACCCTAGTCGCCCTAAGCCGTAGAGTGCCTGGACCCTACCCAGAGACTCCAATATATACCTTCAATCATACTAGGGATCCTACCATAATTTCAGGTATATTCCTTAATTAAGGGATATTGGAGTTTCTGGGTAGCACCACTGAGAGGCCGGTGTGAATCGGTCTGGCACGCTCTGTTTAGCATACCATGTGGCCAGCCTGGCATGATTCCGACCTATTGGGGACAGGACTTTGAACGGTTTAGGGTTTAGGGGTGTCGAGCATTTGGAATAGGGCTTCGGGGCGGTATATTATACAGAATATCCCTGTTTGAATTCCGAGCCGTATACCTTTCACTTAGCGTATTTCAGGGGTTCGCCGATCTTTGCTACTTGGAGGTTCATGGGTAGTTATAAGTAGGGTTATAGGTAAGGTAACTATACTTATAACCCATATTAGGGGACTTGTAACCCCACTTGTAGCTACCCATGAACCTCCAAGTAGGGATTACTACAAGGGCTTATAACCAATTACCATTACTATTCTGGGGGTTCCTTATTGGGATTATAGTAGAATATAGCCCGAAACCAGCAAGGTTTCGATCGGGGGCTCCCTTTGGGTGTTAGAATGGGGGCTTGGGGGTTGGGGCGTTCGACTGTGAAGGTTAGGATTGTTGGCATTGTTGCGGTTGCTTCTGTTTGCTTTCCATTTAAGCGGGATTGTCCTTAAGGATCATATCGCTTGCTTTGCGCCACCGTAGAAGGCAAATATGGGGTTCTGTTCTCGAGCAGGGTGGTGGTGGTGGTTACCCACCCCTAACAAGTCCCTCGAAACGCTTCACGTCGCCTGGAACGAGAGGTTCATGGGTAGTTATAAGTCTGCTTATAAGTATAGGGTAATTATACTTGTAACCCATATTAGGGGACTTATAACCCGACTTATAACTACCCATGAACCTCCAAGTGCTTTCTGCAGCCACGACGCTGGAATTGTGGGGTTCAGATCGGTCAGAGCGCCCCTTAGGACCAAGGATTTAGGGTTTAGGCTTTTTGGGTTCAGGGGTATGAAAACCCTAAGCCACAGAGGGGCTCAGCCGATTGGGACATCTGAGCCGTAAGGTTTTAGTTTAGGGGTTTGAGGTCTGAGACTGAGAAGCTTTAGCCGAAGTGCTCGTGCAGCCTAAGCTGCCTGTCCCAACAGAGTAGGGGTTCTAACACGGATCCCAAAAGTCGTAACATGAACCAGAAGCATTACAGAAACATTAATTGGACCCTACATCCCAAGCCGCACATCCAAAACAGAAATAGTCGGACACGACCCCATCCCCCCTTTACAATCAATATACGATAAGACAAAGGCAAGAGAATATACCATGCTATATTAGATTGTACGCTATTAGACAAAGCCTTGCTTTGCACAACTGTCATATCACATACGAGCCGCAAAAAAAAAATTCCGCAGACGCACGAAGCAATCGTCAAAGGCAAACTCTGGAATGCCTCTACTGGAAAGCGCGCGGCATTGCAAGGTCGGCTGCTTTCGGGTTTCGGATTTAGGGAATAGTTGAGGGCTTAGTGTCTAATTAGAAAAGGATTTTGGGGTGTAGGGTAGTTGCGAGAAGTACGTAATTAGGAGCTGTAAGGGGATGATACTACTCATTAGTGCCTCCGGTGTCACTACCACTACTACTACCGCTGCCAGTATAACTACCACTACCACCACCACCACCACCACCACTATTCTTCTTCGGATTGTGATGGCTATTATTGCTGGTGCTGCTACAACAGGCTACAACGATGACAGCAGTTGTGAAAAGACGAGTTCGACCACTACAACGGCCAGTACCACGATCACGATGACGGCGACGACGATGACGTACGACGTCACGAAGACGACGAACGTGATGACGGTTTCCTGAGTTGCGTTTACCCAACTCATCAACTCAACTTGCGACTCCAATTTTTGAAGGAACCCTGTAGCATGGGTGAAGATTGTAGTGACAACATGCGAGCTACAGAGACGGTAATGTGTAACTTGGCCGACGATGTCGGCATAGCATAGGGAATGAGCGAGTTGATGCTCCGAAGCGTACGTGTCTTCTTTCTGCTGCGTGTTGGCTGGACGCAAGCAGGAACGCCGCGGACGAATTTGCACCAACACGGCGAAGCCTGGCTGCATGTATGTGATGGGGCAACGAGGGACTCCTGCGATGTCACGAACCGGGGCGCACAACACATTGTAGACTATGTATGATATTATATGTAAGACATGCATTACATATCATAAATCGTATATCAGTTGTATATCTTCGTATATATTATGTATATCATTATACAATATTATACATCATATATTACGTATATACGTGTGTGTATATATATATATATATTGCCATATATCATCTGAGCTTCTCCAGTTCTCACGAGGTTCCAGCTGCAAGTCTTCGGCTTCGCCAAGAGGTGTGGCACCAAATCTACCAGTTTAGGGTTTGGGGTTCAGGGCGAGGGTTTAGGGTATAGGGTTTAGGGTTCAGGGTTTAGGGTTATAGGGGTTTGGGGTTTAGGGGTTTAGGGTTTGGGGTTAAGGGTGAAAGCGTTTTTCTCCCAGGAACAAGCTGCCGCTGATGTGAGCCAGCAGTGAACGTGTGACGTGTATCCGTTTATCTAGTGCCCACGTAGGAGATTAGGAACGTAGGATATAGGAATCTTGGCCGGGCATGCGTGAGCATCTGCTTCATTGCCTGGTCTCCGACGGAAATTGGCGAAACGGGCCCATGCTGCATGAGTCTGCATGAGAGACTGGCTGGGAAGCCATCTTGTTCTATTGCTCTTTCTTCGGACCATCGACAGCCTGGCTTCGGGTTCGAACTTGCACAGATGTGCCTTAGCACGAAAAGCAGTAAGTTCGCATACGATGCCATTCAAAGGTGCAAGTGTTCAGCCTTTCTTGCGAGCTGTAAGCTGGAATGTCAGAATCCAGCGGATGTGGCCATGGAAGCCCTCCATGTTGGCCGTTGGACGGCGCGAAGGCGGCCAGGGGTCCAAAGCTTCGGATTGCAGTCCTGCTCTTAGGGTTTAGGGTTCAGGGTTTAGGGTGCAGGGTTTAGAGTCTAGGGCCTGTTTGCAAAGGCATTTCTGGGGGCGGCTGTTTCGCTGCCTCCTCGCTCTTTGCCTGGTGCGCGCGGGCCTCGTGCTTCGATTCCCTCCCAAATCCATGCGTGCAGACCGCTGTAGCACCATGCTCAAAATTAGGGTCCCCGTTTTGGGTCCCTACCTTAACCTACCAAAACCTACAAAAAGTAGGGTCCCTTAAATTCCATATTGGGGTTTTCTTTGGAACCTACAAAAAAGTCGGTTCTAGTAGCTTAAGGTATTATAATACGGCACCCAAAAAGGGACCCTAATTTTGACAACCACCCACTTGGTGCTCGGATTCTGCGGAAAGTGTTCCACTGCGTGGCTCATTGACAGGGCCCACGCACCAAGCTTTGAACATCGACCAGGCATGGAGGGGGGTAAGGGTTTAAGGTTTAGGGTTAGTTGTCAAAATTATGGTCCCTTTTTGGGTCCCTAATATAGTACGGCACCTAATACTTAGGGTACCCCAAAAGCGACCATACTTTTGACAACCACCCAGGGGCTTTGGCATGACCGTCATCTTCGTCTCATTCCCCTCTGCCCTCTTTCTGCGAGAGTGGGCTTTGTGTGTCCGCAGGTCCTGGAAGATGCGGTGCTCCGTTTGAGGAACCGGGTGTATATTGTGGGGGCCTTAGTAAATCCCTATGATATTTTGTGGGCTCCATATTCTGATTATGGTATACTGGGCGCCCAAGCCCGATTCCAATTATTAAGGTATTTAATCAACCCTTATCGTAACCCTGATAGGTTAGCGGAAATAATGCATGAATGAATAAATGAATGAACGAGAGAATGAGTAGTCAGATAGATGAACAATTTATATATGTATATATATATATATACATATATATATATATATATATATATATGCATACATATGTGTGTGCATACATATATATATATATATATATATATATATATATATATGTATGTATTTGTTGCATACACATTCACATGTAAGTACAAAACGGGTATGTATGCATGTATGTATGTACTTATGCATGTAGGTGTGTGTACAGTGTACAGAGTGTTTTACATGCATCTCCACAATACGTGTGTACATATATGCACACACACCCTGACCCTAACTCACAAACCGTGAACTCTATACGACTTCCGAGGCAGACACATTGGTGCACAAAGCGTCGGCGGCCAGATGTGATTCAGCCAGCACCCTACTAGCAGGGCGCCACCTTGATGCGTCCCTGAGAAACTTACCCTAGACCCTGAACCAGGGGTTCTGTTCTGAACCCTCAACCCGAAACCCCAAGCCCTTACCCCTAAACTCCGAACGTCAAACCTAAACGCTGAACCCTCAGCCCTAAACCCCCCTTGAATCGGCTTCCACCACTGAGGCCGTGGACGGGCCGCACTGCCGTGGCCCGCGGGGCGGCCTCGCTGGGGCCTGTGAATACTATATGCCTACGTATTATATATGTGTGTGTGTATATATATATATATGTATAATGCAAAACAAGTATATGTATATGTATTTGTATATGTGTTTGTATATGCATATGTATATGTACATGCATATGCATATGCATATGTGTATGTATGTGTATGTGCATATGTTGGTGTTAATATTATTGTTATTATTATTATTATTCTTATTCTTCTTCTTCTTATTATTCTTATTCTTATTCTTATTCTTATTCTTATTTTTATTACTATTATTGATATTATTATTATTATTGTTATTGTTATTGTTATTGTTATTATTATTACTATTATTATTCTTCTTACTATTATTGTTATTGTTTTTTATTGGTATTATTGTTGTTATGATGACGTTGATGATTATCATGATGATGATAATTACCATTATTACCATTATGAAAATTGCATATATAGGTTAGGTACTGCCCCCATAGAGTAAGAGTCTATAATAGGGCTACTATTAAGGTCCTACTATATCTATAGTATGAACATTATTCAACTATTACTGAGTGGAGGCCGTACCCACCCTAAACCCTAAACCCTAAACCCTAAACCCTAAACCCTAAAATGTAGGTGTATATTTGGAAACTTAAGTTGGTGCACTGCTGGCCGAGGCTGCGGATTCGGTGGATGCAGCCTCCGACAGGCCCTGCCCTGACCTGCTGGCCTGCAAACTAATTAGAATAAGGTTTTGGGGATATAATAATACATAAGTATATATATATAGAGAGAGAGAGAGAGAGAGAGAGAGAGAGAGAGAGATAGATAAATAGATAAATAGATACTACTGGAACCCCCCCCCCCTCAAAAAAAAAGGAGCCACTATCCAGGCCCGTATTTTGCTTTGCAAGTTTATGGCAATGAGTCCGAAAGAGCAGGTCGGCGCTGGTCACCGCCTTGAGCTTAGTCTGCTGAAGCTGCTGCTAGGCGCGCTTTGTGCGTCAGCACTTCCTTGCGATACTACCCTTCATGGGGACCCTGGGCCCCTATAATGGGCTCTATATAATGGGTATATAACGGCTATATTAAGGGTATATACCTAGGGGTCCTTATTAAGGGTTCCTTCTTTTACCCTTGGATACTAGTTACACTCTGGGAACGGGAACCCTGCGGCAAGGATGGAATCTTTTCGGCGAGACTGCTTGGGACAGCAGATGGCGGCGAGATGCTGGATGAGCCTTTACCTCAGTGACTAGGGTTTAGGGTTTAGGGTGACTCTGAGACTGCCGACATTGAGTGGACGTCGGAAGGTGTGATTCTGCGTTTCTGCATTGCATGGCGATCTGTTGAGGTATTTTCTTGGGGCCAGTCTAAAGGCGGCAAGCAAGAACCGCCACTCCGAGGCTCGCCAGGGTGCTCCTTTGGATTCTATCTGAGTAAATTAGAAGGTAACCTCTTTTCATCTTGTTGGGACAACCCCCTATATAAGCAAATAAGGTTAACTTTTGAATCAAGCAATGCAGGAGGTGGTACTGTGAAGAACCATGGAAGCAGCTTCAGCAGTTTCGCAGTCGTTTGCAGGAGAAGGACGATGAAGGCTGGGATGATGGTGATGACGGTCCTGAACGGGATGATGATGACGACGATGATGATGATGGGCATACTATAGGGGCCTTAATTGCCTATACTACTTTGATGTCGGAATCCATATTTGGATTTTTCTATCACACACCCCCCCAAAAATAAAAAATAAATAAAATAAATAACATAAATAAAATAATTCTCATGGTTAAGGCCCCTATATTACGACCACGAGTCGTCGGCTGATGGTATTCACAAGACACAGTGCAAAGTCACGAGTCTACGCACACCGAGCCCTGCTCAAACCCGAAACCCAAACCCCAAAATCCCTGACCGCCTACTTTAGGGGTTTGCAACCCCTAAACTCCTAAACCCGAAACCCAAAACCTAAACCCTAAACGCTTAAACTTTCAATTTGGGGTGTAAAACCCTTAAACTCCTAAACCCTAAACCTGGTCCCACCATCCAAGTGCATAGCCGACGCTTTCGTCCCAGGCGGCATCGACGGAGTCACAGCGCCCAAAGCAGGCGACCTGAAGTTTCAGATGCCTGAAAGTTGGAAACCCCATAGCCTTATTCCTTAAGAGTAATGTATGGGGACTGCCAGCACGATTTGGCCTTAATCCGGCTTCCAACTTTCTGGGGTTTACTATAGTGCCTTCATCAGATCTACAAGGGCTCCTTTAAGGTATCTATTTGGGTTCCTGTAAGGATCTTTAGGGCGGCCTTTCAGGGTTCCTTCGAAAGGGTGTGTAAGGAGCTTTTACAAGGGTTTTGGGTTTGGTAGAGACAGAAGGCAAAATGGTTGGAAAAATCGTGCCGAATCCTGGCACTAGGCAGAAAGAATGGTGATCGTAAGTGTTGTCGCGGTCGCAAGTCGGAGTTCTCTGAGCAGCTTCTGGAAATCAACCCAACACCCCGGCAGCCTCCAGACAGCTTAGACACCCTACCCCCAACCCCAGCCCTAAACCCTAAACGCGTGATACGGCTGATGATAGAAATCCTGCAATACCTTATTGACCCTAAACTATGGGAATCATGGTATATCCCTTATTATTATGAGTAATGCAGGATTTATATCATCTTCCGTCTTCGCTTCCATAAACGGGGCTGCTCTGCAGGCGTCGGCCGGAAAACCCGGCGGACGCTCGGCGCTGCTGACCTTTCGAGGATTACGGCCCTGGCAGGCTGGGACTTCGACAAGAAGTTTGGGACATCTTTGGGATTGAGGCATTCGGGTTTAGGGTTTAGGGGTTTAGGGTTTAGGGATTTGGGGCATCTTACTTGGAGGTTCATGGGTAGTTATAAGTAGGGCTCCTTTCAGGGTCCCTTTAAAGGGATCTATAGGGATTCGATAAGGGTATAGGGTTTAGGGCCTACTTGGAGGTTCATGGGTAGTTGTAAGTAGGGTTATAAGTAGGGTAACTATACTTATAACCCATAGTAGGGGACTTATAACCCACTTATAACTACCCATGAACCTCTCCATGTAGGGATTATTATAGGGGCTTAACCAATTACCAAAACTATTCTGGGGTTCCTTATTATGATTATAGTAGAATATAGCCCGAAACCCTATTCTAATTCTTAAGGCCCCTAAATTACGGCTTAGGGTCTAGCTAAGGCTATAGATGGGTTGAGGGTTTCGGGTTGAGGGTCTAGTTAAGGTTACAGATGGGGGTAGGATTAGATAGGTTCAGGGTTTATAGGGTTTAAAGACCTCGAAGCCCCAAACCCCCAGACCCTAAACCCAAAGTTCTAAACCTCTAATACCATTTCAGGGGTTTCTAAAACCCCAAAGAACCCTAAACCCTAAACCCTAAACCCCTACCCCTGAACCCCTGAACCCCTGAGCCCCAAACCCTATGTAAACTCCAGGAAGTCTAGGTGTGGATCTCCTGCTGCAGGCAGGGCTGCCCCAGGACTTCGCGGGGACCCGGCGCCTGGGAGGCCCCCTAGGGCCGCTTCTGCCCGGGAGTCTAACATGGGTGGTTGTCAAAATTAGGGTCCCTTTTTGGGTCCCTATTATAGTATGGCACTTATCATTTAGGGTACCCAAAAAGGGACACTAATTTTGACAACCACCCATATAGGAGTAAATTAGGGTTACCTTTAAAGGGTTACTGTCAGGGTACTATACGGGTTTATTTAAAGGGCTCTAAAGGGTTTAGAGTTTCCGACAATAGGGGGTACGTTTTTGGGTCCTATAATAAGGATCCTACTGTTTAGGTTCTTATATTCGGGTCCCCTAATTTCGGAAACTCCCATATAGAGGCCTTAACAACATTGCCTAGACTATGTTTGGGGGCTCCTTGGTATAATTATAGCATAACATACACCAAAACCCTACAATGATTATTAAGGTTCCTATAGTAGATCATTTCTGATGGGGGATGGGCCTTTCCAGTCTCTGTGTAGACAAGCTGCAAGCAGGTTTGAGAAGCTTCGTGTGGCAGAGATTAGAAGGGGCCCCCACCCTGTAATAGTGGTATAATAGGAATATACTGGGGCCCTAATATAATCCTTATAGTCACTATTGCAGGGTGGAGGCAGCTTCTAAGGCAGAGATCACAAACTGTGGCAGTATTTTGTGAGTAAAACCAACCTCTGGGCCCTTGTAATGCCAGTCAACAGGGTACCCACTCGTTGGCTCCACACCTCCATGGGAGTGTAATATAGGGGCCTTCATAACTACCTATTTTCCGTGTGGCTCCTTATCATAGTTATGGTACAATATACCCCACATCCTTATTCTAATTGCCATAAGGTCCCTATAGTCCCATATTCTATTTACTAAGTCCCCTATAGTAATTCAAATCCAAAACGTAGGAGCACATCCAGCAACGCTAGCCTGTCAGGCGGCGTGCCTTTCCAGGTCAAGTGGGAGGCGGGCCCCTAAAGCCTAAGCCCTGAACCCTAAACCGTGAATCCTGAACCCTAAACCCTGAATCCCGAAACCTTTTTTCAAAAAGAATGAAATCCCGAACCCCAAAACCCTCAACCCTACAACCCAAAATTTTAAAACCCTCAAGTTGCGCATTACGATTGACTTGCGCCTCCGCTTGCAGGGGCCCTGGAGCCTGGTAGAGAACGACGAATTCGAGAACGATGCCCCTCGCCAGCTTCGATACCAAAGTTGAGTGGGTTTCGGGTGGGGGGTCCCTGAACGCGTCACTTCAAGGGTGCTGGAGAAGTTTAGGATGGGAGGGTTTTGGGGTTTCTAGGGTTTGAGGGCGTGGCCGGAGTTTCATCTCGGGCCCGAGGCCGTCAAGCGCCATCGCTTCGTGGCCAGACTTGTGGCGGGGGTCGGCCGCATCCGCTTCGGCAGACCCGTCGGCCTACAGTCCGTGGACCTGCGCCGGCCCCGTTCCTGCAGGGTGCCCTTCGGCATGCCCTTGGTGGTAAAGGGACGCCTCAAGGGGGTGGAAGTTTTCCAGGAAGTAGTTCCAAGTTGGGATCTCCACACTTTTGTAAACGGTGTGGCTTTCTTTGCCTTGACCTCCACGGATGTCGTGGACGAGCTCGTCTTCCAGGAATGCATACTGGTGGGTGCTATACAGCTTACCTTTGGCTTTGACTTGGATGCGGTCTTCAACGACCAGCTGCCTGATTCCCAAAGTGAGATGCCGCTGTATGTGACCTTGCGGGAAGGCTGGCATGCCTATGGCTGGGACGAGATCGAGTTCCGCATTCCGGCAGATGTGGCTGGGTTCCTGTTAAGGAAATGATTTTAAGCCGCCACTACTAAACCCGAAAACCCCTAAGTTCCTTAAGAAGAACCCAGGTGGAGACAGCTCCGGTTTGGCATTTGAACGACGTGGCTTCCCATCGCCTGTCACTGCGCCCAGGGGTCTTTGAGCATCCGCAAGCGTCCTCCCGGGACGCGCCTCTTCCCGGCCTCATGGACCCCCAAAACTCGGCGGAACCTGGGCTCTTGTTAGGGACTTCAGTGTAAGTTACCATAGTTGAGGGTTCACTTTTTAAAGGTTTCTATAAACTATAAGGGTCCTTATGAAGATTATTAAGGACTGTAATTTACAAGATCCCAGGAACTTGATGCTGAAGAGGAGGCACTCTTATCCGAGCTGGAGTTGCAGGCAGAAGCCGGAGCTGGCGACGTTTCGACTCCCAGAGCCTCCGAGGGACCGGAGCCCATCCGCATGCCCGCAGACCTCGAGGAAGTTCTCGATACAGCCATCCTACCCCAGGCCAGTTCCCGTGCGGAAGAACTTGACAATGTCTCTCTCTCTCTCTCTGTCTCTCTCTCTCTCTCTCTCTCTATCTCTCTATCTCTCTATCTCTCTATCTCTCTCTCTCTATCTCTCTCTGTCTCTCTGTCTCTCTCTCTCTCTATATATCTCTATCTCTCTCTCTCTCTCTCTCGCTCTCTCTCTCTCTCCGTGGGTGCAGCCCAGACATGCCCAGACCGTTTGCACTTCGCAAGGAGTTTGTGGAGTTGGCCATAGCCCGGCCCCGAGCATCCGAAGGTGTCTGCGACCGATTCTCTGTCACCTCGGGATGCGTGTGCAGTTATAATTATAAGTAGGATGGCTATAATTATAACTCCTATTACTGTATCAGGGGACTGTAGGATTATAAGTAGGATAAGTATAACTATAACTCCTATTGCTGTATTAGAGGACTTATAACCCCACTTATAACTACCCATGAACCTCCAAGTGAGCGGCAGAGTGAGTCGACGAGTCTTCGGCTCAGACGCTAAAGCGAACCCTTTCATTTTCTAGTGGCCATGGCGCTTTTCGCTTTGGCCGCTGTGGTCGTGCTGCCTGTTACCTCTCAGCAGCATGACTGTTCGATTTTGGGCTGCGAAGCCGATCCTAGCTTCCATTTTCAGCTCCTGCAGTACAAGATGGAGGCCAAGAATGCGCAAGACCACTCGGAGTGGATCGGGAAAGGTGGGAATCTTATCAGATCAGGATCCACATGGGCTGTCCCTCCTGTGGACCTTTCAAAAGGTCCTACTTGGACATGGGAAGCTCCCTTCGGTGGCCTTGTCCGGGGCTCACCCGTGGTGGATTCTGGGTTCGTGTTATGGAACTTAGTTTAAGTTGCAATAATAAGATCTATCGTAACTACTTTGGTTTTGTGGTAGTAGCTTCAACCTTAAACTCTGAAGTCCCGAAGGAACCCTTATAGATCCCTTTTATGGTAACCTCAAGTAGATTCCTTAACAAAAACTCAGGACTCCAAGGGCTCCATCTACCAGTCGACGATTGCGGGGCAGATGGTTAAGTTCTCGCAGACGGGCGAGGTTCTCTGGGCCATCAGCACAGGAAATGCCTCCTTCCCTGGCAATCCGGTGAAAGTAGGAGGCGTCCTCTATAACTTTGGGACTGATGGTCAGATGCTCGCTGTGGATGCCAATGATGCTAGGATGCCCAGTAGTACCCCTATTCCCTTTCTGTAGTCCTAGGTTCCTTATAAAGTTACCCAATACCAAAAAGAGAGGCCTGTTTATTCTTAGGTTACTGGGTATCCTAGGATGGGAAGAAGCTGTGGCAGACGCTTGCCTGCGAAATGGCAAGTGGTGACACCCACACGATCGTTGCAGGCGAGGGGGTCGTGCTTGCCTCGTGCTTGAACAAGGCCGAGAACCAGATGTTTGGCTCAGCCACAATGATTGTCGCTTGCAATGCCACGGATGGGCAGGTCATGTGGAAGTACCGCCCAGACAGTGGCTTGTACAACTGGATCGGATCGATTCAGTATGGAGCCGTTCTCTTCTCTGACATGAATGGGGGCGTCTATCGCCTGAACCTCAATGACGGGTCTGTTGTCTGGAAGGTGCCTGCTCCCGCTGCCGCTGTCCAGACCACTGGGGGCTTGTCGGGTGCCACCAACGGCCTCGTTTACGTCACGAGCAATGTGGACAGCCCCGACGGACACGTGGGGCTACTCTCCGTGTACACCGCGGCAGAAGGCAAACCGGTCTGGCAACGCAGCTTTCCAAAATTCCCAGCGAACTCTGGCCCAGCAGTTGCCACAGGTGGGGACACGCCCTTTGTCGTCATCGCCATTGGGACGAACCCTGGCCTGGCTTTGCCGATGGGTGCCACGTTGGACCTGGACCCTTTTGATAAGAATGATACCAGCGGAACGCAGCGTCATCCCTCCAAGGCGGTTGCAATGGATGCAAAAGATGGCCACTTAGCCAATCTTCGGGATCTTGTTTAAACCTCTCTGTAATTATTTTGATGTAGCCCCAGACAGGATACCCTCTTTCTCGACCCAGGCCATACCATCTGGGAATACCAATTCCCCGACTGGCACGGGGCAGCAGCCGGTGACACGGCCGATCATTCCTGCTTGCCAGACTCCTATGCAACTAGGCTCTTGGTAAGGTGTTTAGTTTAAGTTACCACAATAGGGATCTATGGAATCTATAAGGATTCCGTTAATGGTTTAGGGTGTGAGGTTTAGGTTACCGTAATCAGGACGTCATACTATTTACTATAAATCCCATGAGGGTAACCTTGATTATATAGTTAAGCTTTAGGAGGGGCCCCCACCAAGTAATAGTGGTATAATAGGAACATAATAGGAATATAATAGGGCCCTAATATAATCCTTATGGTCACTATTACAGGGTGGGGGCAGCTTCTAAGTTAAGCTCCTCAACAAGAACCCAGGCAAACCCTTCCATCGCTGGAGACGGTGCTGTCTTTTTGGCCGGGATGTCCGGCACCGTCTACCGCCTTCTCGACAAGGATGGGGACGGAAAGTTTGATCCAGCCAGTGGTGAGGTCACAACGTATGACACCGGGAATGCATTCCAGGCCGCTCCAGCAATCAGTGAAGGCATTCTTGCAGTGTCTCCCTGCAACGGCTTGAAGGTGTTCCTGTCTTAGAGAGACGAGTTCTGCTGGAACCACAAAAAATTGCCAAGAGCTTGCCTTTCTTTGCGCGTTTCTGTAATGCTTTGATCGCCGATCACAGCTTTGTCTTCGCACGCACTAAGGCGTTCCAGCGCAATGCCTCCGTCCTTGCCGCGCTCGTAGAGGACTCCACATGGGGGCCATGCGGGGTTTAGAGTTTCGAGGCTACAAGCAGCAGGTGTTGTTGTGTTGTGTTCGCACTATGCATGCTGCATATTGTCACCTGAGCACACGTGACACCTGCACTGCGTGGTACTGTTTGTCGTTGAGATCCTTGGAGCGGTGATGGAGATCGGCTCGTAATTGCCGCCGTTTTGCACGAGGCCACGCCGAGGATGATTGAACTCCATCCACGCAGACCCACATGAAAACCCACCCATATCCATCTGGGAAGGACAGGATTTAATGCAGAACTACCCACACCCATGGTGGCGATTCCAATCTCTGTCTCTGTGCTGATCCATCTAGATTAGAATCTAGATCCTGGTGCGCGAAGGATCAGCTAGTGGAGACAGACTTCGCCGATGGGCTGCAGTGGACGGACCTAAACGAGGACCTACTGTTGCTGGCCCTTCGGATGGTAGAGGAAGTCGAGATGGGAGCTGATGGGCAAACGCAAACGCCTGCTCAAGTGACCGACTCTTTGTGGCGGCAGCTGGGTTCTTTTTAAGAGACTTCATTTCAGCTACCATCATAAGGAAAAAAACAATGTCTACTATAGATCCCTATTATGGCAACTTAAATTAAATCCCTCAACCCCTAAACCCTTATAGAACCCTCATAGATCCGTTATAGAAGCTTTGTAGAACCCTTATAGAAGCCTTATAGAAGCCTTATAGAACCCTTATAGAAGCCTTATAGCACCCTTATAGCACCCTTATAGAAGCCTTATAGAACCCTTATAGAACCCTTGTAGAACCCTTATAGAAGCCCTGTAGTTCCCAGGCAGCTGAACCTCGACGCCCTGGATGCTCTTCTACTCCGCTGGCATCGCTGGCGGCACCAGCAGGGACTGCCCAGTTTGGCTCGCAGCGAGCTCCCCGGAAGCCCTTCGGATCTCGATCTGAAGGAGCTGGAATACTTAAAATAGAACGGGATTGCTTAAAGGGGATCCTTACAGGGGTCTATAGGAATAGGCGCCTTAATTAGAATAGGGTTTCCGGGCCCAGTATACTATAATTGTCATCAGGCACCCCCAAAACCCTCTGAAGGAGCTGAAGGAGGCCATCTTGCGTGTGCCGGAGACAAGTGGCCAGGAGCTTTCGAAGCTTTTGGTGGAGATCGTCGTGTTTGCGGAAGGTCTGCTGGGCCTTCGAAGGCCTCAGAAACGATCAGTTCTCACTGCGAAGCTCCCGGCTGGCATCGTGGATGGAGAGGAAGTCCATGTTGTAGTCCAAGCCACTCCGCAAGCTGATGGCACTCCTTCGGATGAGGTGCGAGTCAGCATCGTGAATGCGAATGGGGATGAGATTGGAGTGCAACGGAGTCACCTGCACCTGCTTGGAAACGCCGATGAAATCCGTCGCGCCTTCACCTCCCAAGAGCTAGGCCTGGAAGACGGCAGTGGGGAGTCAGAAAAGAGCGACCTAGGATCCATACGTTTCTTCTTTTCTCTTGTCCTCCACAGTCTTACAGTCCTTCATGCCATCTGCTTCGTTTTACCGCTGATGTCGTGAGTATGCTTGTGGTCGCAGTCGCATTCGCAGTCGCAGGCACAGGCGCAGGCATCGTAGTAGTAGTAGTAGTAGTAGTAGTAGTAGTAGTAGTAGTAGTAGTAGTAGTAGTAGTAGTAGTAGTAGTAGTAGTAGTATTATAGTGGTAGTGGTAGTGGTAGTGGTAGTGCTAGTGCTAGTGCTAGTGCTAGTGCTAGTGCTAGTGCTAGTGCTAGTGGTAGTGGTAGTGGTAGTGGTAGTGGTAGTGGTAGTGGTAGTGGTAGTGGTAGTGGTAGTGGTAGTGGTAGTGGTAGTGGTAGTGGTAGTGGTAGTGGTAGCGGTGGTGGTAGCGGTGGTGGTGGTGGTGGTGGTGGTGGTAGCAGTAGTAGCAGTGCCAGTAGTAGTGCCAGTAGTAGTGCTAGTGCTGGTGCTGGTGCTGGTGCTCGTGCGTGCTAGTGCTAGTGGTAGTGGTACTGGTAGTGGTAGTGGTAGTGGTAGCGGTGGTGGTGGTGGTGGTAGCAGTAGTAGTAGTGCCAGTAGTAGTGCCAGCAGTAGTGCTAGTGCTCGTGCTGGTGCTGGTGCTCGTGCGTGCTAGTGCTAGTGGTAGTGGTACTGGCAGTGGTAGTGGTAGTGGCAATAGTAATACTTGGTGTTGGCTTTGGAGTCGCTGTTGGTGTTGGTATTGTTGTTGCTGCTGTTCTTGTGGTCGTTGTTACTGTTGTTCTTGTGGTCGTCGCTGTCGGCATCGTTGTCGCCGTTGTCGTCGGTGTCGCCGTTGTCGTTGTCGATGTCGATATCGTTGTCGCTGTATGTCGTCGTTGTCGCTGTCGTCGTTGTCGTCGTTGTCGTCGTTGTCGTTGTAGTGTTGTCGTTGTCGCAGTCGTGGTCGTGGTCTTTGTCGCTGTCGCCGTGGTTGTTGTCGTGGTCGTTGTCGTGCTCGTGCTCGTGCTCGTGCTCGCGGTTGTTGTTGCAAGCAATGCTGATGATGCTGGGTTTGTGGCTGTTGCATGAGTTAGTACTTCGGTTCGTGCTGCTCATGTCAATCTTTCGGTTTCTTCCTCCTCATCATATGCGGAATTCATCTTATCCTTCTTGGTATTGCTACCTGTACCCCTAAACCCTAAACCCTAAAGGCCCTGAGAGAACACAGAAGCAGACGTCTGGAGCCTGGCACCCTGCAGCCATCTCCTCAGCTCCACAGATCAGGGTCGGGTTCAAGTTTTAGGTTAAGGGTTTAGCGTTGTGTTGAGGGTTTAGGGTTGTGTTAAGTGTTTGGGGTTGTGGTAAGGGTTTAGGGTTGTGTTAATGGTTTAGGGTTTAGGGTTTAGGGTAATACAGGCGTCGGAACACGTGGTAATGGTATTCCCTCAGAGTCCCCATGTAAGGCCCCCATTCTGCAGAGCAAGGCTAGTGGTGGCAGTGTGGCCGGAAAGTAGCTCGGCAAACGGCCCCTCCAGAAAGCGCCAGAGATGGGAGCATGCTGTGCGCTTGGGGCAGACCCCATCAGTGAAAGCACCATGAGTCCAGCAGCTGCAGAAGTCCAGCTGAAGACCGGAGAAGTGCAGAGAGTGAGCCTTGTTCCAGCTTCACATTGCTACTGCCTGCTTATTGCTCCCGGCTCGGCCCTCTTTATGGACGTCCGGTCAAGGGACCTCTTCGATCGAAGTCACGTTTTTGGTGCTTGGTCTGTGGGTACACTGAGCAAGGCAGGCAATCATGGCGCCATCAGATCGAGATGTGATCTGAGATGGCTTGTGATTATGGGCTCTCATGAGGACCCTTTGAAGGATGAAAGGGTGCTTGAGATCCTAGAACTTCTGCATGACCTTCAAGTGCGTCCCATATCCCAGCGCCCCTTGCTGCTTCTGGGAGGCGTGGGCGAGTTTCAGAGGCGGTTTCCCTTTTGCATGCGAACTGCTGGCAAAGAACAGCTGGAGCCTCTGCCTGTATGTCCGGCAGAGGTCGTTGAACCAGGTCAGGCATCTGTGGTGAAGGGTGCCAAATCCTCCAAGAATCGATCTCTGTACCTCGGATCGCTTGTCTGCCTGATGCCGAAGAATTCAGAAGCCTCCCGAGCACTGAAGATTGCGGCCGCGGTGCGGATTATCGAAGAGAGCGTCGATCCAGATCCGGAGCAGGGCCCACTCCTCCCCGGCCTCAACATATGCGAAGTGCGTATGCCTTCTTCGGCACCAGTGAGGAGCCTCGACGTGGAGGGAAAAGCGGGAGTTACAGATGCTGGGCTTTGGAGTGCCACACTTTAAGACTTTTTTCCTTAAAGGAACCATTTATGAAATAGGAGTCTAGACTTATTCTCCCTGGATTCTTGAAATCCCAGGATGACAAGAGCTGCAGCTCCTTCGATCGATCAGCTCGAGCCGTTGCATGCGTTGCAGCGGAAGCGTCGGGCCGGGTTCTGTCCATAAGAGTTTTAAGATTACAGTACCCAGAGGCCCCAAAGTAGTTCCTTGTTTGGGGTTCATATATAGAATCCTAGTAGGTGTAATCCCAAAAAGGAACTACTGTGGGGCCTATGGGTATACTATACCCCAAAACCCTATTCTAACGGAGTTTCTTACTATCATTATCGTATACTATACCCCAAAACCCTATTCTAGCCGAGTTTCTTACTATCATTATAGTCTACTATACCCCACAGCCCTATTCAAACTATTAAGGCCCCTAGAGAAAAAAGACCCTTATGGTATCCCGGTAGACCCTTTAAAGGAACCTTATTTTAACTATCAAGGCCCCCCCATATTATAGTACCCTCCTAATAAATTATTAGTTTATAGGGATTAAATCCCTATAGACCCCCTTTAAAAGGAATCCTACCCTCATAGTATCCCCTGCAGTAGCCCCTTTGAAGGAACCCTACTCTAACTATTAAAAGGCCCCCTTTTTTGCCGTATACACTCTTAATATGGCCATTATATACCCATTATATAGCCCATGATGGGGTAGGGGACCCATTAAGGGTCCCTGCTTTTCCTCTTGGAGAACAATCAGGCCGGGCTCTGTCCCTGGGAGCTCCCTGTCTGCTCTGTGGGCCCTGGAGCGCTGTGGCGGCGGCTCTCTACGTGAGTCGCCTGAAGCCTTCCTGGACAGGCGGGCATAAGTTGAAAGTAGCGGTTGCCTTTAAAGGGTTCCCTTAAAAGGGGTCTCTACTTGGAGGGTCGGGGGATTTAGTAAGTAGGTAAAAGAAGAGAGGTGACTATCCAAGGAAGGCAGCAGGTGTTGAAAGCAGCCAACTGCAAGTCTTGTAACTGGCACGAGTAGCATGAGCACATGACTGATGCGGCGAAGTATTCGGACTGACGCAGTGCTCAGCTCTCGGACATTGTGTGCGCATGTTTCAGCAACCTTGTGACTCAGAGGCAAAAGGCATCCGCACAAAACCGAGTTTCGCAGGACGGCAGTATTCGTTTTGCTTAAGATACGGAACCAGTGCAGTTGTGGCCATGGGGTGGTGCGACAAAAAAGTCGCGCGCGCGGCGGCGCATCGCAAGGCCGGCAGTAGACCCAGGTCACGTCGCGTGCATCGGCATGGTGTGGCAGCTCTGACAGGAGGTCGCGACGTGGCCATCTCCAGGAGCGCAGGCCGGCCGGATCTCAAACACATCGCTTTAAACCCCCACTCCAAACTTCCAACTTCGTTCACTTAATGCTGCTGTTTTCGGCAGTGCTGCTGTTTTCGGCGGCTGTAGAGGGGGGGGGGGGGTTCGGGCAGTTCTTTTCTGGCCGCTGTTTTCGGCGGCGCTGCTGTTTTCGGCAGCTTTCGCGATGCAGTTGGTGTGGGTTCTCAACGGTGTCGTTTTCCTTCTTCGTCTGGCGGGTCGTTGTTGCACTCACGCATGCATGTGGGGAATGGAGGTGGTGACAGTTGGAGATGGTGGGGGTAGTGAAAACGGTGGGGGGGGCGGGGTGGCTGGGGGTGGTGAGGGCGGTGAGGTGGGGGCGGTGTGGGCGGTGCTTGGAGGCCCTATTGGGTTAGTAATCACTTGGCCCATATCGTCGACTTGGCTATATGGGTTAACATGAGATAGCAAGTCCTGTAACCCAACTTATTAAGTGAGACAAGTCGATGCACAACTGTGGCAAGTAACATGCATGACACAGCAATTGAATAGTAAAGGATTAGTAAGTGTCGTAAGCGGATAGCAGACTTAGCAAACAAAAAGGAAGTAAGTCCACAGACATATGTAAGTGACATATGCTAAGTGTATCATGTGTGTTAGTAAACGAATGTTAAGTGATATCGCCGGCATAGGGTATGTCGGGCAAGTCGACTTATCTAAGTGAGTTAGCCAGCGGATTCGTCCAGCCCTATGTCGACATAGCCGGTGACTTGGCTAAGTCGACTAAGTCGACTTAGCGGGACCGTAGTTTTGATGCAGGCATGGGTATAGATATGGCACAGGAGGGCCCGGAATTGCAAAGGAAGTTCGGCACGTATGCAGAAACAAAGAGAAGCGTGTGGGCAAAAAAGAAAACAGAACAAGAACTGCACATTTGGAATTCCAAGCACTGGCATAGGGCAAATGCTCGCGGTAGAAATTTTTTTTTGTAGGTTTACATGATTTACATGGTTGATCGAAATCTGTTTGTTCTGCTGTTCTGCTTTTTGGTCGCAACACTCTACGTTACAAACAATATACAAAAGAGAGACTACGAACATACTGCGTCAATACAAGCTTGAGAAATCCCAAGCATGTGTTTTCGGAAGAAGATGTTTTCCCGATGTACATTTTTCCGATCGAATCAAAGCAAGTTTTGCCGCTCGATTAGAATGGTTTTCCATTGTTTTCCATGTCGTGGAAAAGTTTGCATGTTTCCGAAATGTTTGCTTCGCATGAAAACATGCATGTATGCGTGCTTTTACATGTTGTGCATGCATGCATGTTTGTATGCACATATATGTATGCATGTAACTAACTATAGAGGTATAAGCAGGTCAGTATGTAAGTACATGGGGGAAGTAAGTAGATGAGTAAGTACTTACGTATGCATGTATTTTTGCATGCAGGTATGCCTGTTTGGTGTGTGCTGCCGTGACCTCTATAGGCTCTTAATTATGTGGACTTGTTGTTGCATAGCAGGCTTTAGACAGAGCATTGGGGTTCTTGTGTTTATGGGAATATAGATCCTATATATGATAGTGGTAATATGCTTATTGCCCGAGAAGAGCTGGTGATAGTGTAAGATTTAAGCTTCTAGATAAAGTAAGGAGAGTCCTATACTCAGGTTACACAGGTAGTTCCAGGTAGGGCCCCCCCCCGTCCCCCCCCTGTCTCGTTCAGGTTTGTGACTTGTCAGGATGTCAGGTTTTTTTCGGCGCCTTCGTGCACGACCTCCCGTGCGCCGGGATGGCGCCAGAACATGTTGCAGCCGGCGCCGGGACGGCAGCAGGCTAAAGACCCCGCAAATGCACCGGGATGGTGCTGGGGCACACCCTCAGTGCACCGGGATGGTGCGGGGTGTCAAAGACCTCAAGCGCGCCTGGAGGGCGCCGAGGCCGACCCACAGCGCACCGGGATGGTGCCGGGTCGAGAAATCCTGAAAGTGCGCCGGGAGGGCGCCTGGGTGGACCCGCAGTGCACCGGGAGGGTGCCGGGTTCAAAAGACCTCGATCATGAGAGTGCGCCGGGAGGCGCTGAGGCCGACCCTTGGTGCACCGGGACGGTGCCGGGTGGCGACGACGCTGCAGAGAGCAGCTGGAGGGTGACGACGATGAGACGACGAAGACGATGACGCCGAGGACGACCAGAAGCCCTGACCCCAGAGTTCTGCTTTTGTGTTTCAATTTCGAGGTTGTGGACTTCAAGTTTATAACAGGATCGAAGGCCTAAAGGTTTGGGGACTGTGGCGGTGCATGCCAGAGTTTTTGCTTGCAGTGTGGACATGGCATGAGTATCTGTTTTGCGCATTTGACTGCTCTCAGCATGCAACACTGACATCAGGTTGGTGGCTTGGGGTTCGGGGTAATAGCTTAATAATTACCGAAACTACTTTGGTGGCTCCTTGTAGTATAGAATAATCCCCAAAACCCTATTCTAATCATTACGGCCCATATATGTAGTATAAGGTAGGCAGAACTCCCCAAACCATGTCATTCTGACATCGCCTGCTGGGCTTAATTTCCATTACCAAACCCTGAAACAACTGTCGAGCTATAGCCGAAGAGCCCACATCGGGTAGGCAGACTTCAGAACTCCAATCATTGCCCCCGTCCCTCACTCAATCCTCAAGCCGAAACCCGTATACACACCCCCTGAGGCTTCCTTCCGGGTGCTATGGATGCAGACTGCAAGTGCAAGTGCCATGGAGGCTTGTCAATGGGAGTTAAATCCGCATGAATGCAGATTCATGGGTTTGTTTTCGAGACGCTGCATGGTGCGGCAGCAATCGTCTGCAACAAGTGGGGTTGCAGTGTCTGATGAAATTCTGGAATACCCTTTGCAGGGCTGCGGCCTCGCTAGCAGCGGCAACATCGCATCCAGGGGCACGGACCTGAGTGGTCAGTGAGTTCAGAAAGACGAGTCGGCACTTGGGTGCAGGTAAAGTTTGTATGTAGACTTTCATGTGATGGAGATAGGCACAAAACCCGAAACCCATAAACTTCCCTCTGGATCCCTTTGTGTCGGAGGGGAGGAGAGGCCAGAATCAACTATGCTACATGGGTGCATGTATTCCAAGGCTAACCAACACAGCGCCATATAGTGTTCGCTTAAAGCACCAAATTTCATCACTCATCAAGTGGAGTACCTATGTTACTCAGAAAGACATGTCGATGACTGTTGGGCAGCGAACCGCTGATGACTTCGGCGACATGTCCACGACGTCCCATCGCATGCGGCTGCACACCTCATTCACGACATGTTGCTGAACGTCAGCAAGAGTCGATGCAGAGATTACAATCTCTCTGCTCCTATCCTGTTTCTGAGTCATCTATAGATGAACACTTACGTAAGTGTCGTAGCCGAAACCCAAGTAACGTACCTAGTCATGGGTCCTGAAGACACGCAGGGAGTTTCCTTGCCAGAGCCCATGAAGAACGCCAATTGAGCGAAAGCCTAAGCCTTAAAACCAGAAATACTACATTATATATTGTAAGGGCTAGAAGCAGGAAGCCTTAAACCCTAAACCTCCGAAAAACCGTATATATAACCTAGAAACCTCATCTATTTTTGGTCTCTCTCTCTCTCTCTAGCTCTCTCCCTCCCAACGAGAGGATATTGCGACGGGCTTGCAAAGGGAACTTGTGAAAGGGACCTTCATTTAGAGAGCCACCTTTATTGGGTTTAAGGTTTACGGTGCCAGGTTGGAATGCACGCGCGAGGGGCCCATGCAGTCAAGGCAAGCCATGCCGTCGCGGGGCTGGGGCAACATCAAGGGGCTCACACAAGCAGCCTTCCCTAAGCGAATTATGAGCTTGGCATCTGGAGTTTGTTCAATGTTCGGGTTCGGAGATCTACCGACAAAGTCTACTGGGAGCTGCGTGCAGGACCAGCTGCTCGGGTTGACAAGTGAGTTGACTCGAACTGCTTGAGGTTGGGTTACAGCTGAAGCTGTAGTCACGATCTTGTTTTGGGGGGCTGGCCCGAAACCCTCGATCATCCCTTCAGTGCCTCGCTTCACCTGAGAAGGTTGGGTTCAGACAGCAATATACTACTTATAGTTTCGAGAATCTGCTGCGGTGCTCTGACCTGGGACTCAGCCTAAGGGATATACTGTATATGAGTCGTATGGCACACATTCATACACCACTATAAAGTAGCATATTCGGTGGCATGATCTGTGTTGCATTTCTTGTAATATTCTTGTAGCCTTGAAACTTGAAACTCTCGACTCTGAACGCTACATCCTCAATCCTGATACTGCCTGAGTGTGCTTGTGGTGTATATATAGAAGTGATCACTGCGACCTAGGTGCAGTGCAGTCAATGTGCCTGTGAACCGTGAGACCTTGTCTGGTGGAGTTAAATCTTCGATCCTAAATGTCCCCCAAGACCTGGACACCGAAACACTATACCTAAACTCTTATAAACCCCTAAACCCTTTATAAACCCTAAACCCCTAAACCCTAAACCGTCTGCAGAGCCTTTGAGTCGGAGGTCTTCCACAACGCCAGCGTCGAGGAGAGCCCAACAGAGGCAGGGGAGCGGACTGGCGCAGTTGATATGTCGCTGGGGTTCAGTGCTAGGATTGTATATAGGGTGTAGGATTCTCGGAGTTTTACAGAACAGGGCTCTGGCTTCTGACGGGAAAGTTTGGTTGTTCCCCTTCTTACATCCAGGTCGACCATGAACTTCATTTGACCCCTTCTGAATGTCGAGTATTAACCGTATTAACCCAGCACACTTAGCTACCCTAGACCCGATAAGTGTAAATCGGGGTCGTAGCATTTGATGTCCTAAATCCTATATACTTCAATGCCCATCGAAGCAGGCTGAGGCTGTGAAGTTGACTTCGGAAGCCTCTCGAGATATCCGGGGGTTGGGAGCTTCGCGAAAGGATCCGAAGAGACTCGACTTAGATTCCCGGAACCCAGCCAGAAAAGAAGGTTATGTCCCCAACTTATATAGGTCTCATGTCTCGAATCCTACGCAGTATACCGATGACTTTGAAGCTTGTGAGAGCTAATATATATAGGTCTTTATCGCATCTATAGCTGATATACACTATATTATACTTCTTCACTATATACTAACACGACGACGAGGACTCCCGCTGTGAGCTCGGCAAGTTGAGATTTAGGTTATTTACTGCCAGTCGCAGTCGGAGACCTTGCCATTCTGAGCCTCCATTGTCTGAGCCTCCATTGCGCAGCGAAACCACATTGCATCGAATTGCAGCAGGTTATCTGTATGTGTGTATCTGCACAAACATGGCGGAGTATGCACCTCCAAGCCCTTTGAAAGGCAAGGGATCTGTGGCTGTACAAGCGGGTTGGGGCTTTTGCTGGCATTGGCTGTGTATGTGTGCATGGCTGACGGGGATGAAAGCATGATTCTCCATTGCATCCAGTTGCTTTGGCTTGGACAAGTCGCAAAATCCCACGTTCGGCCGAGTTGCATGGCGGGTTGGAAGCCGTGGTTTTTGTAAATCTAAATTAACCGAGCAATGTTGCAATTATGGTTGTGTCTCTGCTCTTGGCACGACATGCACTTGGATGCAAGTTATTGTTGCAGAGCTGTCCCGCCCATGCATGGCAGGCAGACATTATAGCGGCCACGAGCAGGGGGTTTGTGGAAGGACATGCAGCAGGGCATTTGCTCGCTGCATGACACTTGCAGGGTGTATACATGTATACTCGCGAGTGGATGCATGTGTGTTAGACTGGACTGGGCATGGAATGATTTGGTTGTATTGTTGCATTTCTGCAGCACAGGTGCCTATCAGGTCTTAGTTTGGATAAAGCTCCAGAGATGAACGCCGAAAGCCAGGGCACCATGTCGAGCCTGCGTCGGTTCGAACTGTGTGTGCTGGGTAAGACCTGGCGATGGGCCGACGGCCTCCCTCCCATGTCGGAGTGGTCGCCCCTGCGTGAGAAGCAGAACGAACGCATTCGAGCCGGCATCCATTTCATTTACATGGGCAAGCACAAATACTCGTGCGTGGTCAATGATATGCCATCAGGGATCATGATCTTCCAGACTAGCGCCATGCACAAAATCATGGTTCGGGAAATCGGGCCGGCGTTGTTGCTCTCGATTCACGCGGCGCACGTTCCCAGCGAGAATGCTGTAGTGTAGCTGTGCCAATATATACAGTCTGCATTTTGTGGGTTTTTCATTTTGAGGTGGAAGTCTTGGTTTGGGTACAGGTTTGGCCCAGTTTCTGTTCAGTTCATGATGGGGGCTTATAGCGGGGCTCTTTTGATGTTCATATTATTGAGAGACTCTATAATACTTAACCGAAAACACTGCAGACTCTCTTGATGTCTATATTCCTTTTTACACACATGCAGGTTCCAAGCTCGTTCCTGCGTCACTGGGATCCACTTGTGCTCCGTCACGTTTCCTGATGCGAAATGTGTCCATGTGAAGATGCTTCGGGCGGAGTTCCGTTCTCACTTTGTCGAAGCCGGAAAGATCACGCCGGGCCAGAGCATGGAGCTCGTTGCCTCCTTCACGGGTGGCGTTCTACCGGATGTGGTCGGATGGCTGTGGGGTGATGATCTTGTGAGTTCGGTTAAGCCGTCCCGCCGCGTCACTAGAAAGTCTAGGCCTTCTGAAGTGACACTCCGAAAATA
Source organism: Symbiodinium sp. CCMP2592 (assembly GCA_905221615.1). NCBI lineage: Eukaryota > Dinophyceae > Suessiales > Symbiodiniaceae > Symbiodinium > Symbiodinium sp. CCMP2592. The sequence goes on from CAJNDT010003223.1 coordinate 831,808, forward strand.
CTTCATGCATCCGGAGGAGTGAGCACTGTACGTAGACCATGCACATGGTGCGAAATTTTGAGGGGGGCCATCTATGCATCCGTGGATCTTCAGGCTTGAAAAAATGCTGCTATCTAAAGTTCGTGCAAGTGCATGCTTCCCCATGCCTGCACATGAATCTGGCAGCGTCTCGTGTACACTCGGGGTATCAGTGGCTGCAGGGCTTTTGCTCGCGCCTTTGGCTGCAGGGCTTTTGCTCGCAGCTTCTTGTCCTGGATCAATTATAGGGTTGCATGCTAGTGTGTTCTATATGGTAGTGCCGCGATGCCCACCTTGAATGCCGAGCACAAAACAAACATCGCGGCTTTCTTGGCCAAAGCCGAGAGTGGCAGCTTGGTGCAGGGTATGGATTGCCTCCTGGACTACCTCCTCAAGCACAGCCTTGCGTACAAACAGCGCATCCGATGCGAGCACATAGGCTGCCACGAACTCAACAGGGACGGACAAGGAGTGAGCGCGGAACACTGCCACGAGCTCTTGAGCTCACTAGCATCTCTGGGGTTCGTCCCCGGACAGTGCAAGTCGGTATGCCTCGAATGCCCCCCTGATTCCCGCGGCGACGCCACCCGGGCCTTCAACAAGGCACTCATTGACAGAGCAGGCGGCAAACTGGCACCACTCAGCCTTGGCCCGCTGCGCTACTCCACCATCCTGGGCTCACACACCAACCAAGCATTTCGGCTAGTGGTGGCGAAGCTGGCTCACGCAAATGCTGCGTTGACTTCCGAGGGATTCTTGAACATCGAGAAGGTTCGGGAGGTCGACGCCGCTTTAGCTGACGCGAAGCTTCCTTCGCAAGAAGTGTGTGTTTGTAATACGTATATGTATGTATGTATGTATATGTATATATATGCATGTATTTATGCATGTACGTATCTATAGAAGCACAATACACACTTGCAATTAAAACGACCAGCAAAGACACTAAACATCATCAACAAACAAATCTTGACACTGCAGAAACACAGAACAACGTGAAACACATCAAGAAAAGCATTCAGCAAACTCCATGAAAAGGCGTTGGGGGTTTATGCTTTCGGAGTTTATAATAACGACTGTGTCTACCACACACCTTGGCGGTGTGTGACAAAGTCGTTCTCTGCAGGATCACCGAAGGAATCGAATGGGTTATCGTCGGTCATGAGATCCAGGATGAGTTCGTTAAGTTCGCGACTTTGTTCCAGGCCGCAGGCAACGCTTGCGGACAGATCTCGAAACCCGAAGATGAAATGCAGGTTGCGAAGAAGATCCTCTTGTCCGTCCAGGGCTTCATGCAGCTCAACGGGACCAACCAGGTGAAGTATGAGGACGTATCCAAGGAAATACTTCGCAGCAAACCGCCTTGTGCTCCTTGGGTTTGCTTCATCTTCCGTTTCGTCCTGCAGGCAGCGGGTGGCTTGTCTCCGGCATCTTCCTCGACTTCGTTCCTTCTGGAGTCCGAGGCGCACATCAGAACACACGGCAGGCGTGACCGTGCTCTGGGTATGGAATGGTGGGATGCTATCTCCGCCGACGCGAAAGGTCAGAAGCCCCGAGTTCTTTTCAAACATGCGATGCTGAAGCTTGCGTATTGTGAAGCGAACATCAAGGCAGTCACGGCCAGCGATGTCCGTAAGATCCTGAGCTCCAGAGATGCGGTTGTGAAGTTGGATGCAGCAGAGGATGCCTTCATCCAGTTCAGGCAGATCTTGGCGAAGGAAGGCATCGATTCTATCCAAGCGCAAGAAGCCATGGCATTTCTGGAACAGGAAGTGGCTGCGTTGGTGCTTGTGAAGAAATTCCGCAAATATGAGGACTATAGTGCTCTCAAGAAGTATATAGGTATACCGATGCCGAGAACGTTTCAGGTTGTCTGACATATATGGCCTCAGATATTTCCCATAGCCCTCATATTGTAGAAGGCCTATAGAAAACCAATAACCGAAGCTATATGAACCAGATTTATGCGATGTCACTAGGACGTGGATTCGGCTTGCCATGCGGCAATGGAAGCACTCAGCGAGAAGATCGGTCGTGTCATACCCCATTCCTGGACGCCGAAACCGAAAACCTCGACCGTGTCGCCCAAGAAACCCACCCCTGCAGTGGAAGTTCTGCAGCACCAGCCTGAGTTGGTTGGTTGCAAGTGCATGTTCGGTAGCCCTATAGACTGCACAGTCTCCCAGTATAACCAACAGCTCGCTCGTCTCATTTAGGCCAATTCACGAGCTAGATGCCAGTGGAGCAGTTGTCAACGCTGCTCGCGTGGTTTCCAAAGGCTTTCGGGTGGGGGACTTCGTGGAGCGCAAGGCAGACGGTCTGCAAGCCACAGTGAAAGTAGTGGGTGCCGAGAAAGTGGTCTTGGAGCTCCAAGACGGGTCACAGGTTGAGGGCTCCGCACAGTCCTTCTTGGACGGGCACTGGAAACAGAGTGCTCCACGAAGTGATCCAGTGCGATTCGATTCCTGGCCGTCAGTCGTTGGTTTCAAGTCTTTCGAGATGCAGGCACTTCTTCTCCGAGCTCGCATCGTGCATGCCATGGAGGAGCAATTCGAGAAACTCATGGGTGCAAAATCGGTGGCTCTCGGGTTGACTGTCTACCAGAAGCCGAGGGATGTTCGTGCCCATGAAGACTTGGCCGTTAGGCAGCTTCAGCTTCCGGTGACGACGACAAGGATTGAGATCCGTTCCGCCGCCGAGGACCCGAGCAACTCCATTGTGGTGGGACGAACAACCTTAGCAGGCAAGGACGTCTGGGTCATCCTTTCCCCGGTGACCACATGGCCCACGGCTACATGCGAGGGCTTCTTGAACCCATCATGGTTAATGCGACCTTCCGCCGTTCGCAAGGAAGCCAACTGTGAGTTGGTTGGGATTCCGGCAAAGCCAGCAGATCCATTCGAGCTGCCCGTCATCAAGAATTTCAAGAAGATCTCTCAGAACGAGTCCCTCGTGCTCTATCGTCCCGGGAACAAGTCGCCAGCACCAGTGGAGGTGTTGCAGCCTCTGTCCAAGAAGGCTAAGGTTGCCTAGACGTGCGAATCACGCTATGTCGCCAAGCAGAGAGGCCGATTTTGGTAGGAACCATGTTGACTCAGCCACATGCAGGCACCATGCACACGTACATCTGTACTCATGCTGTGGCCTTCGTGTCGACTCCGTTTTGCCGAGCCTTCTTGTCATGAGTTTTGAAAACACCCCGAAGCCTGCGTCGTGTGAGAAACAAAAGTTGTTTAGGATCTGCCTGTGTTTTGTTCAGCTGCATGCTGGCCGGAGAACTTGACCCAGTATACACGTCGTGCTCTGCATGTTGATGATACCACAAACAAGAAGACGCGACATTGCATAACTGCCCAATCCGGTCGGACAGCTCCCCCAGCTCTTCCCGACTGCTTCGCGCTCTGACTGATGGCGGACCTGGGTGGAATGACGGACGACCAGGTTGCCAATTGGCTGCAGAGTCAGCCTGTGCAGCAGAAGCAGCGGCTCTACCACATTCTTCGCCGTGATTGCCCCGGCCTCTTTCGTCCGCAGGCCGCGGTTCAGCGGCTTTTTCTGTGCATGTTCATGGGCACTTAACGTCAGGCTCTTTGTTTCATGTTGAATTGGCTGCAGGGCTGACAGCTCGCGGTCGGGGATAGCAGGGCGAACGGCTCGCTTCCCAGCATATGATGATCATCATTTCGCGTGTGCAACAGCAACACCATGCAATGACACTCATCAACCTATATATATATATATATATATATATATATATAGGGATTCACTATATAATGTCGGTTTTCAAAACTGGGAAGGGGAGGGGGCGTTAACCGTCACCGAAGGTAGACCCTCTGCACTTTCATAATCATCGTCGTCGTTGTAGCCTGTATACAGGTACTATATAATTGTAGCTCTTCCAGCAGTTACTTCGGCCAGCTGCTGTGCAGGATGTTCCCAAAGCTATCTGTTCTTATTGCGGAATCGGTCTGTGTGGTCGCAAGCGGCCCTGCAGCCAGCATCCCGGTCGGCATTCTTGTCATGAATGCCACCAGCAGTGGAAAGTATATGGTGCCAAGGGCGGGGGATCTGAGAAGGGCCAAGGTCTTGCCAAGGGCAGAGGCCCCGGATTGGGCAAAGCATCGTTTCATGCCCGAGGCATAGCCTCGGACGGTTTGTCGGAGCTCGACTAATGACCACATTTATAGTTGCTGCTTCTGTATGCAGAAGCCGCAGAGTATGATGAGGCCAGGCGTTAAAAATACTGTGTACATGTGCTGTTTGCAGAAGCGTCAATCTTGGGCTGCGCTTATCATGCGCCAGTACAAACTTGAATTGGCTGCAGGGCTCACAGCTCGCGGTCGGGGTTAGCGGTCCCTTTGACTGGGTTTTGGCTGCAGGGCTCACAGCTCGCGGTCGGGGTCAGCAGGGGCAAGAGCTCGCTTTTCCAGCATGTCGGACAACGAAGTCGACGAGGAAGAGACCCTGGAGATCTGCAAGGTGACCTGTGTGCGGAGCGCGAAGTTCTCTGCGTGGTATCCCAACGTGAAGTTGGTAGATGGCATCGAGTACCTGAATCTATCGCCCTGGGACAAAGATCTGTGTCGCTTCACCACGGGGATCTACATGCAGATGAAGAAGAAGCGGCAGCAGCCGAAGCACAACATCCACGTCCGCTTCTTCCCCGAAACGAAAGCCCGGCGAAAAGAAGCCTGCAACGAAGCCCTGAAGGCCTTTCTCTATCGGGCCGCAGATGAGGCCCATGCGGACAGACCGGAGAAGGTCCGCAACGCCAGGGAGGAGGACTCCTGGATCGTGAGCCGCACCGTCGCGGTGACCATGCCGGACATCGGCGAGGGGCCATTGGTGATGACATTCCTGTGGGGCATCACTTCAGCCTTGTTTATGCAACTGACTGTCGCCAACCTCAAGTACGTCCGTGCAGCCATACGGGCTTCACCGACGATAGTGAGGGGTGAAGCTGCAGCTGAGCGGCGCATGTCTGGCAGAAAAGTTGGACGACCTCGCAAGGTGCCACGTGATCCAGTTGCAGCCCTCGGCGATGGTGACCGTCCAGGTCCAGTTGCAGCCCTCGGCTATGGTGACCAACAACCTCCTCGTTCTGATGACGAGGTTGGGTTCATGCAGAAGTTAGCTGCTTCCTATGTTTGTTCATGCGCGGTGCCAGAGCATGGTTTTCTTTGACAGTCTATATACCTCGCAAGTTCTAGCGTCTTTGCAGAGGCACAAGTTGGGACATGACGCGGCCATAGGCTACGGAGTGTCAGAGTGCATGTCCATGACGTGAATGTAAGGGGTCGTCCGGCAAAGCAGTCTAGAGATGCAAAAACAATTCTGGGTTCAACACTTTCCACCTTTGAACTTGGAGACTCCTGCGTCATGCTGGCACGGCAGAGAGAGAGAGAGAGAGAGAGAGAGAGAGAGAGAGAGAGACAGAGATAGAGACAGAACACTTTCAACGGGTGTTTCCTCCTTCGCCATTGCCATGGCCGACTTGAAGATCGAGCAGTCCGAGGAGAGCGCGGGTGTGGTGGACTGCAGGTTCGCGTGCATCGAAGTTTCAGGACCCAGAAACCCCCCAATCCGCGCGCAGGTGGTTGGACGTGGCAGACGACCAAGCCGAGACGGAGGACTGCCTTTCTCTTTCTGGAAGTAGTATAGCGCTGCCCACCATGCAGGACGGCGGAAAAGCTTCATGCAGGGAGGCGTCGAGTGGGTGGCAGGCTTCGAAGTGCGAGGACCGTGACCGCAGCCGCAGACTAACTCTTGTGTGCAAGTTCTGAGTTTGTCCAATACAACTGGCAGGATGAGGGCTCCGATTGGCAATGGAGCAAGGACTGTGACCGTAGCCCATAGAACAACTCTCATGCGCGAGTTCTGCGCTTGTCTTGCAAACTGGCAGGATGAGAGCTCCGATTGGCAATGGTCATGGTGCAAGGATCCTAACCGAAGAATAAGCCTCTATCTCATGTGGGAGTTCTGATTGTCGAATATACAAACTCGCAGGATGAGCAGGGAGCCACGTGGTCATGGACAAAGGAGGACGTGCATGTCTTCCGAATCGTGTGCCGTTGTACTGGCTTCATGGGCTTATAATTATCGGCCTTGACAGGAGCAGGGAGCTGGCGATTGGCTTGATTGGTCCAAGGAGGAGTTTCGGAGGTGCCACTTCGGTGATATGGAAGCTGTATTGTTCTGCATGCAGGAGCCATCAGCACCTGCAGAATCAGCATCCACGGGCGAGGCCTGGGAGGACTGCTTTTGGAAGAAGGAGAGTTGGCTGTTGTTTCGTTTCAGTGGTCGACGTCAGGAGCCATCGTCATCCTCTGCGACCTGGAACGCTTCGGAGTGGAACGAGGAGAGTTGTTGTGTTGTGGTTTCTGTTGCCGTAGTGCCTGGTTGTTTTCCACGTTAGGAGCGGAAACGACAGCGACGTGGTGATGGTCATGCAGTGGCATCAGAGGACGCATAGTCCGAGTCGCGTGCATCATTTGCCGCAGCGCTTTGCAGCCAGGATCGGACGGCCGCTGGAGAGTTCCTGGAGCGACTCGGATGTAATTGCAGTGCGTGTCGCGTCGAAATCTACGCACATCTTATATGCATACAGGCCCGGCGGTGGTCGCCAGCGAGTGAGGCATCGTGCCGGGAAGAAGGAGCAGGGTAAGAGAAAGAGGCTCGAGGCAGAGCATCGGGTTCAGATGAACCAGGCGATGCATACTGTCGGCCTCCTTGCTCAAGCTCTGTGGCGGTCAGGAGGGCCGCGCTGAAGCATCTGCCGTAAACCTATACACAAGCTGTCACAAGCCCGAATATTAAACCGTCGGCTCCTCCTGACAATCTGCAGCTGTGCACTGCTATAGTCGCTGTGCATGCCGGCCTCTGGGGTTTGTAAGCGGTCCTTCGGTGCCCGGTTATAGGGTTTGTGGGGGGTGTCGGTTCTAGGAATTATACTATATATGAATTAAAGGGTTGAGGGTTTGGTGTCGAGGGCTTGCATGGGGTTTATATATCTATAGGGATTTAGGCTTCATGCAGGGTTTATGGTTTCAGCTGAGAAAAGAGAGGCCAATGGCAGCACAAAGGGTCTTCGCGTGGCTCTGTTCACCGCACATGTGCAGGCCTGCAGTCTTCATATCTCCACATAATATAATTTTATGTACATGGACATGTCATATAGCACATCTACATGACATGGCTGTCTGTCCTGCAACACGGCTATCTGTCGTCATCTCATGTCCCTGCCTGATGTCTTCGATGGCGTGACTTTTGTGGCTGCAGAGGATGCATGGACTGCCACTTTGTGCTACATGTTATATATACATATATATGCACCTATGTCGACTTGCCAGGAGACTTGCGCACGTAGTCCAAGCAGCTGCTATATAGCACTGTGTAGAGGCAGAAACACAATGAGACACATATCATGCAACCTCTGCGCAAGCATACGTATATATTGCCATGCTGTACACACATCCAGGCATCTATGCATTCTTCGCGCCCGCTTGTGCATTATGCTTCTGGGCCCTGCCGATGTTCACTTGCAGGCTTCGGACTGAAAAAGAAATCACCGTGTGCGCAGCCTCGGACATGCACCGAAAGTCAGACTTCGGCCACCATGCTAAGACTTATGATGCTGTTTTTGATTTCAGCAACAGGATCTTTCTTACAAGCGGGTGTCACACTTACCTAAGTTTAGTTCCTTGGACTCGAGCCCATATAGACGTGGAAGCTGTATGGCTAAGTATTTCAAGGATGGTATGGGGATACGTCGTTCTCGATAGGTGTTTCTGACATTAAAAATTGTCGAGTAAAGTTGTTGCATAGGCTTATGCAAGCGAACTTGAGTATCACTATCCGTCACTCCGGAAGTTTTCTTTACACAGGTCATAAACCAGAAACCAAGTTCCGAGTCAGTCTATGTACGTTGGCAAAGCTCCCCTTGTGTGTTCTTCCCACATGTGTATGTTCCTTATACCTTGACATGGGACAGCTCAGACCATTGCCATGCATGTTGACGTTGTAAAGCACGACCCAGAAGTTTGAGGCATGTGCCGAGTCCTGAATATCAGACATCCTCTTTCATTCGGGGTTCCGTCGAGGTGCGGCTTGAAAGATTCTGGCCAAAGGGTGTTATCAGTTGTGCAGGGGAATGGCTGCACTCACGGCGACGACTGCATGCTTTCCTTCATAAGAGCAGATGTCCTGTGGAAGCACAAGACATGATTGCATGTTTGCACGGGGTGATGGATCAGCTGCGACTAGGGCACGCTCGAGTGCAAGTTCATAGGGCGACTGGCATCCTATGTGGAGGCGATGTCGGGTAACAGAGCTATCAATCTGTCAATCCGCGGAAAGAGCTATCAATCTGTCAATAAGGACGAAAGAGCTATCAATCTGTCTATCCGGACGAAAGAGCTATCAATCTGTCGATCCAGACGAAAGAGCTATCAATCTGTCAATCCAGACGAAAGAGCTACTTGGAGCAAAGAGCTATCAAGCTCTCATTCCGGAGGAAAGAGCTATCAGTGTGTCAGTGACTGGATCCATCGGCGGACGCACCAGATGTGTCAGCCAAATGCACTGCCTGCTGCGGCATAGAGTGTATGCGTGCTGAGTCAACATAAAAGAAAGATCGCATCATATCCTCGCGGAATTCCCGGTGTATACTGCAGTGTACTGTATGGTGCACAGAAAGCAGTGGCTTATTGGCCAAAGCTGAGGCTGCAAGGTGTAAATAAAGCAGCATGCAGTTTGTAGCCTGCAGCGCAGCCTTGTCATAGATAATTGTCTGGGGTGCTACCAGCATCTTACATGGGCAAGCACAAATACTCGTGCGTGGTCATGCAATGATATGCCATCAGGGCATATGGTTGTTCAGGCTAGACTTCAGACTCGCTCAAAGTTCTGTGAGCGGATCCGTCGTGAGGTATGTTTGTTTGTGTCAGGCGTTCGCAGCGGGTGTACAAGGCCGCCTTCTGCAAGGAAGACTGGATTAAATGAATACAAGCTCGGTGTAATTTGTTAGTACCCTGGATGTCGGCATGCATGCAGTGAACAAAACTATAGTCTTGACTTAACTTGATTTACCGTCCGCCCCCCCCCCCCCCAAGGATACCGAAATCGATCTCCGCCCAGCGGCATGAAATTAGTCGGCGGTAAAATCTCTGAACAGTCCCTATCTTTTCCATAAGCTGCAGCTGCTAGAAAATGCTAAATGCTTGAAAAAGATGCTTCGGCGATGCAAAAATGCAAAAATCCTAAAAAAAAATCGGCGATAGTGGCCCCCTCCCAATATCAGCGGATCTGTAAGAAAATAACATGATTTTGGCTGCCATTAAAAAAAAATATTTATTTTTATGGCCGCCATAAAAATAAATATTTTTTTTTCATGGCGCCAAGAACTCTGTAATTTCCAAAATTAAGAGGTTCTTGGCGCCATGAGAAAAAAATATTTATTTTTATGGCGGCCAGAAACCAATGAATTTTAGGCAGTGCTCCCACCCCAGCGTGGGGAAGCCGACCTGTGCTGTAGCCAGCAACAACTCTGTACCTGAGATGGTGCTTCCGGCTCAGGACCGGAGTTTTATTATTTGAAATCATTGTCTGGTCATGTGGCAGCCTTCTTTGGGAAAGTGGTCCCGACGACAGTCCTTCTCCCGGAAACAAACACTTTTTGTTCGCCCAAGCAAGCACATGTTACATGTTCCAGCTCAGTACTCTCGTGTCTTGGGCACGACCTAGGACACATATCGTTTTCCCCACACTGTTTTCTCAAGCCGAGATCTTCAGTCTTCCCTGCCGTTTCTGAGCCTTGTTGAATGCATTCCTGCACCGAACAAAACGGATATGCCTGGGGGTCGCGTCGGAAAACATGGGTTTGACTTGGCTCGGCGGCATTGGCCGGGATTCTGCAAGTTGCTTCGCAGCATGATCGGCACAGGCCCAGGTCTTTGCAGAGGCTGCCTGTTTCTGCCAGGACCCAGAAGACAATGAGAGCTGAGGTGACAAACCTATAGACCGGAGCTGGTGTGTGTATATGGGGTCAGCAAGACAGCAGGAGAGCCTGCAGCTTGCTGGGAAAACCAAAGGTCGCTCAGAAGGGCTGTGGGGCATGTGCGCTCGCTGCCCAAGCTCGCAGGGCACAGCTCGCGATCTTTTGTTTCTAGGGGGTCCGCGAAAGACAGCAGGGGAGTCATCAGCTTGCCGAGAAAAAACAAAGGTCCGAAGAAGGGCTGCAGGGCATGTGTGCTCGCAGCCCATGCTTGCAGGGCGATCACGGCTCGTGAGCTAGTTTTCTTTTGTTTGTCTCTGGATCGCAGGAGTTGGTGTAGCAGATCCTAGTTGCGAGAATGTAATCTAATATAATGGCGAAAGAACTCATCCAAGACCTCCAGGAGCTGTCCGGCTTCCTGCAAGGACAACGACAAGTCATGAACGATGCTGCTTTCGGCGTGGCATGCTCATCGCATGCGGAAAATGTCAAACGTAGAATCAGCGGCTTGCCCAGCTTGGGAACGAGGGATGGGACAGAGCTACTGAAGGCAGTCAACGGGCTTCCCTTTGAAGCACAAGTGAAGCAGGACATTTCGGAGGCGGTAAATCAGGTGCTTCTGAGAGCGCCGAAGCCGCAGGGGTCGCAGAGGGCCTTGCAGGCGTGCGCGACGTTCGGGTCCTTTCTGTCGAAGAAGGACAGGGAGATCCTGGGCGACCCCGAGACCGCGGAGGTCGACAAGCTGGACAGGCTGGCAATCCGTGCAATCTCTGTGGGGCTGGTCTACCCCACTGAGTCAACATTTGGCCACCTGGTGGCCGTTGGTATGGCCGCGGGGTTGCAAGGCCAGAACCACGATGACTTCATGGAGCATGTGCTTAAGCTTAAGGCCAAGTTGAAGCACAAACGGGAACCCTTGAAGCACGAGCCCTACGATCGCAATTTTCCGGCTTCGCCAAAGCAGCTACCTCAAGCCGTGTTCCAGAAGGTGTACGGCGAGGACGAGCTGGCGGAGGAGATCCCTGCGAGTGTCATGCGGCAGATCACGAACGACATCGGCGCCCTGCGGAAGAACCACAAAAAGATCAAATCGAATGCGGCTGCTTTGGTGCCTTCTTCCAGTTCGACATCGCGGAATGCGTCAATGCCGGAGCAGGGGTACCAGTTCATGCACATGATGTTCAATTACATGCAGCAGCAGCAGCAGCAGCAGCAGCAACAGGGGAGCGGCGGTGTGACCTTCACGTTCCCCACAAAAAAGAAGCCAAAAGCCTTGCCCGCCGAGCCTGCAGCAGCATTGCCCGAGAACCCTGCAGCAGCATTGCCCGAGGACCCTGCAGCAGCATTGCTCGAGAAGCCTGCAGCAGCATTGCCCGAACACAAGCCTGCAGAAGCATTGCCGGAACAAAAGCCTCGCTCCGCAGAGCCAAGAGCTCCTCTTCTGGCCCTGCCAGACGCAGAAATGAATGTGGCAACAGTGACTCCAGCCGAACAGGCAGAGTGGCTCGATGATAAACCAAAGAAAAGGACCACACCGAAGGCAGCCTCGTTGAAGCGCCCCGCTGCCGCTTTGCAGGGGACACAGAAACACACAACGAAGAAGCCGGCGAGCAAGGGGTGGTGCTTGGAGTGCAGGACCCGGCCGACAGGGCAGGTGGACAAATACTACGTCGCCCCAGACGGGCAGAAGTACCGACTGAGGCACGAAGCAGAGGCAGCCGGATACAAGGACTAGGATCATGCAGGCAGCAAAATCAGTCGCAAGATGGGGTTCCATGGGGTTGCCGTGTGATGGTCTTTCTGTTAGTTGCTTCTGGGTTGCACTTGCTTGCCCGCAGGATCGAAGAGTGATCGAAGAATCAACAGCGTGGTCACGCACGGCCAACAACGGTCGCGGGAGCTTCAGTTCTTCAGTGCATGTTGCATATCGCAAATCGGCCCTGCTTTGCTGCTGTCCGCTGTATTGTAGCTCTGCTAATATACAGTCTGCGTTTTGTGGGTTTTTCAATTTAAGGTGGAAGTTTTGGTTTGGGTGCAGGTTTGGGCCTGCATGTCGTTTCTGTTCAGTTCATGATGGGGGCTTATAGCGGGGCTCTCTTGATGTTGATGTCTTAATCGGAGGCATCTTTTCAGTGATGTCTGAATCGGACGCATCTTTTCAGTGATGGACTTGAAGCGAGTTCCAGACCTCGTAGCACCCTGAGACTGATTTCTGACCTGTCCTAGTATGATATGCTGGAAGTATTGATACTCAGAGCATGCATGCAGTTCCGGTCCACGTCACTCTTCTTTGATGCTCCACGTGTTGCATTTCTTTGGGGAGTTGGATGTTCCTGGTTGAGCTTTCGCGGTGGATGGCTCCATGCAGGTGCATGCAGTACAGGGTTTGTGGAATCTTCAGGCCCTGACTCCTGCGCTCCAGTCATGCCAGGGCGTACCAGACAGCCGCCGAAGACTTCAGGAATTACTACTGCCGCTACTACGACTTCGACTGCTACAACTAGAAGAACTCTTGCTGCAGCAGTCCTACTATATACTCCATCTCCACTATATACTGCTGCTGATATAGCTGCTGCTACGGCTCCTGCATGCTCCTTCTACTCCTATAATACTGCTAGTGCTGCCGCTGCGGCTGCAGCTGCTGCTGCTGCTGCTGCTCCTGATACCGCTATACCACTGCTGCTGATGCCGGTACCGGTACCACTACTGTTTCTGCTACTCCCAGTGATACTGCTACTTTACTGCTACTACGAGGACGACTGCGACTGCTTCTGCTGGTAGCCTGTTCCTTCCTCTGCATACTCATTATGGCTTCATGCCTCCATGCAAGCTCTAGGTTTCTTAGTCGAGGGTTTTGCAGTTTCGGACTTAGTGTTTGCGATCGCTGATTCATCCCAGGATCTCTCTTGACCGCTCTTTGCTTGGCTCTCCAGCGAAGAACTTTGTTGCAGCTGTTGTGGTGTGCTAGATGCATTAGGAGCAGCGTCCATTTGTCGTTTATTTTCCCAAATGCCGTGCATGACACCGTTGTAGAATGCAACGAGGCAACATAAGAATTTTGACACAAACTGGCCAGGGTAATGTAGGATGAGGTTCCGGAGATAGTTTCCACAGACTATATTGAGGGGTGCTGAGTGTGCAGGGCAATGCTCGCACACAGGATTGCAGGGCTCCCATGCAGCTCGCATCCTTAGGGTTTTGAGTGTGCAGGGCATGGCTCGCACACAGGGTTGATGCCGCTAGACATCACTCGCGTTGGACGCAAATCCTATGTGACGACAAGAGGGCTAGCCGAAGTTCTTGAAGCCGTGAAGAAACATGGATTGCCATCGACAACGTCCCGGTCAGACATCAAACGCAAGAGATCGGCGCGCGCTAATGTCATGACTCCGTACGGACACGTGATTCAGCAGTGGCGTTTGCAGACGGAAGACGGCGGGACCGTGGCAATTGACTATTGTCATCCAGCAGCGCTTGTCTGGCATCTTTGCAGCAGCAGCGAGCCGTTGCAAAACCTGTTGCTGGAACGCATGGGTCTGGAGCCCTGCAGCCTCGCGGCGCCCTGGAGAGTAGTTTTCTACTCAGATGAAATCACGCCTGGAAACCAGCTGCGTTCGCGGAACCCCCGCAAACTCCAAGCCATTTACTTCTCCTTCGCCAACCTGGGATCGGCTGCTCTGGGAAAGGAGAAATCGTGGTTTCTCCTCTGCGCCGTGCGCAGCAAGACTGTTCAGAGCTTGCAGTCGGGCATGGGGCAGCTGTGCAGAGCCGCGATGCTCAGCTTCCGCACCCACGGCGCAGACCTGAGCAGCGGCATCCAGCTGTACTGCGGGGAGTCTCGTCCTGTCCTGTGTGCCCAGCTGGGCATCCTGTTGTCCGACGAAAGCGCGTTGAAGTATATGGCAAACAACAAAGGGGCGTCGGGCAAGTTACCTTGCGTTCTATGCCGAAACGTGATTCATAGAAGGTACAAGCCCGAGAAGATGAGAGAACCACTGGTGACACACACAGACATCAACTACGACCACTTCATCTTGCACACTCAAAAGTCACTTGCTGAAACAGCGGAGTACTTGGAGACTCAGTCAAGAACCTTGAACAAGGGAGCCATGCAGGATCTGCAGACAAAGCTCGGCTTCAACCACGCACCTTTGGGCATACTGGCTTCTTCGGGGTATTTGGAAATGTTATATGGCATGGTTCGTAAATAATGTATGAGATGGTAAGTATAAGTATATATAATGTATGAAAATGAAATGGAAACTTAATTTTGACAAGGGCGCCAAGTTCCGTGTGTAGGCTTGTGAAGAACTGATGTCCAAGCTGGACGTCCCACGCATGTTGCTCTACGACTACATGCACATCTATTTCGTTTCGGGCGTGTGGCATCTCGAGTCGAATTTGCTGTTGCAGCGGCTGGCCAAGTGCAACATCAAGGGCCCTGCTTTCCACCAAAACTTGCAGCGTTGGACATGGCCAACATGGATAACGGACAGAGCAGCCTCAGGCAGCAACATCTTCGAGAACGTAAAAAAAACTGAGGACGAACTAAAAAGTTCAGCAACAGAGGCACTGAGTGCCTATCCAGTTATTCGTGTTTTCATCTCCGATCTTCGGCAGCGGAACACCGAGCTGACCGATGAAGCTCGTGACGCAATGACGTGCTACATTTTGCTTTGCAATGTGCTGGACATTCTGATGCTCGCCTCGCGGGACGGGGGTGCTTCTCATGCAGACAAGCTTCGTGAGAGCATTGAGCGGCACTCTGCCGAGTTTCTCCGTGTGCATGGACCAGACCACTTCCTGCCGAAGCACCATTACGCCGTTCACTTGCCTCAAATGCTGAGGCTGCACGGGTTTCTACTTGCATGCTGGACTCAAGAGCGCCGGCACAAAGAGCTGAAACGCTTTGCCACTGACCAACAGCATAGTCTCCCTGGCACAGAGAAAGGAAATATGGAAGAGATGATCTTGTGTCACATAGAAGACCTGCAAGGTGAGCAGATGGTGACGACCCCAGGGCTCTGTCAGCCGAAGCCTGCAGCACCAGAGGTGCGAGAGCACTTTGCCAACATGGCGGGCTTGACCAGTTGCAGTGGCTTGGAAGCTTCATGCAAGGCCTTCTACAAAGCAAACTGTTCGGCGAGCACTGGCGACATCGTCCTTCTCCGAGAGCCCGAATCCATAGCGGAAGTTCTATATCACTGCACGTACGAGGGCGACATGTTCACGTGTGTTTTCTTGTATTCCAGCCGGAATGAACCGAATCATTTCAATGTAGACAGAGAATCATTTCAATGTAGACAGAGATTGCGCATGCATTGTCAGAACCAGCAGCATACGAGGCTGTTGCATCTGGCAGGAACACGAAGGCATCTGCCGCATAGCACCACAGATGTTCGACGAGTGATGAGTTCATTCGGGGATGGAGGGCTTTCGACAGTGCATAAAAACATCCGCAGGGCCAGGCTCGCGGATGCAGGCTTGCAGGGCCGTGGTGCTCGCGGCCTCGCGCATGCATGTTCCCCCCCAGAATCTAAACAGACCCTGTGCTAGGTCGGGTCTCAAAGCCGAATAAACCCTTATACTGACCTAAACCCTGTATACACTATACCCTTAACAAGAAAGCCCGGTAAAGGTGTATATGATCTATGCTGATTTTCAAGTTCAAAGACCTGCAGGTTCAGTTATAAGGGTGTTTTAGCATTCTGGAACCGACATGGCAAACTGAGACTTCTGGGTTCTTTCTTGAAGTCTGGAGTAAGGACTTGCGCGGATAGGCCGTTTGACGGTTTGAGGCGGCAAAGGCGTGGGATAAGCGTTTGGGCACTTTCGTTGGGGTCGGCTGATGTGCGCAACGTTTTTTCGTAACCAGAAATCCGGCCGCGCGATGGGGGGTCTAGGATGAGCCTTATATATGGACTTTCATAGTGATACTGTATAATATTATAAGGTTCAACTCAGGCGGAGTGTCCGACTTGATGCGGTGATTCATGATACATCGATGAAATCCTGTGGCTTGGCCGAC
>CAJNDT010003223.1:847944-932944 GCA_905221615.1 Symbiodinium sp. CCMP2592
ACTAGCATCTCTGGGGTTCGTCCCCGGACAGTGCAAGTCGGTATGCCTCGAATGCCCCCCTGATTCCCGCGGCGACGCCACCCGGGCCTTCAACAAGGCACTCATTGACAGAGCAGGCGGCAAACTGGCACCACTCAGCCTTGGCCCGCTGCGCTACTCCACCATCCTGGGCTCACACACCAACCAAGCATTTCGGCTAGTGGTGGCGAAGCTGGCTCACGCAAATGCTGCGTTGACTTCCGAGGGATTCTTGAACATCGAGAAGGTTCGGGAGGTCGACGCCGCTTTAGCTGACGCGAAGCTTCCTTCGCAAGAAGTGTGTGTTTGTAATACGTATATGTATGTATGTATGTATATGTATATATATGCATGTATTTATGCATGTACGTATCTATAGAAGCACAATACACACTTGCAATTAAAACGACCAGCAAAGACACTAAACATCATCAACAAACAAATCTTGACACTGCAGAAACACAGAACAACGTGAAACACATCAAGAAAAGCATTCAGCAAACTCCATGAAAAGGCGTTGGGGGTTTATGCTTTCGGAGTTTATATATAACGACTGTGTCTACCACACACCTTGGCGGTGTGTGACAAAGTCGTTCTCTGCAGGATCACCGAAGGAATCGAATGGGTTATCGTCGGTCATGAGATCCAGGATGAGTTCGTTAAGTTCGCGACTTTGTTCCAGGCCGCAGGCAACGCTTGCGGACAGATCTCGAAACCCGAAGATGAAATGCAGGTTGCGAAGAAGATCCTCTTGTCCGTCCAGGGCTTCATGCAGCTCAACGGGACCAACCAGGTGAAGTATGAGGACGTATCCAAGGAAATACTTCGCAGCAAACCGCCTTGTGCTCCTTGGGTTTGCTTCATCTTCCGTTTCGTCCTGCAGGCAGCGGGTGGCTTGTCTCCGGCATCTTCCTCGACTTCGTTCCTTCTGGAGTCCGAGGCGCACATCAGAACACACGGCAGGCGTGACCGTGCTCTGGGTATGGAATGGTGGGATGCTATCTCCGCCGACGCGAAAGGTCAGAAGCCCCGAGTTCTTTTCAAACATGCGATGCTGAAGCTTGCGTATTGTGAAGCGAACAGCAAGGCAGTCACGGCCAGCGATGTCCGTAAGATCCTGAGCTCCAGAGATGCGGTTGTGAAGTTGGATGCAGCAGAGGATGCCTTCATCCAGTTCAGGCAGATCTTGGCGAAGGAAGGCATCGATTCTATCCAAGCGCAAGAAGCCATGGCATTTCTGGAACAGGAAGTGGCTGCGTTGGTGCTTGTGAAGAAATTCCGCAAATATGAGGACTATAGTGCTCTCAAGAAGTATATAGGTATACCGATGCCGAGAACGTTTCAGGTTGTCTGACATATATGGCCTCAGATATTTCCCATAGCCCTCATATTGTAGAAGGCCTATAGAAAACCAATAACCGAAGCTATATGAACCAGATTTATGCGATGTCACTAGGACGTGGATTCGGCTTGCCATGCGGCAATGGAAGCACTCAGCGAGAAGATCGGTCGTGTCATACCCCATTCCTGGACGCCGAAACCGAAAACCTCGACCGTGTCGCCCAAGAAACCCACCCCTGCAGTGGAAGTTCTGCAGCACCAGCCTGAGTTGGTTGGTTGCAAGTGCATGTTCGGTAGCCCTATAGACTGCACAGTCTCCCAGTATAACCAACAGCTCGCTCGTCTCATTTAGGCCAATTCACGAGCTAGATGCCAGTGGAGCAGTTGTCAACGCTGCTCGCGTGGTTTCCAAAGGCTTTCGGGTGGGGGACTTCGTGGAGCGCAAGGCAGACGGTCTGCAAGCCACAGTGAAAGTAGTGGGTGCCGAGAAAGTGGTCTTGGAGCTCCAAGACGGGTCACAGGTTGAGGGCTCCGCACAGTCCTTCTTGGACGGGCACTGGAAACAGAGTGCTCCACGAAGTGATCCAGTGCGATTCGATTCCTGGCCGTCAGTCGTTGGTTTCAAGTCTTTCGAGATGCAGGCACTTCTTCTCCGAGCTCGCATCGTGCATGCCATGGAGGAGCAATTCGAGAAACTCATGGGTGCAAAATCGGTGGCTCTCGGGTTGACTGTCTACCAGAAGCCGAGGGATGTTCGTGCCCATGAAGACTTGGCCGTTAGGCAGCTTCAGCTTCCGGTGACGACGACAAGGATTGAGATCCGTTCCGCCGCCGAGGACCCGAGCAACTCCATTGTGGTGGGACGAACAACCTTAGCAGGCAAGGACGTCTGGGTCATCCTTTCCCCGGTGACCACATGGCCCACGGCTACATGCGAGGGCTTCTTGAACCCATCATGGTTAATGCGACCTTCCGCCGTTCGCAAGGAAGCCAACTGTGAGTTGGTTGGGATTCCGGCAAAGCCAGCAGATCCATTCGAGCTGCCCGTCATCAAGAATTTCAAGAAGATCTCTCAGAACGAGTCCCTCGTGCTCTATCGTCCCGGGAACAAGTCGCCAGCACCAGTGGAGGTGTTGCAGCCTCTGTCCAAGAAGGCTAAGGTTGCCTAGACGTGCGAATCACGCTATGTCGCCAAGCAGAGAGGCCGATTTTGGTAGGAACCATGTTGACTCAGCCACATGCAGGCACCATGCACACGTACATCTGTACTCATGCTGTGGCCTTCGTGTCGACTCCGTTTTGCCGAGCCTTCTTGTCATGAGTTTTGAAAACACCCCGAAGCCTGCGTCGTGTGAGAAACAAAAGTTGTTTAGGATCTGCCTGTGTTTTGTTCAGCTGCATGCTGGCCGGAGAACTTGACCCAGTATACACGTCGTGCTCTGCATGTTGATGATACCACAAACAAGAAGACGCGACATTGCATAACTGCCCAATCCGGTCGGACAGCTCCCCCAGCTCTTCCCGACTGCTTCGCGCTCTGACTGATGGCGGACCTGGGTGGAATGACGGACGACCAGGTTGCCAATTGGCTGCAGAGTCAGCCTGTGCAGCAGAAGCAGCGGCTCTACCACATTCTTCGCCGTGATTGCCCCGGCCTCTTTCGTCCGCAGGCCGCGGTTCAGCGGCTTTTTCTGTGCATGTTCATGGGCACTTAACGTCAGGCTCTTTGTTTCATGTTGAATTGGCTGCAGGGCTGACAGCTCGCGGTCGGGGATAGCAGGGCGAACGGCTCGCTTCCCAGCATATGATGATCATCATTTCGCGTGTGCAACAGCAACACCATGCAATGACACTCATCAACCTATATATATATATATATATATATATATATATATAGGGATTCACTATATAATGTCGGTTTTCAAAACTGGGAAGGGGAGGGGGCGTTAACCGTCACCGAAGGTAGACCCTCTGCACTTTCATAATCATCGTCGTCGTTGTAGCCTGTATACAGGTACTATATAATTGTAGCTCTTCCAGCAGTTACTTCGGCCAGCTGCTGTGCAGGATGTTCCCAAAGCTATCTGTTCTTATTGCGGAATCGGTCTGTGTGGTCGCAAGCGGCCCTGCAGCCAGCATCCCGGTCGGCATTCTTGTCATGAATGCCACCAGCAGTGGAAAGTATATGGTGCCAAGGGCGGGGGATCTGAGACGGGCCAAGGTCTTGCCAAGGGCAGAGGCCCCGGATTGGGCAAAGCATCGTTTCATGCCCGAGGCATAGCCTCGGACGGTTTGTCGGAGCTCGACTAATGACCACATTTATAGTTGCTGCTTCTGTATGCAGAAGCCGCAGAGTATGATGAGGCCAGGCGTTAAAAATACTGTGTACATGTGCTGTTTGCAGAAGCGTCAATCTTGGGCTGCGCTTATCATGCGCCAGTACAAACTTGAATTGGCTGCAGGGCTCACAGCTCGCGGTCGGGGTTAGCGGTCCCTTTGACTGGGTTTTGGCTGCAGGGCTCACAGCTCGCGGTCGGGGTCAGCAGGGGCAAGAGCTCGCTTTTCCAGCATGTCGGACAACGAAGTCGACGAGGAAGAGACCCTGGAGATCTGCAAGGTGACGTGTGTGCGGAGCGCGAAGTTCTCTGCGTGGTATCCCAACGTGAAGTTGGTAGATGGCATCGAGTACCTGAATCTATCGCCCTGGGACAAAGATCTGTGTCGCTTCACCACGGGGATCTACATGCAGATGAAGAAGAAGCGGCAGCAGCCGAAGCACAACATCCACGTCCGCTTCTTCCCCGAAACGAAAGCCCGGCGAAAAGAAGCCTGCAACGAAGCCCTGAAGGCCTTTCTCTATCGGGCCGCAGATGAGGCCCATGCGGACAGACCGGAGAAGGTCCGCAACGCCAGGGAGGAGGACTCCTGGATCGTGAGCCGCACCGTCGCGGTGACCATGCCGGACATCGGCGAGGGGCCATTGGTGATGACATTCCTGTGGGGCATCACTTCAGCCTTGTTTATGCAACTGACTGTCGCCAACCTCAAGTACGTCCGTGCAGCCATACGGGCTTCACCGACGATAGTGAGGGGTGAAGCTGCAGCTGAGCGGCGCATGTCTGGCAGAAAAGTTGGACGACCTCGCAAGGTGCCACGTGATCCAGTTGCAGCCCTCGGCGATGGTGACCGTCCAGGTCCAGTTGCAGCCCTCGGCTATGGTGACCAACAACCTCCTCGTTCTGATGACGAGGTTGGGTTCATGCAGAAGTTAGCTGCTTCCTATGTTTGTTCATGCGCGGTGCCAGAGCATGGTTTTCTTTGACAGTCTATATACCTCGCAAGTTCTAGCGTCTTTGCAGAGGCACAAGTTGGGACATGACGCGGCCATAGGCTACGGAGTGTCAGAGTGCATGTCCATGACGTGAATGTAAGGGGTCGTCCGGCAAAGCAGTCTAGAGATGCAAAAACAATTCTGGGTTCAACACTTTCCACCTTTGAACTTGGAGACTCCTGCGTCATGCTGGCACGGCAGAGAGAGAGAGAGAGAGAGAGAGAGAGAGAGAGAGACAGAGATAGAGACAGAACACTTTCAACGGGTGTTTCCTCCTTCGCCATTGCCATGGCCGACTTGAAGATCGAGCAGTCCGAGGAGAGCGCGGGTGTGGTGGACTGCAGGTTCGCGTGCATCGAAGTTTCAGGACCCAGAAACCCCCCAATCCGCGCGCAGGTGGTTGGACGTGGCAGACGACCAAGCCGAGACGGAGGACTGCCTTTCTCTTTCTGGAAGTAGTATAGCGCTGCCCACCATGCAGGACGGCGGAAAAGCTTCATGCAGGGAGGCGTCGAGTGGGTGGCAGGCTTCGAAGTGCGAGGACCGTGACCGCAGCCGCAGACTAACTCTTGTGTGCAAGTTCTGAGTTTGTCCAATACAACTGGCAGGATGAGGGCTCCGATTGGCAATGGAGCAAGGACTGTGACCGTAGCCCATAGAACAACTCTCATGCGCGAGTTCTGCGCTTGTCTTGCAAACTGGCAGGATGAGAGCTCCGATTGGCAATGGTCATGGTGCAAGGATCCTAACCGAAGAATAAGCCTCTATCTCATGTGGGAGTTCTGATTGTCGAATATACAAACTCGCAGGATGAGCAGGGAGCCACGTGGTCATGGACAAAGGAGGACGTGCATGTCTTCCGAATCGTGTGCCGTTGTACTGGCTTCATGGGCTTATAATTATCGGCCTTGACAGGAGCAGGGAGCTGGCGATTGGCTTGATTGGTCCAAGGAGGAGTTTCGGAGGTGCCACTTCGGTGATATGGAAGCTGTATTGTTCTGCATGCAGGAGCCATCAGCACCTGCAGAATCAGCATCCACGGGCGAGGCCTGGGAGGACTGCTTTTGGAAGAAGGAGAGTTGGCTGTTGTTTCGTTTCAGTGGTCGACGTCAGGAGCCATCGTCATCCTCTGCGACCTGGAACGCTTCGGAGTGGAACGAGGAGAGTTGTTGTGTTGTGGTTTCTGTTGCCGTAGTGCCTGGTTGTTTTCCACGTTAGGAGCGGAAACGACAGCGACGTGGTGATGGTCATGCAGTGGCATCAGAGGACGCATAGTCCGAGTCGCGTGCATCATTTGCCGCAGCGCTTTGCAGCCAGGATCGGACGGCCGCTGGGGTGGCCGATGGTGGAGAGTTCCTGGAGCGACTCGGATGTAATTGCAGTGCGTGTCGCGTCGAAATCTACGCACATCTTATATGCATACAGGCCCGGCGGTGGTCGCCAGCGAGTGAGGCATCGTGCCGGGAAGAAGGAGCAGGGTAAGAGAAAGAGGCTCGAGGCAGAGCATCGGGTTCAGATGAACCAGGCGATGCATACTGTCGGCCTCCTTGCTCAAGCTCTGTGGCGGTCAGGAGGGCCGCGCTGAAGCATCTGCCGTAAACCTATACACAAGCTGTCACAAGCCCGAATATTAAACCGTCGGCTCCTCCTGACAATCTGTAGCTGTGCACTGCTATAGTCGCTGTGCATGCCGGCCTCTGGGGTTTGTAAGCGGTCCTTCGGTGCCCGGTTATAGGGTTTGTGGGGGGTGTCGGTTCTAGGAATTATACTATATATGAATTAAAGGGTTGAGGGTTTGGTGTCGAGGGCTTGCATGGGGTTTATATATCTATAGGGATTTAGGCTTCATGCAGGGTTTATGGTTTCAGCTGAGAAAAGAGAGGCCAATGGCAGCACAAAGGGTCTTCGCGTGGCTCTGTTCACCGCACATGTGCAGGCCTGCAGTCTTCATATCTCCACATAATATAATTTTATGTACATGGACATGTCATATAGCACATCTACATGACATGGCTGTCTGTCCTGCAACACGGCTATCTGTCGTCATCTCATGTCCCTGCCTGATGTCTTCGATGGCGTGACTTTTGTGGCTGCAGAGGATGCATGGACTGCCACTTTGTGCTACATGTTATATATACATATATATGCACCTATGTCGACTTGCCAGGAGACTTGCGCACGTAGTCCAAGCAGCTGCTATATAGCACTGTATAGAGGCAGAAACACAATGAGACACATATCATGCAACCTCTGCGCAAGCATACGTATATATTGCCATGCTGTACACACATCCAGGCATCTATGCATTCTTCGCGCCCGCTTGTGCATTATGCTTCTGGGCCCTGCCGATGTTCACTTGCAGGCTTCGGACTGAAAAAGAAATCACCGTGTGCGCAGCCTCGGACATGCACCGAAAGTCAGACTTCGGCCACCATGCTAAGACTTATGATGCTGTTTTTGATTTCAGCAACAGGATCTTTCTTACAAGCGGGTGTCACACTTACCTAAGTTTAGTTCCTTGGACTCGAGCCCATATAGACGTGGAAGCTGTATGGCTAAGTATTTCAAGGATGGTATGGGGATACGTCGTTCTCGATAGGTGTTTCTGACATTAAAAATTGTCGAGTAAAGTTGTTGCATAGGCTTATGCAAGCGAACTTGAGTATCACTATCCGTCACTCCGGAAGTTTTCTTTACACAGGTCATAAACCAGAAACCAAGTTCCGAGTCAGTCTATGTACGTTGGCAAAGCTCCCCTTGTGTATTCTTCCCACATGTGTATGTTCCTTATACCTTGACATGGGACAGCTCAGACCATTGCCATGCATGTTGACGTTGTAAAGCACGACCCAGAAGTTTGAGGCATGTGCCGAGTCCTGAATATCAGACATCCTCTTTCATTCGGGGTTCCGTCGAGGTGCGGCTTGAAAGATTCTGGCCAAAGGGTGTTATCAGTTGTGCAGGGGAATGGCTGCACTCACGGCGACGACTGCATGCTTTCCTTCATAAGAGCAGATGTCCTGTGGAAGCACAAGACATGATTGCATGTTTGCACGGGGTGATGGATCAGCTGCGACTAGGGCACGCTCGAGTGCAAGTTCATAGGGCGACTGGCATCCTATGTGGAGGCGATGTCGGGTAACAGAGCTATCAATCTGTCAATCCGCGGAAAGAGCTATCAATCTGTCAATAAGGACGAAAGAGCTATCAATCTGTCTATCCGGACGAAAGAGCTATCAATCTGTCGATCCAGACGAAAGAGCTATCAATCTGTCAATCCAGACGAAAGAGCTACTTGGAGCAAAGAGCTATCAAGCTCTCATTCCGGAGGAAAGAGCTATCAGTGTGTCAGTGACTGGATCCATCGGCGGACGCACCAGATGTGTCAGCCAAATGCACTGCCTGCTGCGGCATAGAGTGTATGCGTGCTGAGTCAACATAAAAGAAAGATCGCATCATATCCTCGCGGAATTCCCGGTGTATACTGCAGTGTACTGTATGGTGCACAGAAAGCAGTGGCTTATTGGCCAAAGCTGAGGCTGCAAGGTGTAAATAAAGCAGCATGCAGTTTGTAGCCTGCAGCGCAGCCTTGTCATAGATAATTGTCTGGGGTGCTACCAGCATCTTACATGGGCAAGCACAAATACTCGTGCGTGGTCATGCAATGATATGCCATCAGGGCATATGGTTGTTCAGGCTAGACTTCAGACTCGCTCAAAGTTCTGTGAGCGGATCCGTCGTGAGGTATGTTTGTTTGTGTCAGGCGTTCGCAGCGGGTGTACAAGGCCGCCTTCTGCAAGGAAGACTGGATTAAATGAATACAAGCTCGGTGTAATTTGTTAGTACCCTGGATGTCGGCATGCATGCAGTGAACAAAACTATAGTCTTGACTTAACTTGATTTACCGTCCGCCCCCCCCCCCCCCAAGGATACCGAAATCGATCTCCGCCCAGCGGCATGAAATTAGTCGGCGGTAAAATCTCTGAACAGTCCCTATCTTTTCCATAAGCTGCAGCTGCTAGAAAATGCTAAATGCTTGAAAAAGATGCTTCGGCGATGCAAAAATGCAAAAATCCTAAAAAAAAATCGGCGATAGTGGCCCCCTCCCAATATCAGCGGATCTGTAAGAAAATAACATGATTTTGGCTGCCATTAAAAAAAATATTTATTTTTATGGCCGCCATAAAAATAAATATTTTTTTTCATGGCGCCAAGAACTCTGTAATTTCCAAAATTAAGAGGTTCTTGGCGCCATGAGAAAAAAATATTTATTTTTATGGCGGCCAGAAACCAATGAATTTTAGGCAGTGCTCCCACCCCAGCGTGGGGAAGCCGACCTGTGCTGTAGCCAGCAACAACTCTGTACCTGAGATGGTGCTTCCGGCTCAGGACCGGAGTTTTATTATTTGAAATCATTGTCTGGTCATGTGGCAGCCTTCTTTGGGAAAGTGGTCCCGACGACAGTCCTTCTCCCGGAAACAAACACTTTTTGTTCGCCCAAGCAAGCACATGTTACATGTTCCAGCTCAGTACTCTCGTGTCTTGGGCACGACCTAGGACACATATCGTTTTCCCCACACTGTTTTCTCAAGCCGAGATCTTCAGTCTTCCCTGCCGTTTCTGAGCCTTGTTGAATGCATTCCTGCACCGAACAAAACGGATATGCCTGGGGGTCGCGTCGGAAAACATGGGTTTGACTTGGCTCGGCGGCATTGGCCGGGATTCTGCAAGTTGCTTCGCAGCATGATCGGCACAGGCCCAGGTCTTTGCAGAGGCTGCCTGTTTCTGCCAGGACCCAGAAGACAATGAGAGCTGAGGTGACAAACCTATAGACCGGAGCTGGTGTGTGTATATGGGGTCAGCAAGACAGCAGGAGAGCCTGCAGCTTGCTGGGAAAACCAAAGGTCGCTCAGAAGGGCTGTGGGGCATGTGCGCTCGCTGCCCAAGCTCGCAGGGCACAGCTCGCGATCTTTTGTTTCTAGGGGGTCCGCGAAAGACAGCAGGGGAGTCATCAGCTTGCCGAGAAAAAACAAAGGTCCGAAGAAGGGCTGCAGGGCATGTGTGCTCGCAGCCCATGCTTGCAGGGCGATCACGGCTCGTGAGCTAGTTTTCTTTTGTTTGTCTCTGGATCGCAGGAGTTGGTGTAGCAGATCCTAGTTGCGAGAATGTAATCTAATATAATGGCGAAAGAACTCATCCAAGACCTCCAGGAGCTGTCCGGCTTCCTGCAAGGACAACGACAAGTCATGAACGATGCTGCTTTCGGCGTGGCATGCTCATCGCATGCGGAAAATGTCAAACGTAGAATCAGCGGCTTGCCCAGCTTGGGAACGAGGGATGGGACAGAGCTACTGAAGGCAGTCAACGGGCTTCCCTTTGAAGCACAAGTGAAGCAGGACATTTCGGAGGCGGTAAATCAGGTGCTTCTGAGAGCGCCGAAGCCGCAGGGGTCGCAGAGGGCCTTGCAGGCGTGCGCGACGTTCGGGTCCTTTCTGTCGAAGAAGGACAGGGAGATCCTGGGCGACCCCGAGACCGCGGAGGTCGACAAGCTGGACAGGCTGGCAATCCGTGCAATCTCTGTGGGGCTGGTCTACCCCACTGAGTCAACATTTGGCCACCTGGTGGCCGTTGGTATGGCCGCGGGGTTGCAAGGCCAGAACCACGATGACTTCATGGAGCATGTGCTTAAGCTTAAGGCCAAGTTGAAGCACAAACGGGAACCCTTGAAGCACGAGCCCTACGATCGCAATTTTCCGGCTTCGCCAAAGCAGCTACCTCAAGCCGTGTTCCAGAAGGTGTACGGCGAGGACGAGCTGGCGGAGGAGATCCCTGCGAGTGTCATGCGGCAGATCACGAACGACATCGGCGCCCTGCGGAAGAACCACAAAAAGATCAAATCGAATGCGGCTGCTTTGGTGCCTTCTTCCAGTTCGACATCGCGGAATGCGTCAATGCCGGAGCAGGGGTACCAGTTCATGCACATGATGTTCAATTACATGCAGCAGCAGCAGCAGCAGCAGCAGCAACAGGGGAGCGGCGGTGTGACCTTCACGTTCCCCACAAAAAAGAAGCCAAAAGCCTTGCCCGCCGAGCCTGCAGCAGCATTGCCCGAGAACCCTGCAGCAGCATTGCCCGAGGACCCTGCAGCAGCATTGCTCGAGAAGCCTGCAGCAGCATTGCCCGAACACAAGCCTGCAGAAGCATTGCCGGAACAAAAGCCTCGCTCCGCAGAGCCAAGAGCTCCTCTTCTGGCCCTGCCAGACGCAGAAATGAATGTGGCAACAGTGACTCCAGCCGAACAGGCAGAGTGGCTCGATGATAAACCAAAGAAAAGGACCACACCGAAGGCAGCCTCGTTGAAGCGCCCCGCTGCCGCTTTGCAGGGGACACAGAAACACACAACGAAGAAGCCGGCGAGCAAGGGGTGGTGCTTGGAGTGCAGGACCCGGCCGACAGGGCAGGTGGACAAATACTACGTCGCCCCAGACGGGCAGAAGTACCGACTGAGGCACGAAGCAGAGGCAGCCGGATACAAGGACTAGGATCATGCAGGCAGCAAAATCAGTCGCAAGATGGGGTTCCATGGGGTTGCCGTGTGATGGTCTTTCTGTTAGTTGCTTCTGGGTTGCACTTGCTTGCCCGCAGGATCGAAGAGTGATCGAAGAATCAACAGCGTGGTCACGCACGGCCAACAACGGTCGCGGGAGCTTCAGTTCTTCAGTGCATGTTGCATATCGCAAATCGGCCCTGCTTTGCTGCTGTCCGCTGTATTGTAGCTCTGCTAATATACAGTCTGCGTTTTGTGGGTTTTTCAATTTAAGGTGGAAGTTTTGGTTTGGGTGCAGGTTTGGGCCTGCATGTCGTTTCTGTTCAGTTCATGATGGGGGCTTATAGCGGGGCTCTCTTGATGTTGATGTCTTAATCGGAGGCATCTTTTCAGTGATGTCTGAATCGGACGCATCTTTTCAGTGATGGACTTGAAGCGAGTTCCAGACCTCGTAGCACCCTGAGACTGATTTCTGACCTGTCCTAGTATGATATGCTGGAAGTATTGATACTCAGAGCATGCATGCAGTTCCGGTCCACGTCACTCTTCTTTGATGCTCCACGTGTTGCATTTCTTTGGGGAGTTGGATGTTCCTGGTTGAGCTTTCGCGGTGGATGGCTCCATGCAGGTGCATGCAGTACAGGGTTTGTGGAATCTTCAGGCCCTGACTCCTGCGCTCCAGTCATGCCAGGGCGTACCAGACAGCCGCCGAAGACTTCAGGAATTACTACTGCCGCTACTACGACTTCGACTGCTACAACTAGAAGAACTCTTGCTGCAGCAGTCCTACTATATACTCCATCTCCACTATATACTGCTGCTGATATAGCTGCTGCTACGGCTCCTGCATGCTCCTTCTACTCCTATAATACTGCTAGTGCTGCCGCTGCGGCTGCAGCTGCTGCTGCTGCTGCTCCTGATACCGCTATACCACTGCTGCTGATGCCGGTACCGGTACCACTACTGTTTCTGCTACTCCCAGTGATACTGCTACTTTACTGCTACTACGAGGACGACTGCGACTGCTTCTGCTGGTAGCCTGTTCCTTCCTCTGCATACTCATTATGGCTTCATGCCTCCATGCAAGCTCTAGGTTTCTTAGTCGAGGGTTTTGCAGTTTCGGACTTAGTGTTCGCGATCGCTGATTCATCCCAGGATCTCTCTTGACCGCTCTTTGCTTGGCTCTCCAGCGAAGAACTTTGTTGCAGCTGTTGTGGTGTGCTAGATGCATTAGGAGCAGCGTCCATTTGTCGTTTATTTTCCCAAATTCCGTGCATGACACCGTTGTAGAATGCAACGAGGCAACATAAGAATTTTGACACAAACTGGCCAGGGTAATGTAGGATGAGGTTCCGGAGATAGTTTCCACAGACTATATTGAGGGGTGCTGAGTGTGCAGGGCAATGCTCGCACACAGGATTGCAGGGCTCCCATGCAGCTCGCATCCTTAGGGTTTTGAGTGTGCAGGGCATGGCTCGCACACAGGGTTGATGCCGCTAGACATCACTCGCGTTGGACGCAAATCCTATGTGACGACAAGAGGGCTAGCCGAAGTTCTTGAAGCCGTGAAGAAACATGGATTGCCATCGACAACGTCCCGGTCAGACATCAAACGCAAGAGATCGGCACGCGCTAATGTCATGACTCCGTACGGACACGTGATTCAGCAGTGGCGTTTGCAGACGGAAGACGGCGGGACCGTGGCAATTGACTATTGTCATCCAGCAGCGCTTGTCTGGCATCTTTGCAGCAGCAGCGAGCCGTTGCAAAACCTGTTGCTGGAACGCATGGGTCTGGAGCCCTGCAGCCTCGCGGCGCCCTGGAGAGTAGTTTTCTACTCAGATGAAATCACGCCTGGAAACCAGCTGCGTTCGCGGAACCCCCGCAAACTCCAAGCCATTTACTTCTCCTTCGCCAACCTGGGATCGGCTGCTCTGGGAAAGGAGAAATCGTGGTTTCTCCTCTGCGCCGTGCGCAGCAAGACTGTTCAGAGCTTGCAGTCGGGCATGGGGCAGCTGTGCAGAGCCGCGATGCTCAGCTTCCGCACCCACGGCGCAGACCTGAGCAGCGGCATCCAGCTGTACTGCGGGGAGTCTCGTCCTGTCCTGTGTGCCCAGCTGGGCATCCTGTTGTCCGACGAAAGCGCGTTGAAGTATATGGCAAACAACAAAGGGGCGTCGGGCAAGTTACCTTGCGTTCTATGCCGAAACGTGATTCATAGAAGGTACAAGCCCGAGAAGATGAGAGAACCACTGGTGACACACACAGACATCAACTACGACCACTTCATCTTGCACACTCAAAAGTCACTTGCTGAAACAGCGGAGTACTTGGAGACTCAGTCAAGAACCTTGAACAAGGGAGCCATGCAGGATCTGCAGACAAAGCTCGGCTTCAACCACGCACCTTTGGGCATACTGGCTTCTTCGGGGTATTTGGAAATGTTATATGGCATGGTTCGTAAATAATGTATGAGATGGTAAGTATAAGTATATATAATGTATGAAAATGAAATGGAAACTTAATTTTGACAAGGGCGCCAAGTTCCGTGTGTAGGCTTGTGAAGAACTGATGTCCAAGCTGGACGTCCCACGCATGTTGCTCTACGACTACATGCACATCTATTTCGTTTCGGGCGTGTGGCATCTCGAGTCGAATTTGCTGTTGCAGCGGCTGGCCAAGTGCAACATCAAGGGCCCTGCTTTCCACCAAAACTTGCAGCGTTGGACATGGCCAACATGGATAACGGACAGAGCAGCCTCAGGCAGCAACATCTTCGAGAACGTAAAAAAAACTGAGGACGAACTAAAAAGTTCAGCAACAGAGGCACTGAGTGCCTATCCAGTTATTCGTGTTTTCATCTCCGATCTTCGGCAGCGGAACACCGAGCTGACCGATGAAGCTCGTGACGCAATGACGTGCTACATTTTGCTTTGCAATGTGCTGGACATTCTGATGCTCGCCTCGCGGGACGGGGGTGCTTCTCATGCAGACAAGCTTCGTGAGAGCATTGAGCGGCACTCTGCCGAGTTTCTCCGTGTGCATGGACCAGACCACTTCCTGCCGAAGCACCATTACGCCGTTCACTTGCCTCAAATGCTGAGGCTGCACGGGTTTCTACTTGCATGCTGGACTCAAGAGCGCCGGCACAAAGAGCTGAAACGCTTTGCCACTGACCAACAGCATAGTCTCCCTGGCACAGAGAAAGGAATTATGGAAGAGATGATCTTGTGTCACATAGAAGACCTGCAAGGTGAGCAGATGGTGACGACCCCAGGGCTCTGTCAGCCGAAGCCTGCAGCACCAGAGGTGCGAGAGCACTTTGCCAACATGGCGGGCTTGACCAGTTGCAGTGGCTTGGAAGCTTCATGCAAGGCCTTCTACAAAGCAAACTGTTCGGCGAGCACTGGCGACATCGTCCTTCTCCGAGAGCCCGAATCCATAGCGGAAGTTCTATATCACTGCACGTACGAGGGCGACATGTTCACGTGTGTTTTCTTGTATTCCAGCCGGAATGAACCGAATCATTTCAATGTAGACAGAGATTGCGCATGCATTGTCAGAACCAGCAGCATACGAGGCTGTTGCATCTGGCAGGAACACGAAGGCATCTGCCGCATAGCACCACAGATGTTCGACGAGTGATGAGTTCATTCGGGGATGGAGGGCTTTCGACAGTGCATAAAAACATCCGCAGGGCCAGGCTCGCGGATGCAGGCTTGCAGGGCCGTGGTGCTCGCGGCCTCGCGCATGCATGTTCCCCCCCAGAATCTAAACAGACCCTGTGCTAGGTCGGGTCTCAAAGCCGAATAAACCCTTATACTGACCTAAACCCTGTATACACTATACCCTTAACAAGAAAGCCCGGTAAAGGTGTATATGATCTATGCTGATTTTCAAGTTCAAAGACCTGCAGGTTCAGTTATAAGGGTGTTTTAGCATTCTGGAGCCGACATGGCAAACTGAGACTTCTGGGTTCTTTCTTGAAGTCTGGAGTAAGGACTTGCGCGGATAGGCCGTTTGACGGTTTGAGGCGGCAAAGGCGTGGGATAAGCGTTTGGGCACTTTCGTTGGGGTCGGCTGATGTGCGCAACGTTTTTTCGTAACCAGAAATCCGGCCGCGCGATGGGGGGTCTAGGATGAGCCTTATATATGGACTTTCATAGTGATACTGTATAATATTATAAGGTTCAACTCAGGCGGAGTGTCCGACTTGATGCGGTGATTCATGATACATCGATGAAATCCTGTGGCTTGGCCGACGACGCATCTTTCAAGGCTCCTGGTTAGCTTCCGACGGTAGGCAGCATCGTGCCAAAATCACAGAACAGCACTGTACCAGCAACAACACTAGCAGAACTCAACCCTCAGCCGGAACCCTGAGCCTTGAGACCTTGAGAACCCCGAATCGTAAACACAAAGACACCCTCGCCCCTCGGCCCTCGACCTCGGACCCAAAGCCTAAACCAAAGCCCCTGCTTCAAACCCATATACTAAAACCTGAACTTGTTTGGGATCCTGTATATGTATATATTTTATATCATATATACACATTTGTGTGGTATGTATGTTTGTACACAGAGATATACATATATATATATGTATATATATATATATATAAATACATATATATATATATATATACACACATGCGCACACACACACACACACGGAGCCGCAAAAGCGCCGAGGCATCCTGCCATCCCGCATCCTGCCTGGAGCCGGGTGGCCCCGAGACAGTCGGGCACCCGGGTGCGAGGGTTCGAGTTCGAGGGCTCGTCTCTGTTTTGGGTCGGTTTGCTGCGGTTTTCAGTTCACAGAGTTCACCGTCAGTGGCTTCACGTACTAGGGATGTATAGGGTCGGCTTTGAGATTACGGGGTGGGTAGAGCCGAGCTTTCACAGCCTGAATCCCCAACCCGAATCCCGAAGCTCTAACTTCCCTGTTCCTGAACCCCTGTGCTCAACATCCTAACCTGCCTGGAACGTGCGAACTTTAAGACGGAGTCCTTACTTTCAGACGGTCCAAACGGAGGCCCTAAACCGAAAAAGTGTCCGGAGATGCATTTTCTGAGGCCCAAGTCGGAGCATTCACATCATGTTGCAGACAACATTCTGAGCATTTCTCGTGCGAGATTAGCTCATCATAGCATAACTACATTCTGGCAACCAGACCTATATAAGCTCTCGGGCCCTGAATGAACAGCGGCTTTTCCGTTTCCTCTCCCTCGGAACTTAGGAGGTCCATGGGTCCATGAGGGGGAAAGGTATCGGGGAAGTCGAGCGAATGTGAGTTTTTGATGTAAGCATTGCCTCTTTTGGCAGTTCATCTGTGCGGAAGACATAGTCACCAGTCAGGTGGGGACTTTGGCTGAGGCGGCACATCTGTTGAATGATAACGCAGGTGTCCTAAGGTAAGCTCCAAGCCATGGTGGTAACGGTTGGCCAGCTGCGTCGGCAGATCGGCACGCTGCTGCGCTTGCAGACCTTGACCGCTGGCAAGGTGGAGCAGCTGCTGAAGATGCTGGAGTGGTCCGACTCCATTATGGCGCGGATCATCCGCGACATCGAGTCGCAGGGCGACACGTCTGTCGAGGACATCGCGAACATCCTCGGCGTTTGCACCAAGGCCAATGGCAACCGGGTTCCGACAAGGAAGGAGCTGCAGGATGCGGATATCGGTGCATCGGGGCTGGAGTCTGAGTCTGAAGAGCCGGCTCCGAAGCGCAGGCGACGCTGAGACAGGTCAGCTTTACCCTACTGATGAACAAGATGCTGCGACTGCGACTGGCTGATTGTCTGCTGGCTATTCATGAAAATCGTCTGTCTGGGTACTTCAAGACGTCGGCCGCAGTGTGGCAGCCCGTTCTCGGCGAGTTTTTGGCTATGATCGAAAGTAGATCTGTTCAGCAGGTCATGTCGGCCGTCCTTCTTCGGCCGAATGGCTATGATCGAATGTAGATCTGTTCAGCAAATCATGTCGGCCTTCCTTCTTCGGCCGAATGGCTATGATCGAAAGTAGATCTGTTCTGCGTCTAAAAGTGTGCTTGAGTGCTGTGCGGGTTTCCTTATGTCCCCCTAAATACCGGTTTTCCCGAATCCCGAACCCCTAAGAATTCAGGGCACCTGGACCCGGGCCCGCCGAACCCCATCGAATTGCATAGGCTTCCTTTTCCCTCCTGTCTCTTCCGTCCTCCTATAATCCCTTTGCTGCTGAGGCTGCGCCTTCGACGTCATCGACTTTGGGCCTGGGCCTCGTTTGCGTCAGCCGCTAAACTTTCCAACCCAATAACACTCAACCTCAAACCATAAAATCAAACCTCTAAACCCTGGACCCCTGGAGCCCGAGTCGCCGAGTCCTTGAGCCTTCGAAACTCCCAAACTCAGGGTTAAGGGTCCCTTAAGGGTTGAGGGTTTTTTGGGGTTGGGGGTTGGGGTTTAGTTCGGCTCTGGCCCTCGGAACATTGGAGGATTTTGGTCTGGGTTGGAGGGTTCATCCTTTCGCTTTCTCCCGGGTTCGAGAGTTCGAGGCTGCACGGCTTGTTTTAAGGCTTCCCTTGCACTTTCGTATAGGGTCTGTAGGGTTCAGGGCGAGTTTTGGGCTTTGTTAGGTTTCTATCCGGCAGGATAGTTTGAAATCCAATTGAATATTATTAGGAATATATTTTGGACATACATCTCGTTTATATGTCGTTTTACATTTCTATAACATACTACTAAACTCCTACCCCGATAACCAAACCGATACCGCCGCCGATACCGAACAATGTCGCATGCTCGGCTCACTCAGGTCTACCGTCTACTACATCGTCGTGCCACTGGATTTCGAGACCGTCGGTCTGGTGCCTACTGTTTGATAGCTGTTCGGGTTCGGGTTTAGATTTGGGGCTGCTTCCCTTTCCAATAGTTCTGAGTTCTGAGCCGCAAGTCGCCGTCCACATGTTTCTGCCATGTAGTTACTGGTATTGCAGCTTTTATTGGACTGCTTTGCCCAGGTCAGCAGATCCTCGCCGTCAGCGATTTCGAGGTGTCGGTTGTTTGTGCGGTTTGGGTTTGCGTTTGGGCCGGGTTTTGCGCTTTGCGGCTTCCCTTTCGGGTCCCTTTCTGCCTCCGGTGTGCACGCATGTATCTTCACTTTGTTGCGCTGCTCTGCACTGCCCAGGTGGACCACATCCTTCACCGATTTCGAGACTGTCGGTCTGGTGCCTACGTGTTGATCGGCGTTCGGTTTTGGGTTTTGAACGGTTCGGGTTTGGGTTGCACTTTTGTGGCTTCCCTTTCGCTGTCCGGTTTCAACCTCGCGTGTTCTTGTTTTGGGCGGTTTCTCTGCACACATTCGCAACTGAGTCAGACCTGCCGCATGTAGAGCTTGCCGATGTTGCCGGGACCCAGGATTGCCAATTGACAGCATTCGACAACAAACCGTATAATATATCGTAACCATATTTGATTTCCCATCGTCGCTAGCCTTAACCCTCACGCCGACAAGCAACCCGGACCGGACCCGGACCCCATCAAGGACAACGGCACACGGTATACTCCGAGTCTTCGAGGCTCCGAGGTCTGTGTTTAGGGTTTAGGTTCCGGGGGTTAACGGTTAACGGTCCCTATATATATCTGTGTGGACATTTCGCTCGGGCTGCTCCTCTTGCATGGATGTCTTGTTTTCATCAGCCGGCAACGGTCAAGCGCTCGTGGATGTTGGGGTTTTGCGTTTGGGGCGTCCGGGGTGGTAAAGCTTAAGGTGTTGGGGCTTTTGCGCATGTGGGACTCTGGGACCTTCGTGGGTTACTTCTCAGAGCTTTGCGGTTTGATGGTTTGATGGTTTCGAGTGGTGTGTGGATGTGTATAAGGATTTCGAGGCTGTAATTACGGCTTGGGATTTTGAATCTTGGGGTTCAGGGTTTATAGTGTATAGGGCTTAGGGTTTAGAAATCTTCGGTGCTTTATACATTGAACAGAAGTTGCCATCACGCTTCGCAAGTTCGGGGTGCACGGCTTAGTCAGTTTACGGGTCTGTGGTTGGAGTTTATGACGACCACGACCACTACGTTGAATATATCTGCTGCAGTGATCTTGATGCCAGCCTCCGTGCACATTTCATTGAATGTCTTTGCAGTGCTTGCTACAGTTCATATACCCATGTTCTGCACACGAGCCAAGCAGTTCGCAGAACACATGTCGCTGGTTCTTATAGGCAGCGGCTCTATATAATATAGTCCCCATGCAAGAGCCGACTCCGGCAGCGTGTGAAATCTGCGTGCATGAGCACTGAACATCCATTGCATGCAGGCCTGCATGCACTCGAAGCAGCGGCGAGACGGTCGGCACCTCGGAAGCTGATCAGTGACCAGGGTGTCCTGGAAAGAGAGCTGATAACATCACTGCAGATTCAGCTGTCGGGCATCACTTGACAAGAGGCAACATGACATGCAAGCCTGCAACCACTTATAGAACCGCCGTTGTATGCTCAGAGCACTCGCGTGCGCAAATTAGATGCTAATGCCATGCCCACGCTGCATAGGAGTGCAGGGTTACTAAGTGGCAGGGTTTCTGCTGGGAAAGCCCTAAGCAAACAATTCTTGCATGCTCCCAGCCCTGCATGTTCCCGACAATAGGTCCGTTGTAATATTTGTCCAAGAAGAGACATCTGCAATGTGAAGTCATTGACGTCTATGCTGAACACACAGTGACATGACCTTCTAAAGTAGCTGGAACTTGCGCACAGGGATATCCGCAAATACAGACGTGCACCAAACATGACATGACCTCTTCATCTTGTGAGCATCTGTGTTGAGCAACACAACTTTCACAGCATTCTGCGACTCACTGACCACTCAGTCTTATAGCAGCATGCCGAAAGCACGCCAGCAGAGAAAGTATAATACCGCCTTTAGGATGTCGTGGTGGTCATGGAGTGACCGGTCTTCCCACACAGGTTGGGACTGGCGTCAAGTGGCGGCAGAAAGCCGGGGTACAGCGCCGGCAGGTGTGACGAGTGCAGGTGCTGCGCCGAGTGGAGCTGCTGCGACGAGTGCACATGGACAAGCTGTGCCGAGCCATGGAGGTGCTTCCTCGTCGGGGGGCGCTGGCCTTGCCCCGGGGTGGGAGCAGGTCATCGATGCGATGAGTGGCCAGCCGTACTACTGGAACCCTCAGTCAGGGCAGACGAGCTGGCAACCCCCTTCGATGCCGACAGGTCCCTCCGCGACAACTTGGAAGGATCGCAAGCGCAATATGACTCCAGCGCAGAAGAAAGCGGAGAATCGACGCAAGAAGGGCGGGCGCTCCAACTTGAATCGCGAAAAGGTGACTGGAAAGTTCGTGGGCAAGCTGGCGGCCAAAGACACACAAATTGGCCAATTGCAGGCTTTGTACACAAGCGCCATGGTGCTCGGCAACCAGAAAGAGCAGGAAAGGAACGATGCCCAGGTGGGGGGGATGCTGTAATTGTCCGCATTGTTTGGAGATGGGGAATCCCACCAGCTCTCCGCTGCCCGGCAGGAAAAAGTGAGCGAGCTTGAGAAGCAGCTGGCATCGATGGAGACGGCGAGAGCCAGGGCATCTACGGAGCTGGAGGCATTGCTCGATCTTGTTAGTCTGGATTGACAGCCATAGTGACAATTGCGAGTTGTTAGCAATGCCTAGATGCACAAGCGCATCAACGAGATCCAGAAGACCACCATCGAAGACCTCGAGAAAGCGAAGACCCTCCTGCAGAGCCAGTTGCAGGAGTGGGGAAGGGAAAGTTTCTAGTTCAGCTTCATTGAGCCATGCCCATGATTCTCCCGATTCCACGACAGGAGCAGACGGAGAAGGGCAATCGGAGCGACTCCCTTCAGGACTGCATTGCAGCTTCCGCGAATCATTCCATTCGGCAATTACCTGGTGAAAGGACCAGCTTGGAAGCGAGAAAGCCTCCCGTGAAAAACTCGATACCCGTTCTGCCGCGTGGAGTCATTCCGATCCGACAATGCTTGGCGATAGGAGCTGATCCGAAGTGAGAAGGTTTTGAAGGCCTTGGCCAAGGCTGTGCAGCATGCTCTGAGCGTTTGCTCGCCGAGTCGTTAGGAAGGGCACTCCGGTCCAACCACAGGCAGAGCTCGTGAGCCTTCAGCAGTCTACCGCGTCGGAGAGGAAGGTTTGGCGCCAGGTCGAGGCGTGGACACTAAGTGGAGACATGCTACAAACAGGGTCGTGAAGCGACTGTGACAGGAGGCTAGCCAGCAAGCGAACATGAAGCTGGACTTTGCCGTCCAGGAGGCCTCGGACTTGAAGGCCGGCGGTTGAAACACTGGACGAGTGATGTTAGAGAATCATCGTCTGAGTTTACTCAATATTGCTAGACAACGACTGGCAGGCTCAGAACTCAGCTCTCAACGTGAAGCTGAAGGATGCCCTGGAAGAGCTTTCGCTCCTGAAGCAGGAATCGAAGCACATCCGATTGATCAAGGGTTTGGGTTTGGGGTGTTGTCTGCTTCTCATCCAGCATGACGAGTGAACCCATGCCACTGATCACAGGGACTCGCTGCGTGCACTGCTCCGACCTCCCCGGCAGCACCCTGGTCAAACTGAATGCATTGCAAATCTCTCTCTCTCTCTCTCTCTCTCTCTCTCTCTCTCTCTCTCTCTCTCTCTCTCTCTCTCTCTCTCTCTCTCTCTCTCTCTCTCTCTCTCTCTCGCGCGAGTCTGCGTAGGAAGACTCGCCACCCATGGAGCCCACGGAGATCGCCACAAGTGTGGTGCCCTCGCAGTCGAGTGAAGAGCTACCTGGCAGAATAATGATGAGTTCCCTTCCTCATGCAGTCTGGCTATGCCTCGACAAAATCCAAGGGACGGCTGATGTTTCGCAACATGACCCGGAGAGACTGCTGCATGACAGCTGCAGCTTACGCCAAAGGGCGCAGCTGCATCAGCTACAGCCATACATTTAGCTCAGTCACAGAGGCCCTTGTTCATTTAGGATCAGCTTCACCTGTGGGAACCTAGCGTTCCAACAGATTACGAGTGCATACATGAAGAGGTGGTTTGATTGACTGAGCTAAATCATGATGACGAGACTTCGGCAGGAGGGACCCGTCCTCAACCGGTCCTCCGCTTAGCATATAACATAGAAATCCTAAACATCCTAGGCGTAGGCCGGGACGCGGAGGGCGGTTCAGAACGGGTGGGCTGGCAACGCGGAAGCCAAAAGGATGACCTCTCTGTTCAGTCTCTCCGCGCCTTGCAGCTGTTGCAAAGAGCCCTTCGCTTTGGCCATCGGAGCCCAGGTCCCTGCAAAGCACCATGGCTTCGGGCACGGTGCTTCACATGCCCCGACGAAGGCAGGAAGTGATGGGGAGATCCTTGATTCCGAAGCCTGGAAATAACCTTTTAATTTAGCATAGCCTATATAGATTCCCTCGATCTTCAGACGGGGCCTCAGTCAGGGCTGCAGTTACTTCTACTTTTACTTCTACATAGTAGGAGCAATAGAAGCAGTAGAATGAATAGAAGTCGTAGCCTAGTGGTACTAGGAATCGCAAACTTTGAGGGTCATATTTATAAGTACTGCGTTTGATGTGGGATCCAGGTAGCACTAACTCACGACTATGGCATCGGTTTACTTACTGCTACCATTGTATTTAATGAATAGTACGATTAGCTATGTGCACATGTCAGCATGCTCCCGTCCTCGTCTGTCTCCTGAAAGAAGTGTCGACGTCGTCCCGGTCGTCGTCGTCTCGTCGTCGGCCCTATCGCTGCTTTCTGCAGCATTGTCGTCGAACCCGGCACCGTCCCGGTGCACTCAGAGCTCGCCCCAGCGCCGTCCCGGCACATTTAACGGGGTCTTTCTCGACCCGGCACCATCCCGGTGCACTGCAGGTCGGCCTCGGCGCCCTCCCGGCGCACTTCGACCGCCCGACGTCCTTCCGCAGGAGCTCCCGTGCGCCGGGATGGCGCCAGAGCAAGCCGTATAAAGACCCCGCAAATGCACCGGGATGGTGCTGGGGCACACCCTCAGTGCACCGGGATGGTGCCGGGTGTTAAACTGACAAGTCACATGTAGCACCAGTGTATAGGAGCTACCTGTAACCTGAGTATAGCATTCTTCTTTTATCTTGTTTGTCTAGAGGCTTAAATCTGACACTACCGCAGCTCTAATCGGATCCTTGCTTTTGGCTTATTGCCACATAGGATCTATGCTCTGTCCAAAGCCTGCTATGCACCAACTCCACAACACTAAGAACTAAGAGGTTCACGGGAGCATGAATCAAATTGGATACTTACATACAAACATACACACGTACATACATATATACTTACTTACTTACCGACTTAAGTTACTTTACCTATTTTTTCGTACCTGCTTGCTTACTTAAACTTATACTTATATATGTGTACATATGTACGTACATACATGCGTGCAAACAGACACACACACACAAACACGCACACATGGAAAAACGTGCTAGCACGCGTGTTCGCCTGCGGAGAATTCAAGAACGTGCAAACTTTTCTGCGATAGGGAAAGCCATTCTAAGCCAGCGGCCAGACTCGCTTTTTTTTCGATCCCAGAAAATGAAAATCCTGAGTATTGCTTCTTCCGAAAACACTGGCATCGAAGACGTGCTTGGACTCGCACAGTACTTTGGTCCTCATGTGGTTTGTGCTATAATTGTATATAGGGGGCTGTGACCGAACAGCAGAACAGTATCCATTTCGATTTGACATGTTCAAGTACAAAAAAAGATTTATAAAGAAATCAGGCCCGTGCTTTGGAATGCCGAATATGCAGTTCTGGATCTGTTCTTTCTTTTTGGTGCCCGCACGCTTCTCTTTTGTTTTCTAATATAGGTTGTGCATTGATTTGTTTGGGTTACCTGCAAGCCTTCAGAGGTGGGGGGAGTTGGCACAGCATAGCAAAAAATGCCTTTATCGCATTGCCGGCTAAGTCGACTTAGCCGACTTAGCCCAAGTCACCGCTAACTCTAATAATCTGACTTAGCATA
The DNA here is from genome assembly GCA_905221615.1 of Symbiodinium sp. CCMP2592. NCBI lineage: Eukaryota > Dinophyceae > Suessiales > Symbiodiniaceae > Symbiodinium > Symbiodinium sp. CCMP2592. Next base: position 872,173 of record CAJNDT010003223.1, read on the forward strand.
AGTCGATTTACTGACATACCGTAACTCTCCTATTTGACATATCCTAAGTCGATTCAAGCGTCCAGCTAAGTCGTGACGACTAACTCCTCGGAGTCACATAGCCTAAGTCAGCCAAGGAGATAGTAAGTCAGCTAACCAATTACTAACCCAACAGGGCCTCCAAGTGGGGGCGGTGGCGGGGGGTCCGGGCACACATTGGCAGCCTTTAAATACTCTTTACTTTTTAAACACCTACAAATACAGCGGGCGGTGAGAGCGGTGGAGACGGTGGGAACGGCGAAAGCGGTGGAGGCACAGTGCAGGCGTGGCAGTAATGGAGATGGTGGGGGTGGTGGCGGTGGATGAAGGTGGTGGGGGTGGTTAGGGCGGTGAGGGCGGTGTGGGCGGTGAGGGCCTTTTTGAATATTTTTCAAACACCTACAAACACAGCGGTGGTGGCAGTGGTGGAGGTGGTGGGGGTGGTGAGGGAGAGCTGTGAGGGCGGCGGAAGCGGTGGGGGTTGGAGGTGGTGACAGGGGGAGGCACAGTGCAGGCGTGGCAGTAATGGAGGTGGGGTGGTGGCGGTGGATGAAGGTGGTGGGGCGGTGCGGGCGGTGAGGGCGGTGGGGGCGGTCCGGGGACACATTGGCAGCCTTTAAATATTCTTCAAACACCTACAAACACAGTGGTGGTGGCAGTGGTGGAGGTGGTGGGGGTGGTGAGGGCGGTGAGAGCTGTGAGGGCGGCGGAATGGGGGTAATGAGAGCGGGTGGAGGTGGTGACAGGGGCGGTGGCTGGGGGTGGTGGAGATGGTGAGGGTGGTGAAGGGCGGTGTGGGGGGTAAGGGCGGTGGGGGCGGTGGGGGCGCGGGGGGTCCGGGCACACATTGGCAGCCTTTCTATTCTCTTAAAACACCAAAAACACAGCGGTTAAAACACTGGGGGTGTGGCAGTGGTGGAGGTGGTGGGGGTGGTGAGGGCGGTGAGAGCTGTGAGGGCGGCGGAAGCGTGGAGGTGGTGGCAGGTGGTGTAAACGGTGGGGGCGGTGGCTGGGGTGCTGGAGGTGGTGAGGGCGGTGAGCGGTGGGCGGGAGGATCAAGCGGTGAGGGTGGTGGTACAGCGGTGAGAACTCTTTCAACAGAGTGGTGGTGGAGGTGGTGAGGGCGGTGGGAGGCAGTGGGGATGCAGTGAGGGCGGTGGGGGTGGTGAGGGCGGTGGGCGGTGAGGGCGGCGCGGGGGTCCGGGCACACATTGGCAGCCTTCAAATACTTGAACACCTACAAACACAGCGGTTAACTCTCCTGACAGAACAGTGGGGGTGGGGCATGGTGAGGGTGGTGAGAGCTGCGAGGGCGGTTCGGGTAATGAGAGCGGTGCGGGCACAGTGGAGGTGGTGGCAGGGGCGGTGGCTGGGGCTGGTGGGTGGTGAGGGCGGTGAGGGTGGTGTGGGCGGTGAGCACACATTGGCAGCCTTTAAATGTTCTTTAAACACCTACAAACACAGCGCTTATAACTCACCTGACAGAACACTGGGGGTGGTGGCAGTGGTGGAGGTGGTGGGGATGGTGAGGGCGGTGAGAGCTGTGAGGGCGGCGGAAGCTGTGGGGGCAATGAGAGCGGTCCGGGCACAGTGGAGGAATGTTAAAAACACCTACAAATACAGCGGTGAAAACTCAGAGCGGTGGTGGAAGTGGGCGGTGGGGGGCAGTGGGGGTGGTGCTACAAAGGCAGGTGAGGGCAGTGAGGGCGGTGGGGGTGGTGAGGGCGGCGGGGCGGTGGGGGGGGCGGTGGGGGTGGTGCTACAAAGGCAGGTGAGGGCAGCGAGGGCGGTGGTGGCGGTAGGGGCGGTGTGGGCGCGGAGGGGTCCGGGCACACATTGGCAGCCTTTAAATACTCTTATATACTCTTTAAACACCTACAAATACAGCTGTGAAGGACTCTTTAAACAGAGCGGTGGTGGAGGTTGTGAGGGCGGTGAGGACGGTGGGGGCAGTGGGGGCGCGGAGAGGTCCGGGCACACATTGGCAGCCTTTAAATAGTTTTTAAACACCTACAGATACAGCGGTGAAAGACTCTTTGAACAGAGCGGTGGAGGCGGTGGAAGCGGTGTGGGTGCGGACACCTCTCAGGATATCACGGGCGCCGCCCGCAGGGGTCGGCGGATAAGTCCCTAAAATAACCAGTTACTAAGTCTCCCGACCCTCCAAGTAGGGGGCTACTACAAGGGATATTGTAAGCGTACTATAATATGGGGGCCTTGATAGTTTTAGAGTAGGGTTCCTTTAAAGGGGTCCTTTGGGGGATACTACATGGATAGTACAATATGGGGGGCCTTAAGAGGGTTCCTTTGACAGGGTCTATAGGGGATAGTACCCGTACCCGATCATGTATGCTATAGTCATAATAAGGAACTCCCACAACAGTATAGGCGACGAGCTCATCGCCTTCATCAAGGAGAGATGCCCAGGTACTTGGAGCCATCTCGCCCAGGAAGCCCTCCACTTAGGCCTCGAGGCATCGCAGACTCCCCGGAGTCCTCATCGCCGCGGCCTTCAAGGGGAAAAGGAGGGACCCTTAATGGGGACCCTTACTCTATAATGGGGCTATATAATGGGTATATAATAGCTATATACCTACGGGTCCTTATTAAGGGTCCCTCCAAGAGGCACCGCTGGAAGCAACTCGAGCGGAAGTGGAGCAACTGCAGCAGCAGCTTGCTCAACGCCTCCGTCTGCAGCCAGAGGAGGCAAGCCGAAGCCTCCGAACCGTCCGAGTGGCTTTGGACAAGATCTCCGCCCAGCCCCAGGAGGAGAAGTTCCGCCGGCTGAAGGCGAGCAACGACCGGGTGGTGCGAGAGCTGCTGTCTCACTCCGAGGCGGTGGCCTTGCTGGAAAGAGCCTCAGCGGCGAAGTAGAAGACCCGCTCTGCACCTTTAGCCCCAAATCCGAATTCCTAAATGGGAGTTTCCGAAAATTAGGGTGTCCTTATAATAAGGATCCTACTATTAAGGGTGCTATATTAGGGTCCCCTATTTTCGGAAACTCCCAAATCTTCAACCCCAAACCTCCACATCCCCAAACCCTCCACATCTAAACCCTAAACCCAAAGCCCTGCACACTAGGAGCTGGTCCTACGAGCTGGCTTTGCAAGGTTTGATGGTATCCCTTCATAGTCCCTTCATAATGAATGTATATATTCATATACATATATATACACACACACACACACATATGCTTATCTTCACACGCATTACATGTCCATATGCATGCATCCCCTCGTATTCTGATTGTTCCCCCCCTAAGCGCTCAATCCTAAGGAGCTGGTTTTGCCAAAGACGCCTCTACCGGCGATTTGGTGCTCCCTTCGTCGGCCCCAATTGAGGCTCTCCGAAGGATGAGGATTCGGATTTTTGATTAGGTTCCCGGGTGCTCGAATCGGGTTTACGATTTGGGTTTAGGGTTAGGGTATTTATGAAGATTGTTCGGGTCATCGCGCTTATGAGGGTGATTAGGCTTGTCAGTGCTATGAGGGTTGCGAGGGCTAGTCGGGTTACCAGGGACGTTACATGGAGGTTCGGGCCTAGAAATAAAGAGCTGACTGAAATGCAGTGTGTATGTATATGTATATGTGTTTACATACATTCATGCGTAACATGCACGCTTGCTTGCCCATCCATCCATCCCACCGTCCCTCCATCCCTCCATCCTTCCATGCTTCCATCCCTCCGACCGTCCTTCTGTCCATCCATCCATCCATCCATCCATCCAGCCAGCCAGCCAGCCAGCCAGCCAGCCATCCCTCCATCCCTCCATCCCTCCATCCCTCCATCCCTCCATCCCTCCATCCCTCCATCCCTCCATCCATCCATCCATCCATCCATCCATCCATCCATCCATGCCTCCCTCCCTGTCCCTGCGTGCGTCCGTCCGTCCACACACATAACATAGCAGACACAGCACAGCATAGCGGCTAAGCACAACTTGACAACAGAACACACGGCAACATAGCAGAACATTACACAGCACGCCGTAACATGATCTAACATAGCATAACATGGATAGCATATCACAACTTAAGCGGAACACAGCAGATTGTAGCATAGTATGGCATAGTATAGCCTAGCAGAGCATAGCATAGCAAAGATCGCGTCGCACGGGGCATCGGATAGCATATCGTAACATAGCATAGCTTAGCAAAGCTTAGAGCAGCAAGGAGCATCGCAATACAGCATAGCACAGCCAAGCCTGGCCTGGCCTAGCCTAGCGTAGCCCAGCATAGCATAGCATAGCGAGCACAGCAATCGGCGCGTCATGATCACTATACTGCATGCTGTCGCATCAACACGACACTTCTATACCCACCAGGCAATAGCATGGCGAAGCATCGGCAGTCACTCCTTTCGTCAGTGAATTAGTCAGTCTGCCGTCTTCAGCTATTTTCATGCAGGTTTCTGAGAAATCTGAACAAGCCCCCCTAAACCCTAACTTCAAACCTAAACCATAAACCCTGAACTTGACAAGCCTGGGACCCCGCTTAACCCACGCCAGACCTTGCGGCGAGTTCTCTTTGCGCTTCAGTCCGAAAGCGCTGAGTCGAATACGCTCTGAAAAATAATGGTGCGCTGTGTTTAGGGTTTAGAGTTTGGGGGTTCAGAGTTTAGCGTCTAGAGTTTAGGGGTTCAGGGTTTAGGGGGTTTGTCAGCTCCCATGGCTTGCGATCTCATCGTGTTGCTGGGTCTGCAGGACATCGACATGTGCAGTCATGATGCACGGGATGCTGCTACCATGGATCGAACCATGCAGCCTCTGCGTGGGTCCTGCAGGGATCCGTGCAGTGCCGTAATGGAAAGATGAACTAGAGACATATGGGTTTCTGACAAGCATGGGATGCTCCATTCCACGTCAGTGTGAGTTTCGCATCACAGCGCAGGCCCACCAAGGGTGCAGCAGGACAGACTATTCCGCTACCAACAAGTGCAGAGCCCTTTACCACACCGCGCCAGCATACCGAAGCAGAGCCACACGGAGCAACACTCTCAAACTTGTGTCACCAAAGCTTCCGCCGGCGAGCAGTCTCGCTGTTTCGGTCTCCAGCTCAGCTCGAAGAGGCAGTTGCAATTCTCGTTCTGCTAGCTTCAAGTTTGCTGCTAGTGCTGCTTTCTGGCTTTGGTACGGTTGCGACCAAAAAGCCTTTAAACCCTAAACCCGAAGCCCTTAACACTACGCCGAAAGCTACAGAAGGCATGGTGGAGACCAAGCATGGTTCCCCTGCCATGAAGCCCAAGTGCGGCGCTCAATCTCTGGACCTGGGTTTATGGGTTGGGGTTTAGGGTTACTTGGAGGTTCATGGGTAGTCAAAACTAGGGTTATATATAAGTAGGACAACCATACTTACAACCCATATTCAGGGACTGGTAACCCCACTTATAACTACCCATGAACCACCAAGTACTTGTAGGGAGGGCCATTTCATTGGGGTCCTTGTGTTTAGGGATAGGTGAGGCTTGAGATTCAGGCTTTGAAGTTGAGGATTATGGCGGGGAGGTTGGGGTCGTCAGGATTTAGGGTTTGGATTATTAGAGTTACGGTTCGCAAGTGTCAGGCTTTAGTTTTTTTCTGGAAGCGGCGGAGAACGCAGTGCCTAGTGATCTTCTGTTTGTTTCTTAGTAGGGAATGGGGGAATGGATTATGGAGACTTTTGTTGGGGATTATATAGGGATTACTTTACGGATCCATGCCCCCCACGAAGCACCAGGAAGTCTTCCCTTCATACTTACCTATACTATTTTTGGGGGGTTCCTTGTAAAGAACATCGTGTAGGTGGGACTCAGAACCCTAGACAAAAATTTTAAGGCCCCCATATTACATCCTGATAACAGCCCTGATAGTAGCCCTTATCGACCCCCTTTTAAAGGAACCCAAAACAAAAATTTAAGGCCCCTACAGTAGTGATCTTGACCCAGGTCCCCGCGATCGGGTACTGCAGTGAAGGGTGCGCTTCCGGTGTCTCGGATGCCACCAGAGAAAGGACGCGCTACTTTCAAAGGGATCTATAGGGGTTCCTTTAAAGGGATCTTTTGGGGTTCCTTTAAAGAAAACAGTAATATTTGTTGCTTATCTTCGTGGTTGGTTCGGTAGCCTATTTGTCCTTTGTCGTGCAATATATCACCCTACCATGCTAGCAAAGTGAAGTTTGCTTTAGCTGGGGGCGCTCAGCCTCTCACCTCTTATGTTATTGCACCCTGAACCCTAAACCTTGCTAAACTGTTGACCGTTGCCATTGAGTCCAGAATCGTCAAGAAACGGAGGGCGCTCGTTGGTTTGGGATTCAGGGTTCAGGGTTTACGCTACATCTTGTTTCTGATCGCCTTTTTCCCAGAGACTCCAATATCCCTTAATTAGGGAATAATTAATCCTTAAATCAGATTAAGGATCCCATTATAATTTAAGGTATTAATTAAGGGATATTGGAGTCTCTGAGTTGTCGGTGCTGCTTGCTTTCTATGGCCTTGCGGCTTTCCGAGGTTAGTGCGGCGACGTCGCTGTTGTCTGTGTCCGCAGCTGGCAACATGGCTAGGCACGGTTGAACGAGACCAACTGCTCTGGAAGCTGTGTGCTCGCAGTATGCCAGTAAGAATCGGCTGAGATCATAACGTTGATCTTGTAGTCTTCACTACTTAGTGGATGGACCACAAGTGTGACAATGAATGTGAGACTGCAGAAACTATGCTAGCTGTACGAGCCTATTTCGGGAAGTTAGCTGGGACTGGGCATGTCATGGGTTCCAAGACGGTAAGGATACAGTGCTGCGCATGTAGAACAAAGGTCGCGAGATATAGGTGCTTGGAGGTTCATGGGTAGTTATAACTGGGGTTATAAGTCCCTTAAGTATGGGTTATGAGTATAGTTGCCCTACTTGTAACCCTATACTTACTACTCATGAACCTCCAAGTACGGTCCGTCAAAATGCGACACAAGGTACTTCCAGTGCAACTTAGCAATGGAGCGAGTCAGCAATAAAGCGATGTAAATAGGGGCCTTATAATAGTTACTTATAAGAATCCTTAGGGATCCTTATTACGACTATAGTATATCGGGCCCCGAAATTCCTACTCTAATTATTGAATGGAGGCCCCTATAGTACTCATGGCTACTTCAGCGCTAGCAGCGTGGCAATGTAACAGTGTAGTAGTCTGCAGACTGTATTACTGTACAGCGTGGTTTGTTGTCATTGTGGGAAACCGATCGTCACCATGCGCATACAATAGCAGTGCAGCAACCAACAGTCGGGGCAGTAAAGGTGCCAAAGGTGCCAAGTGCTGGAGAAGCGGCTGATGACAGGTTTTGGCACAGCTGTGCCCTATGCGCTGCCCTGATCATGCCGCTGCTGATGCTGGGCACCCAGTGCTGGATAGTATGTTGCATCATACCACACTATACGGCATGCTATGCGCAGCGAGCTTCCGCTGCATGACACCTGGTTTGGATTGAAGATCTTATGTGCATTTGGCCATATTCTTCCTGCCATACGATACTGTTCATCCACATAAGATCCTTCGTGGTTTCGTTCTTTCTTCCCGCATGGTGTTCTGTCTCGGCCAAGGATTTCGAGAGAGCCAGATCAGGTTCAGACGATGTTCTGTGAGGTACCAATATGGTGACCGTGTATTTGGAGTTTACTCAAAGGAGAGCCTACGGAAGGACTTTGTTGTAGTAGAACAGCTTTCATGTGCACTACACCGATACCTTAGTTGGAGGGTCGGGGGACTTAGCAAGTAGGTAGTAAGTAGACTTATAAGTACCCTAAAAGGGACCTAATTGATGTTATGGTACTTATAAGTCCCTAAAATAACCAGTTACTAAGCCCCCCGAGCCTCCAAGTCTCATTTGCTCCCAGGTCGCATGGTTACAGTTTCTGAACACAGCACCACATCTCGATCCACTAACACAAAGCCGGCAATCCCAGAACGAGACCCACGATGCCGACGCTAGATCCTAAACCCGAAGGTGCTGAAACCCTAAAGCCTTAAATCCTAAACCCCAAACCGGAAACCCGAGACCCTGAACCCCTAAACCCTAAACCCTACACCCTAAACCCCTAAACCCCAAACCCTTAAACCCTAAATCCCGAGATCCCTAAACCCAGAAACCGGGAAGTTCGGACGTTAGGACGCCGCCCATCTCGGACCCGTCAGATGAGGCCTTTCTGGGTCGGGGATCCGGGCACCTAATTTAGGGGCTTAAACAAATACCATTATATACTATTTTGGAAATTCCTTATTCTGATTGTAGTATAATCGGCCCCCAAACCCTATTCTAATTATTAAGGCGCGTATAGTAACATAGAAGCCGCAATAATTACCAACACTATTCCTTGGGGCTCCTTACTACCAGGATATTGTAAAAAGGGGCAAAACTCTAGTATATCAGAGCCGCATATATAAAGGCTTATAAAGGCACTCGGGGAATTTTCAGGGGTCTTTTAAGGAGTATAAGCCTGGCTGTAATCTTTAATAGTCCTCTATTGAAAGTTTAAGCAATCCTTCTAGTATTCCTGATCGTAACGCTTTCACTAATCCTTGGAGAAATCTTTCCAAGGAGCCCTGTTCGACCGGAGTCTGTGCCGCTCTCATGTGTTGACAAACTTTCACATGAAGAGGCTTTAGACCATCAGCCCCAAACCCTACTTGGAGGTTCATGGGTAGTTATAGGTGCGGTTATAAGTCCTCCAATATGGGTTGGAAGTATAGTTACCCTACTTATAACCCTACTTGTAGCTACCCACGAACCTCCAAGTAGTGATCTTGTCTCAGGCAAACCCCAACCCTAAACCCCTAAACTCCTAAACTCTAAACCCTAAACCCTTAACCCCAAACCCTAAATTAAGCTTAGAGGATTTTGGTTTCTCCTTCTTTGCTCCATGGCTGGGCGCGCAGGAAGTCGTCGAAGATTCGACTGGACCGTGCCCGTGTAGGCAAGGCAGGCACTGAGGATGTTCATCAGGGACCCCCAAAGCACATAAGCATAGGCATTTTGTAGGGATATCACTATCCTTGTTTTTGCTTATGTGTTTTTTCGGGGCCCTAGTTCAGGGTTTGGGTCCTGAGCCCTGCATCCTAGCTGTTCGCAGTCGGAAAAGAGCCCTTAACACAAAACTGAAACTCCTATGCCCTCGATTTGTTGGTAGAGACCTGTGGGATGGCCCACCAGGTACCTGCAAGTAGGGGCCACCTTCTTTGCAGTGGCTGTCATGGCCGGGAGCTCAGTTGCGCCTAACCAGACCCCCGGGAGGATCTAGAAAGTAGATCCCCTAATTTGGGGCCCTATACTACTAAGGGTACTTTATTAGGAACCCCCATTAAGGGATCTACTGTTTGGATCCTCCCGGGGGTATGGGTAACCTATGACAACTTGATTCCACTCGAAATTTCAGGTCTGGACCTTTGTGGCGGACGCCTTCTCAGCCGGTTGTTGCTGTAGATTTCCCCGCCTTGGCCTTCTTCTTCACGAGTTTGCAGCTATGCTGCAGGCCTGGCTGTGCTACAGCGGGCCTCTTACAGAAGGCTCGGGGCGCAAGGGATCGAGATGCTAGCCGGGCTTCACCCTCTTGCTTCATCTTGAAGCAGGCGTCCTCGCCGCCAAAAAGACGGGCATAGAAGGCCCGCTTTTCACAGCTGAGCTTCCCTGCTTGGGTTCCCCGCGCCTCTGAAGCAGGTCAAAAGACGGAAGGCGCCGATGCAAGTGCCGAGTGGAGCTCTCTAGGAAGCGGTTCCCTTCCTCAAGGTTTCCCACATCCGGAGTACAGATTTGAAGACGGGGGAGCACCCAAAACCCTAAAAACCCTTCAAGCATGAACAGGAAACACGCAACCACAGCAGGTGAGCCCTCCGACATCTCCGAAAGCGTCCTTCAGAGAGTCGCGCAAGGCTCGATGCTGCTGACTGGGATCGGCTTTGGGTACATGTCAGTAATTAGGGTCAATACCTTAACCTGCCGAAACCTACTTTGTGGTAGCGCCCCTATGCATTCCACATTGGGGCTATTCTCGGAGCCTACCAAAAAGCATTTTTTTGGTAGTTCAAGGCAGGCTTTTGGAGGCTTGTTTCATCGCGTGAAGACTCCAGCATAAAGTGCCTTTCACCCGCTTGTTTGCCCAGAGACTCCAATATCCCTTAATTAAGGCATATACCTTAATTTTAAGGTCTATTCCCTAATCAAGGGATATTGGAGGAGTCTCTGTCTGCCGGGATACCTCGTCAAAGCATCCCAAACCAGGAGCCCCCTGCAAGTCCTGATATGGGAGTTAGGATTAAGGGGACCCTTGGGGATAAAGACCCTCTCAATAAGGTCCCTTTTAAGAGAGCCAGATCTGGGGTTCAGAAGGCGTACCCTTTAAGGGGTCTTTCAAATAATACTACCTATGATAGCAAAACCCGGTGCCTGGGCCTGCTGCAAAGCATACTCCGGAGCAGCCTGAACGGACATCACCCTGAAAACCCGGTGTGGAACGCCCTCCGTGTCCCAGGTTTCGCAGACTTCATCATCGAAAACAGCAGAAAGGATGGGGGCTTTGGATTGTTTCTCTTTTCTCGGTTCGAGGGCCTGCCTGGTCTGGCGGCTATCGGGGTTGGAGTTTTCCTGGGCTCCCTGGTATGGATGATGGACAAAATCCTGCATGACCCTAAGGACTCTAAACTATGAGAATTATGGTATATTCCTTATAATGGGTCAGGCAGGATTTTGTCCATCAGCACTATGGATGATGCAGCTGCGCACCACGATGCCAAAAGAAAAGCCTCTGTCACAGGAAGATCCATCAGGTTCGCGCCTCATTTTGGCGAAAGCAGAGGATACTTGGAGGTTCATGGGTAGTTATAAGAGGGGTTTTAAGTCCCCTGATATGGGTTATAAGTATAGTTACCCGACTTATAACCCTACTTATAACTACCCATGAACCTCCAAGTACAGGTTACAGCAACCCTAAACCTTAAACCCTGAACCCTAAACCCACCTGGTAAGGTATTCCTTCTGGTACCTGCAGTGGGAAAAGGGCCCGCAAAATAAAAAAAACAAACCCTAAATCCTAAACCCTAAACCCCTAAACCCTAAACCCCCAAACCCCCAAGCCCTAAACCCCAAACCCCCAACCCTGCACACCTAAACCCCTGAACCCAGGCCTTCGGGTATCCCAAACTTCTCACTGAGGCGGTGAGATGCGAAGCCTTGACCTGGCCAAGTTCGAGGCCAGCCATGACATGATGGGATTAATGATAAAGGGTTTTCGAAAATTAGGGGTACCTTTAAAGGCTTAAGGGTACTATAAGGGTTCCTTTAAAGGGTTACTATAAGGGTTTCTTCAAAGGGCTGTAGGGGTTTGCAGTTTCCGAAAATTAGGGCGGGTACCTTTACAGGGTTAAGGGTACTATAAGGGTTCCTCTAAAGGGATCCTTATATAGGGTTCCTTCAAGGGACCTATAAAAGGTTTAGGGTTTGGAGTTTCCGAAAATTAGGGGTGCCTGTAAAGGGTTACTAGAAGGGTACTATAATGGTTGCTTCAAATGGCTCTATAGGGGTCTAAAGTTTCCGAAAATTGGGAGGACCTCGTTTTGGGGTCCTTATAATAAGGATCCTATATATTAGGAACCCCTAGTTTCTGAAACTGGATCCTTTTTTGGGTACCATAATTTTGACAACCACCCATATAGAAGCCTAAATAGTTACCCAAATGCTTCCTTAGGGATCCTTATTACATATCGTGGTACTAGAAGGTAGCCCCAAACCCTTAACTACTAAGGATGACAAATTACTTCGGGTTTCAAGGCTTTAGGGTCTACTGTATCCTTGTAAAGTTTCATTGTCATGGGGCTCTTTAGAAGTGTAGGGTTCTCTGATTAAAATAGAGGCCTAGATCATTACCAATATTTTTGGGGTTCCTTATTATGCTTACAGTATAGTGGGCCCCAAAACCTACGCTAATGATTAAGGCCCCTATATTACATCCTAGCCCCTATAGTAGCCCTTATAGACCCCTTTTAATAATTTAACGGAACCCTATTCTAATTATTAAGGCCCCCTTTATTAGGGTCCTTGCAGCTGCCATCATCCAGGAGTTGGTTGCAGTTGCTCCTGCAGCTGCAGCATCAGCGCTTTATGGCTACAAGGGCGGCAGTGGGCCTTCCAAGGCCCGCGCTTGCTTGATGTCGCCCTAAATGATGTTGTAGCAAAGTCCAAAGACATGTCACGCTCTATTACCCTAAACCCCTAAACCCTAAACCCTAAACCCCTAAACCCTAAACTGATATTTAGAAATACGAAACCCGAACAGAAACCCTGAACCCTGGACCCGAAGTTTCCGTGGATTCGGTGCTGAGTGATTTTGTGGGGCACGTTGTATTATTGGCGTGCTACCCTTTGCTCACGTCAATGTGAGTCCCGTGCTCATTTTCATCGCCGTTGGTCTTGTTACGTGCTGAACCTATCTGGCGCTAGATTGCTAGAAGCTTGTTTCATCTGTTGATCGACTTCTGGCACTGAACACCGGCCGGCGACATGAATTTTCAACTAACCAGCTAATTTTGTTGTTGTGTCGTCAGCCCCCAAATGGACCGGACACCTGTGTGCGCCCCTCACAGCGAAATGAAGGGGCAACCATCTGACATGTGCGCAGAAGCGTGGCCTACAGCACGTAGCAAGGCCAACGGTTGACAACTGGCGTCGTCGTCCGGAAAGCAAGTGAAACGACAACCAATTCACGGCCACTACAAGCACACACACCACAAACGGAGGAGTCTGCGTGGGTAATAAGGATCCCTATATAAAGCCAAACCAACCCACCCAGACTCCTCGTGTCTGGCGACAGGAATTTTCAGCATTTCGCTTCACCCCATCATCTCCTCTCATCTTCCTCTCATCTCATCCCCGTGCTTATCTTTGTCCTCATGTAGTTGTTCTCGCGGTGTTGCGTTCCTTGTGCATTTGTGGTCCCGTACTGCGATTTCTCAGCGTGATTCTGCATCATTACCCATGTTCGTCCGCGAAAATTGGTCGGAAGGAGACCAAGGAGAAAGACATCTCCTTCGGAGTGAAGGACAGCCGCGAAGCTCGAAAGCTTTCAAGCTTGGGATTTAGGGTCTGTGGTTTTTTCGACATACATGCAGATCCTTTGTTGAAGTCAAGTTAGGGCTGCGGAGGATAGGGATCTAGCTGGAAGAAGCAGCATCTTCACTACGTTTGCATGCTCAAGCCGAGCTTGCAGGAAACACCTTCTCAGCCGAGCTCGAAGCCTTCCGACAAGAAAGCACAAGGCGCCTTGTGATGTACCGCTCTTCTGTAGCCATGCCCCCAGAGACTCCAACAGCCCTTAATTAAGGAATATACCTTAAATTATAGTCTAGTAGGATCCTTAATATGATTTAACGATTATTCGCTAATTATAAGGGATATTGGAGTCTCTGGGCCTAGCCTTTCTGTAACCCTTGTTCCACGCAAAGCCACTTTGCAAGGCAGAGCTGCCCAGACTCCTGCCAGTCGGTGTGGAAGCTGCGTCAACAACACGAAGAGTGCGGTAGCCAAGGGGAAATCATGTGGGCGGTTGTCAATGTTTTTTAAGGTCCCTTTTTGGGTCCTTATTATATTACGGCACCTATTATATAGGGTACCCAAAAAGGGCCCAGAATTTTGACAACCACCCATGTCGGACTGGCTGCTGCGGTTTGCAGAGGATGTGCTTCGGGTTCGCTCATCGCCGAGGTTGCAGTTGCTACAACTTGAGCACGCCAGACGGGAACATCCAAATACCTCAGCTGGAGACCTCCTGCTTGTCGCACGAGTGGGGGTTTAGGGGTTTAGGGGGTTTGGTGGATTTAGGCGGTTTTATGGGGTTTTAGGGGGTTTAGGGTTTAGGGTATCTCGAGGTTTATGTTTAAGGTCGCCAGGGTGCGAGCAGCCCTCACAAAGAGGATGCAAGCTTCATTGCTTCCCAATGTGGGTAGTTGTCAAAATTATGGTCCCTTTTTGGGTACCTGAAATATTAGGTGCCGTACTATATTAGGGACCCCAAAAAAGGAACCCTATTTTGACAACCACCCAATGTCAGGACACGCCTCATCTGAACCTGTTCAAGGAGCTCCTCAGAGGCTGCCTGCCTCTACTTACATAAAATCATGATAATTTATGCTGTGTTATGCTATATCTTTATTATATTATATCACACTATATTACATTGTACTGTAATCAACTATATCTTATTATATGATGCTATATGATGCTATATTCTGCTATATTCTGCTATATCATCTTCTTAGGACTACGCGGCTCTGGCAAAGGTTGCTTGTAGCTGGGAAAGGGTCGTTGCACTTGTCTTGCGTGTTGCAGATCGCTTGGTGGCCAACTTGATGGGCGAAGGCCAGCTGGCGATTCTTGTTGCATTCAATCGGAAGAACCGACATAGTAACGGATTTAGGGTTTAGGGGTTTAGGGTTTAGGATTTAGGGTTGGGGTTCGCTGACTGCGGCACGGATGCCGGAATGCCCTTCATCGTGACAGGTAGTCAGAAGATCTCCGAAACCACCGACGAAGAGGCGACCTTGTTTGCTTCAGGGGTTATGGTTAGAGCCCTTTATGGTTATACAGTAATTAATGGTAACCTTATATGTATGTTATATATATATATATAGTTCATATGTATTTATTTCTTATATATATATATATATAGATAGATCTAGATAGAGCACACACCCTTTTGGTAACCCTTATATGGTACCTTACAGGAAGACTGGAGCCCCCAAAACGGAGGCTCTTCCACCCTGGGAGCCTCGCAGGTGAAGCTTGCGGGTGGCAAGGCTTCTTCGTCAGGCCAGAAGCCAAGTCCATGGGGAACTTTGGTTTAGGGCTTTTAAGGCTTTTAGGGCTTTTAATTAGGGCTTTTTAGGGTTTGGGGTTTGGGGCATAGGATTTTCAGGGCTCTTTCCCATGGTTTTGCAGGGCTTTTCGAGCTCGGCTTCAAGCTGCTACAGTTTGGAGATTCAGAACATACGGGAGCCCTAAAACATACTCGATACCTTACACCCGGGCCGCTTTAAACTCGATATTATCATGCCCCAAACCCAACATACCCAAAGCCCCAAATCCCTTCACGCTGAGCATCTGCATAGTGCCTAGAGCCTTTGTTGACCTCATAGATGTAGTCCGAAAAACCTAAAGTGCTGAACCCAGCGACTGCCCCAAACCCCAAAACCTTAACCCCGAACCCTAAGAACCCTAAACCCTAAACCCTAAACTCTGAACCCCTGAACCCAAAGCCCCAAAACAAACCCTAAATAGCCCTAAACCCTAAGAAAGGCCTGGCTTCGTTGAACCCCCGGCTGCCGCGATGGTTCTCGGGCCCGGATGTGACAGCCTCGGAAGCGATCCCTTGCGGGTTCAGGGGTTTAGGGGATAAGGTTTCGGGATTTATTGTTTTGGGCTTTAGGGGTTTAGGGGTTTGGAGGTTTAAGGACTAGGGTGGGGCGCACGGTGTCGACGCTGTGACTGCTCCATGTACGAGGACGCACGGAAAATTCGGGATGCGTTTGGGCTTAGGGTGGAGGGTTTAGGGTCTCTTGCAGGAGGGCAGTTGGCGGGAACCAGCGGCTCTTTAGTGTTTGTCTTTTGTTTAGGGTTTAGGGCTGTCGAAGCGGCGAAGCCCCAAAATTTTAAACACCTGAACTCCACACCAAACCCTAAACCCTGAACCCCAAACCCTAAAAGTCGCCGGCAAGCTTTGGAGCAATCCCTGTAAGCCTCAAGGTTCTTACTATTTTGGGGATTCCTTAATATAATTACAGCACACTGGGCCCCAAAGCCCTATTCTACCATTGAGGCCCCCATATTACATCCTTATCATAGCACTTATAATAGACCCCTTTTAAAGGCACCCTATTCGCACCGTTAAGGCCCCTATATTAAAGCTTCGAAGCCGAGGCCGAGCAAGAGAAGAGCGATGCTTGCCTAAAGCCGGTGAAGGAAGACGCCCTGGAGGAAACTTCTGAATTTTCTGGTGTCTGTTTGGGGTTTGCCGGGGGTGGGGTGGGGTTTGCGGGGTTAGACCTCAAAGCTTTTGGAGTTCGGTGTTTCCTGCTGCGATTTCGTGATGCAGGTTTAGGAGTCTGGGGTCTAGGGTCAAGAGTTTCATTGCAAGGCACGGCCTACAAGCCTGCAGAGCATTGCTTGCGCAGGAGCTGTTGCTGCAGCTGCTGCAGTCCACCTCCATCGACGACAAGATACTGGGCTTTGGAGTACCATACTTTAATACCTTTTTTGGGACCAGTATGGTATACTTCGAGGGGACCATTATGAAATAAAAGTCTATACTTTTTGGTATTGGTATTTCAAAACCCAGGATAACGGCCCCCTGGACTTCGCAGAGACACCGGAACTCCAAAGGCAGTGCCAAGGATGGAGCCTGGGGATTGCGCGGAATGTCACGATCCGAGCAGCAATAACAGCCTCAACAGTTTCAGTTCCACTGATAGTCTCCGTTTCCCACCCGAAGACCGCATATGCTGAGCAGGAGGCGGAAAGTATAGTGACTCCTGCCATTGCTGCTGCCGCCGCAGTCGCTGTTGCTGCCGCACCACATGTCATATATCATAAAGTAGAAGCCAGAAAGTTGGAACGTTATCCTCATGCCCATCGGGTAAATTAAATGGAGCCCCACCACATCTTCCAAATCGATGTTCCAACTTTCTGGGCTGCACTCAAAAGAAACCGGGGCAACATAGTCATCATTGTGGTAGTCAGCATATAGCTGCACCTACAAGATGAGATTAAACTTGGCCCAAGAGACCATGGTTCTGTCAACTCGCCGTTCAACCCTTAAATCCTGAAGCCCCAAACCCGTATCCCTAAGACCAGAAACCCCTAAACCCTAAACACCACACCCTAAACCCCAAAACCCTAAATCCTAAAACCCTAAAAACCTAATCCCTAATCCCTAAACGCTAAACCCCTAACCCTAAAACCCTAAACCCTAAACCCCAAAAGAAAACCCTAAAACCGCGAAGGACTCCGGAACGTCCACCTCCTCCATGGCCGAGCATGCTCGAGAAGTTGGCAACAAATACTTCAAGGCTTGGGGGTGTTGCTTTGTGGATGTAGGGTTTAGGAGTTTAAAAGTTTAGGGTTCACGGGGTTTAGGGTTTAGGAGTTTAGGGTTTAGGGTTTTGAATTTAGGGTTGCCTGTCCTATGTGGTTTGGCTCCCACTGCCTCCTGTGACCTGAGCTTCGGCCCCATCCTCCCCAGCCACCCCTCAAGGGGGCTTTGCCTCCCTTGTGGTCATCCTTCTGCGTGCCGCTCTCGTCCTTCTCCGCTTCCTCTGTGGTCCTCCATCTCCTGGGTTTTACGGGTGTGTGGGGTGTTCATGTGAGCAGGCTACAACGGTGCCACTTCACCATCATGATAGAACTTTCGGAACTTGCCATGTCAAGAGATGCTTCCATTGCTGCAGTGTCTACTTTGGTGGTATCATGTTTGACGTCTGTACAATCCTGTACTGGTCTGCATCTGCTGTTGCTTCATCGTGCAGCCATTCCGCCGCACGTGCCCTAAGCCATAATAAACATCATGCCTTCGACCCTGAACCGTACGCTCGAAATCCCAGCGTGAGGCTTAAAGGGCGTACTATCGCCAGGGACGGCGTCCATGTTCACTATTGTGGTTTTGTTTGACTTGGTCAAAACCGCAGACTCTGTCGTTCCTTCTTTGGGCGTGCAGTCGCAAGGCACCGCGCGCATTCGTGTTCTGCTCATCAGAATCACTGATATGTAGTGAAGCACTTGGGAAACAAACCCTTCTGGAGTTGGCCAACGGAGCATCGCTTGGTAAGTTCGAGAATCTGAACAAAAGCCGACTCTTGCGTTGGTTGGCATGCTCGCAGATGCAAGCGGAATACGGTCAGATACGACGTAAGTCCAGGAACAATTGGCCTGAACCTAGCATTTTTTGCCGCCTGGTGGGAATCGTCGGAGGATCGTATTTTGCAGGTCAGGCTCGAGGAGGTGCAGCAAGATGCCTTCGGTGGTCATGTTTCGTGCCATTTCGATGGTCTTCTGCTGAGCACTTCTATGATCCAGTCAACCGAGACGTCCTGACTGCCACACCGACTTCGGTTCCAGCTGCGATGGCTTTTCTCGGTGCGGGCTTAAAGCAGGTTATCAAATGCAAAGGCCGGCATCCTTAATCTTAATGCCCTGGGTCCTAGCACCCCGTATCCCTAGCAGTCTTGGCGCCAGTACCACAAGGGCACCAACAGGGTTAAAGGTTTTGTTAGGGTTCTATAAGGATTACTAGATGTGTTTCTTTACTATGAGTGTGATTTTAAGGGTTCTGTTTTCAGCTATTCTTAGGATGCATGTTTGGGGGCTTATGGTATAGAGCTGTTTTGGACATAGGTGTTAGGGTTTTGCTTAGGTTTCGGTTTGGAGCTGTTAAGTTTTTGTTGTTGGTTTTGGGGGTTTGGGAATTAATTAGGTTCCGTGATCTGCGCAACATCACTTGATGAGGATATTCCCTAACTCCCATAAACACCCTAGAATCTCTAGAACCTCTTGCGTCAGGAGCAGCAGTTCGCCACCGCCGTGCACTGCTACGAGGTCACACAACGGTACGTAAAGTCGGTATTACGCATTATTGCGATCACTGCGCTGTATCTTTGAATGTGCATAAGTTGGCTTTTCAGATGGGGCTTTCAGGGCTTGGTGCTTCGAGGCTCAGCGGATCCAACGGTCCGGTTGTAGCCCTATAAGGGTCCAAGTGCCCAGCTATCATATACTCTCCTAAATCCTAACCTACGTGACTACTACCCTAAACCCGAATACCTAATTTTTGGATCCTTTGGACCCTTAGGGTAGGGACTTGGGCCTGAGACTCTGGTGGATGGTTAAGGCACCTTGGCACGATTGACAGTGGCTGTATACGGGCGCAAGCCTGTGCACTTGCTTTGATCAAAACATCGTCCTAGATTTCCGGGATGGTAGAAGAGTGTAGTAGTGTTTTCAGATACCACCGGTGAATTGCAACAGAAAATGCGTGCAATGGCAAGTTGTGAGTATTCTAGCTCGGAGCCATGCTCCACACCTGGAGCCCCAATCCCTAAACTTCCCAAATCCATCACCCCTAAATCTTTGCAACCCCTGAACCCTAAACCCTACCTTAACCCTGAAGAACCTACCTTTTTAAGGACTTGTAGAAGGAAATCATAATGGGGGGAACCCTAAAAGGTAGGTTTTTCAGGGTTAAGGTAATCCCTAAATCCGACAGAAATCCAACGCCGAAGACTCGAGCGGAAAGGGCCTCGGGAGAGAGATCCACGTCAGGTCGCCGCCTTGCTCTGCCCGTCTGGCTCTGCCTGTGTGGGCCTGAAGGGCTTCTCAGAGTCACCAGCGTTCCCAGAGACTCCAATATCCCTTCATTAAGGAATACCTAGGGCTCCTTTAAGGATCTTTAAGGGGGCCTTTAAGGGATCTATAGGGTTTAGAGTTTCAGCAGCCTTGTCCTTTTTCATGGTTCCTCCAAACGAATAGACAGACCGGCTAGTAGACCTTCTTAAATAATTCCTACTAAGGGATATAAGTATAGGGCTCTGTCTATTATTTCTAAAAGGACAAGGGTGCTTCTCAGAGTAACCAGCGTTCCCAGAGACCCAAATATCCCTTAATTAAGGAATATACCTTAAATCATATTAGGGATCCTACTGCAAATTTTAGGTATATTCCTTAATTAAGGGATATTGTAGTCTCTGGGTTTGGGGTTTAGAGTTTAAGTTACAGTGACACCTTACAAGGCCCTTATACTGGGTATCGATGTGGGACAACCTTTAATTTCCCTTATTATTTAATTCAAAGCCCTAGTTGTAAACAATTTTGGGGACTGTCGAAATTGACACCTAGTATAACTGCCTATTACACTTTAGTATAATTACCTATTACACTTTGGCTTGAAGCGCCCTTATAAATAAGCCTGTAGTAAACCTACAGTACACGCTTCTGCATGCCATTTCAGAATTCAGATTGTGTGGCAAGAACCATCAATGACGAGGATGCCAAACGGTCAAATGAACGACCGAACGAATAGTGCATCACCGAAGACTACCCCAGGACTTCTATTGATACGTGTCGAAATCCCGAAACCCGGCTGCTTTCCTTTCGCGCAACAAGGCCAAACGGAGCAGCTGGCGAGCTACCACTGCCCCAGCCTCAGAATAATCTTCCCAGGCTCACCATTATAGTTACACGTCTGTAGTCATCAGCCCCATGCTCTTAACGCCCGATTGCAGGAGCCTGATTCAGACATCCTGGCACGCTATATAACCCCAGGGTATCTTGAATTTGGACTCAAACTTTCAGCGCTGCACCCAACGGTCGCTAGAAACGCGGAAGCAGAAGGCTGTCATGTAGAAGTTTATGGTACATTTTGAACGAAACTACTTGCACATCTCAGTATGATGTGTAGTGCAACATGTTCTGTCTTGTTTTTTTCTATATATGTGTATATACGTTTCTTTTCACACATTATATGTTAACTGTGGATATAAGTACGCAAGTATATGTATCGGTCTATCTATCTACCTGTACTAAAACTATGAGAGAGGACTGTTGCGGCGAGTGAAGATAAACATCTACTGCCGTACACACGCCACAACAGCAGCTATCTTAACCCCAAATAACCTACTTCTTTAAGGACTCATATAAGGAAATCATACTAAGCAACCCCAAACATGCAGGTTCATTCGGGTCCAGGTATTTACAATGGCTTCCAGCCCGCCGCAACATACCCAGAGACTAGGAATATAGCTTAAATCATGTTAGGGATCCTACTATAACTCAAGGTATATTCCTTGATTTAGGGACATTAGAACCCACCAAACTCTAAACCCTATAGATCCCCTATAGATCCCTCAAAGGAGCCTTAACTCCAGGTATTCCTTGATGAAGAAATATTGGAGTCTCTGGGTGCCAAGGCAACTGTGCTCTGGCGTGCCTTCATCTTCACAGGCTCTGGTAGGGGATTGCAGGCTTTCGGGCTCCTGGGCGAGTGCTGAGTTTTGGGGTTTAGGGGTTTTAGTTTTAGGGTTCCGGGGCTTACGGAGTTTTAGGGGTTTAAAGGGGGTTTCGGGTTCCAGGGCAAGTTTTAGGGTTCAGGGGATTATAGAGTTTTAGTCTTCAGGGGGGTTTGAGGGTTCAGGAAAGGTTTGGAGTTTAGGGGGCTATGGGGTTTGGGGTTTAGAGTTTGGGGTTGCAGGGTTCAGGGCAGCTGATGAGATTTAGGCAGCAAGGGGGCTTCGGAGCTTAAATGGGTTTAGGGTTTAGGGTTAACCCTAAACCCTAAACTCTAAATCTCACATTCAAGATTCTGTTGCAAACTGGACTTGAAAAGGCAGAGCCGCCGAGTGATAATGCTGGGACCTAGCTGTGACTGGCACGAACGCCATCCCACGAATTCTGTATAGGTGTCGTTGCTGCTCGCACCAGCTATCTCTAGAGCTTCTTTGCAGGACCTTTTCAAGCTATGTGCGCTCTGGAACGAATCCCCTCGCCGCTCCAGTCCCCAATTGGGGCGTATTCAGGTTCATGTCATACATACATATTGTTTTCTCGTATACGTATGCATTGACACAGATATCGAGAGTTAGACTATATACGAGGAGGTCGGATGTGTCAGCCCACATTAGGTCATTACTGTTGATGATATAAATCCTACATTACCCACAATCAGGAATATGCATGAATATACCCTAATATCCATAGTCTAAGGTCTTTAAGGTAATGCAGGATTTATATCATCAACCGTAGGACTTGGCGCCTGTCTTCTTCCGTCTGCAGCCTTGCACAGGTACGGGGACGCAGTCAGCGAGTGCCGCTCTGCGCTTGTGCTCATGCCATCCATGCGGAAGCCCCAGTGACCGGTATAGTGCTTGAAGGTTGGTGTTTTTGGAGGTTCATGGGGTAGTTATAAGTGGGGTTATAAGTAGGATAACTGTAGTAAAAACCATGTTAGGGGGACTTAGAATCCCAACTATAGCAACCCATGAACCTCCAAGTAGGTTCTAGGGCTTTGGGTGCTCAGGGGTTAGGACTTTGAGAGCTTAGAGTTTGGGTCTTAGGACCTTACGGGTTCAAGGTTTAGGATGGAGGATTCCGCGGATTGAAAACGTGCAGGGGGTGGAGAGCTTTCATGTAGAAGGCAAGGGTACTTGCCGACCTCAACACGCATCGGTTCGCACGAGATGAAAAAGAGAATAAATGGATTACATATACATAACTGTAGAATAAATATATCTGGTATGTATAGATGGATTGATGGGTCGCTTGTTTGCACCACGTGTTGTCGAAGGTATAACTTAGAACTTATGACCTGGCTGCCGCTGTTGCCGGGTTGTTGTTAAGTTTAGGGATCTGGTTCAAGTTACCATGATAAAGAACCATCTAATTTACTATAGATCCCCATATTGTGGTAACTTAAGCTTCAGGACCGCACGTTTGCTGCAGGCTGCAGGCATTTTGTGATGGCGGGAACTGTGACACCCTGTGTGCGAGCTACCGCGCGTTTGCAACGTTGTTTTATCTAGTTGCAGCCTTTCTGCCATCGCTTCATGGCCTACTTGTGCTGCTCTGCAGTTGCGATCATCACATCAGGTTCTCTATGTTACCTTCACTTGACAGCTTCGTACCGGTACTTGATTACAGCTCATGAGTCTCACAAGTGATGCGATGATGCATGCCATGATGCTCCGTTTGATTTTAGGGTCCTTGCGACCAATGCTTCCACCTGGTTTTGGCTGCTGGTGCGATCGTCAGTACCATCGCACTGCATTTGGTGTTTCCTACCAAAGTACCAGCCCTTTTTTATTATGATACTGTCTACTCTGCACCCTATGGTTGGGCTTCAAAAATCAATACTTTTACCTGGCCGGTACCTGCGCAACCTCTATCACGAAGAGTAGCAACCAAACTCCAGAAGACCCAAGCTCTCGTCACCCGCTTAGGCTTATAGTAAACCCCAAAAAGTTGGAAACCGGATTAAGGACAATTAGCGTTGGGATTCCCTATACATTACCCTTAAGGATTGAGGCTATTGGGTTTCCAACCTTTGGGCTTCTACTATACATAGCCAATGGGAGAACTTCAAGTTGTTTGGCCTGACATAGCTGCTCTATCTGCAATTTTTTGAGCTTTTTATGGGGCCCGGTTCTGGGTTTAGGGCTTAGGGGTTTAGGATTTAGGATTTAGGGTTTAGGGTTTAGGGTGGAAGAAGAGTTCCAGTTAAGGGTTGGCATTTCGGCCCAGGCAGTTGACCGTAAAGGCGCTGCACAGGCGGAGAGGGCGGAGAAACTTCTTCTTTTGAGAGAAGAGGGCTTAGGGGCTTAGGGTTTAGGGTAGGCTCAAGGGGTTTAGGGTTTTGGGGTTTAGGGTTTAGGGATTTTTGCAAACAGATCAGGGTTTGTCGCCACCCTCTTCTGTTGTAAACAACCCTCTTATGCTTTCAAGCAGCCACTGTGTTTAGCCTTCGGAGTTTGGATGTTTGAGGGGCCGAAGCACTTGGACGCCCATGAAGCTTGGGAATTTTGGGGATGTAGGGTCTTGCCGGGCTAGAAGACGAGAGCTCTCTGTGCGAAAGCAGATGGTGTCTGTATTTTTTAGAATCTTCCAGGTGCTATGCCATGGGTTCTTAGAATTCTTCCACTGCATTTAGGGTTCAGTCTGGTGTCTGCGTCTGTCCTTCAGATTGTCTTCCCTTCCGACCTCTAACCAAATCTGTGTGCTCTGAAGGCGACAAGCTACACCCCAGGCCCGAAAACAAGGGTACGGTTGATGATATAAATCCTGCATTACCTTAAGGACCCTAGACTATGGGAGTTATGGTATATTCCTTATTGTGGGTAATGCAGGATTTATATCATCAACAGTATCATTGCAAGCAGGCTGGCCGCTGCGCACATCTACCTCCGCAACTTCTGGGAGGCGGCGAGACGTGTGTGCTGCAGGATGCCTGAGCTGTACCCTAAACCCTGAAATCCTGACCCTTAATCCGAAAAGCTCTGGACCCAAAGCCCGCAGCCTCAACCCCGTAACCCACGTAACTGCTGCACCCCTACTAGATAGGGGTATCCAGCCATCTGTCGATGAATCTATCCATCCATCTATCCATCGGTCTCTCCATCGGTGCTAAACCCTAAAACGCCTCACCAGTAAGCCACAACAAGCAGCCAAGGCCCTGAACCCGAAAACAGAAGCTAAGCCTCAACCCGAAAGAAGAGGCCCAAAGCCCTAAGCTTCCGCCCTTTACCCAAAACCCCAGACCCTAAACCTCAACCCCCCCCCCAAAAAAAAAAAAAAAAAAAAAACCAAGCCCACAGCCCTAAACCTAAAACCCAGCACCCTAAAGCCACAACCCACAATCCTAAAACCCAGCACCCCCCTAAAGCCACAACCCACAATCCTAAGCTTCACCCCAAGGCGGCGCGCTGCCTGCAGAACTGCCTGGAACTGGAGCCCTCCAACGACCAGGCCATGGGGTTGCGAGAGACTCCAACATGGGAGTTCCCGATGGGTTTAGGGTTAAAGGGATCTATAAGGGTTCTATAAAGGGTTTAGGGTTTCTTAAAGGGATCTATAAGGGTTCTATAAAGGGTTTAGGGTTTGGAGCTTCCGAAAATTAGGGGTACCTTACTTTGGGGTCCTCCTTAGAATAAGGATCCTACTATTTGGGGTACTAAATCAGGGTCCCCTATTTTCGGAAACTCCCACATCCCTTACTTGGAGGGTCAGGGGACTTAGTAAGTAGGTAGTAAGTAGACTTATAAGTGCCCTAAAAGGGGTCCCTAATTGGGGTCCCTAATTGGGGTTATGGTACTTATAGGTACGTAAGATAACCAGTTACTAAGTCCCCCGACCCTCCAAGTAATGAAGGAAGGTACCTTAAGTCATATTAGGGTTCCTTCTATAACTTAGGGTATATATTCCTTAGTTAAGGGACATTGGAGTCTTTGGCTGGGTAGTCAGTAGGATCCCCTGGGTTGGCGGGGCTGGTACGGTTTTGGGGTGTAGGGAGCAGGATGGGGGCTACTATAAGGCCTAGTGAAAGGCTTACTTTACGGGTAACTATAGTAGAGCTTTAAGGTGGAGGGTTTAGGGTCTAAGGCGGTTTTGGGTTAGGTTTTCAGGGTCTAGGGTTTGGGGGGTCTGGGGTTTCAGGAGTGACTAAGAGCAAAGTCCGTTCAAATGCCATGAGAACAACTAAGATAGTCTACTGCGAGGAATATCTGGATACAGCAAGAATCAGATTAAAGTCATTTTCTCACCCCGCATGACCTACCACACAGCGTCGCTGGACAGCTGGCTGAGGCTTCCGATCTGCCCTGATGACTTCAACAAGAACAACCGCGACACTTATGCCGGTACGAATCCCTGAAGCTCAAACCCCAAATCCTAAAGCCCAAATTCCTAAACCCCTGCCCCAATCCCTACACCTGAAACCCAAAATCCCCGAGCCCAAAACCCCAAAACCTTGGCACTTTCCTTTGGCCTCGAGGTGCGGAAGTTGCTGGAAGCCGTCCAGGCAGGGCAGGGGGAGCTTTCGGAAGAGTTGGCAGCTCTATACACCCAGGGTTCACGTTTCAGGGCCTTTCGGGCTTGGCCAATAAAGTCCCTGAGCAATATAAGAGGCCGATAAACATACTTTTTGCAACAGCTTGAAAAGCACTGTTCTAAAGACACCCTAAACCCTAAACCAACTTATTAAGGAGCCCGCAACGCGAGATCTTGCCTGGCGTCCTATGCCAGGTTCTGGAGAGCCAGCGTTCCGAGGCCGGCCTTAGTACTCTGGTATGTAATCATAAAAATCTCACGGAATACGTAATGATAACGAAAATAGTACCTTTATTAAATTGTTGTAAAAATTTAATAATACCCTTCAGATTCCAATCTAAACTCTTCTGGCTACCCTTTACAATTTTCAGTGCCCTTGACACGCATGTAGTACGGAAAGCAGCCTTGTGCTTCCATTTTCGATAGTACACTTCCTCGTGCCTTTGTCATACCCTTGTCACACCCGTTATGATCGTGGGGTTGGGGGTTCTGCGGCCAAAGCCTGCAAGGACCTAAAGAAGGGTTTGGGGCTCAGGGTTGAGATGATAATCTGTAGAAGCCGGCGAAAGCTCAGCGGAATCGGTGAAGAGGCTATGCAGAAAGAAGATGACTCCGAGACTCGAAGGGTCAACATTGTTGCTGCTTTGTGTACCAACATGGACAGATCTTCATCTCCGTCAGAGGCTGATGCCGCCATTGCTACTGCAGAGGCTGCTGCTGCTGCTGCTGCTGTCGTTGTCGTCGTGGTTGCGGTAGCTGGCTGCTCTTTTGCTGCTGGTGCCCTTTCTTGATGTTGATATAATTATGGTTACTTTAGTTGTTACTGTGACGTACGGTGCTATCCTTGTGCTTCTCAATCTTTTGCCTGTGCTTCTTCTGTTGCGCCCGTATCAATCATGTCACAGGTAGATGGTTACCGTTTTCACTAGCTGCGTTCGAAACTGTCATTAACCTTTGTGCGGGTGCTGTGATTGCTATCAATCCGTTGTTGGTGGTCAGGGCTGTGGCCAGTACGACGGTGGCAGTCTAAACGGCCATGATGTTGTTGCTGAGCATGACGAGTCACTATTGCGTTGCATATTAACTGGTAGTGGTGGAGGGTTCACTGTCAAATTCCACTTCTGCTGCCTACCTGTCGGTATACTTGCTCTTACTACTGCTGCTGCTGCTGCTGCTACGACCACTGCTGCCACCTCCTGCCCCTGCTACCGATTACGACGACCACCCTAAACCCTAACCTCTAAACCCCTAAACCCCTAAACCCTAAACGTGAGCACGTCGAAAGGCGCGGTCAAGTCGAAGCTGCATGGCTTGGGCCGACATTGGAAAGATCCAATGTGTCAGCCGAGTTCGCAGCTGAGATTCTGCTCTTAGTTGGGTTCATGGGTAGTTATAAGTGGGGTTATAAGTCCCCTTATATGGGTTATAAGTATAGTTACCCTACTTATAAACCCTACTTATAACTACCCTGCCAAGGACAAGTCGAAGAAGCGGCGGGGGAAGCAGAAGAAAGGCATGACCTTGAGTGACGAGGCCACACCTCCACTCTGCCTTGATTTCGTGTAAGGGTTTAGGACCATATGGGAGTTACCGAAAACTAGGGATACCTTATTCGGGGTCCTTATAATGAGGATCCTACTATTTGGGTAGTTACTACATAAGGGTGCCCTATTTTCGGAAACTCCCATATCGGTCAGCCATGGCATTTTTGGCATGTTGTCTGGTGCGGAGGTTAAGACTTTAGGAGTTTGTGATTCAGCTCTAAGTGCTACAGTTACAAGACCTTTGTACCACTGCCAGGTGCGGCAGCTGGATCGTGAGGCAAGCTGCTGCGGCGATTCGAGAATTGCCCTGCAATCCTCGTAGGACCTTTCGCTGAGTATGCCTCTTTTTGCCGGAGTGTTTAGAGGTGTGTTGATCTACTGTTTGGCCCTCAACCCGAAACTCTAAAGCCCAAACCCTACGCGGTCGAACTGGGCATACCGAGAGGCCGGTATCTGGCACACCATGGTGTCGCACAACTCCAAGCTCTACATCTTCGGAGGCCTTCATTTTTTGTCTGCGTCGTATTCATATTACTAACAAGTATTGCTCTTGTATCATTACCCCTGCAACTGTATTGTTACTGTTCTTGCTGTAAATGAATCTAAGCTTATTGCTATTAAAGAAACAACAATCAGAGTAAAAGTAATGATGACTGTTACTGTTACCTTTATAAGTCTTATCGTCATTTTCATTTACGGTTTCCATGACGGTATCTAGCATTACGATGTTTGATATGACCACCCTTATTGAGTAGCCTTGCTCTCAGTTTTCAGGCGGCTTGTGCGTATCGTTGATGTTTTTGTCTACTGCCAGTACTACCGGTAGTGTTAAAGATTCAGGTTGTGCATGCTGGTTGGAAATGTAGGGCCTCGCTGGTGGAATGACCAAGGCTTGAAAACAGCTGTCAGAACTACGCCAAACCCCTAAATTCATAGCCCACATTTTTCAATGTCTGGAGGTGGAGCTATAGCACCGGCCGAACAGAGCACAAGAGCAGCTACAAGTTCTGAGGGATACGCAACAAGAGTGACACCAGAGGTAGTGGGAGCAATGGCTGTTAATCTTTCACTACTTAAAGGATCATGGGACTTAGTAACTAGGGTTATAAGTAGGGTAACTATACTTATAACCCCAATTAAGGTACTTATAACCTTACTTAATAAGTCCCATGATCCTCCAAGTAGAAGCTCTTGGGCGAGGCTTCTCCGATGGGGGCGAGCCGCTGGGGCAGGCTCGTCCTAGAGCCGGCATGCAGGATAAAGAATTTCCATGTTAAGAGTTGAGGGCTTAGGGTTTTAGGGTTTAGGTCTGAGGGTCTTAGGATTTCGGGCTGGTTTAGGGCTTAGGGCTTTAGGGTTTAGACCCTACTTGGAGGGTCGGGGGACTTAGTAAGTAGGTAGTAAGCAGACTTATAAGTACCCTAAAAGGGACCCTAATCGGGGTTATGGTACTTATAAGTCCCTAAAGTAAGCAGTTACTAAGTCCCCCGACCCTCCAAGTAGGGTCTTAGGGTTTAGGGATGGTTTAGAGCCTAGAGCCTAGGGTTTTTACACCAGCTTCTCCTAGACGGGCGGAGGGAAGACAAGAGAGAAACGAAGGGCCCACGAGCACTTGCACCGACTTTGCGCCTCTTCCCGAATCCGCAATGCCATGCCATCTCCCTCCGAAGTTCTTCTTTGCTTCGGTCCGGGTGCCTGATTGAGAGAAGTCTTACCCACCATGACAAATTTGTGGAGAGTTTCTCAATCGTACGTACAGCCAACACCTTGAGGTCTAGGAGTTTCAAGCTTACGGTTCAGACTTGCTAAATTCAGCACAGACTGCATTCCCTCGCAGGGCGATGCGCGCGGCGCATATGGAATTTCAGAGGCCAGGCTGTGAGTTTCTGGCGCAGCCTCGGCCATGAACCTTGAACTACCCTGCAAGCCCTACTTCGAGGTTCATGGGCAGCTATAAGTGGGGTTATAAGTCCCCTAATATGGGTTATAAGTATAATTACCCTACTACTCATGAACCTCCAAGTACACCCCCAACCCTAAACCCTGCAATTCTTGAACATTGCCATCCCAGTTGTGAGAAAAGCCTGCCCACATGTGCAGGTCCACCCTACCTCACAGCTTGCCCAATAGTGTAATGCCAACCCCCCTAGTACTCAAGGTATCTATAGCAGAACATGCACCCAAAGCCCTGTTGCCCTACTTTAGCTAGGAGCCCTTCAATTCCCATTGCCCCCCCCCCCCCCTCCTCGCTGCCCCAAAAAGGAAGAACCACTTACATCAGATTTCAATCCCCAGAAGGCGAAACCCCAACATCCTAAATCCCAATAGCACCTGAAGACTAAGCTGAGCTCGGGGTTCGGGTTTAGGGTCCTGGAATCCTGAAACCTTACCGCCATAGAGCCCGAGTCCTCAAGGCGAAAAGACCCCTGGAACTCGACGCGCCTTAACTGGGTTCTTGTTGAGCTACCTAGTTGTTATCATAAGAAGGAAACCTTTTTATTTGCTACAGATCCTATTGTGGTAATTAAATTTGAACCGTTAACAAGAACCCAGTTAAGATCTGCAGTAAACCCGCGAATCCCTCAGCCCTGAAACCTCAAACCCTAAAAGCCATATTCAAGCCCAAAACCCTGAATCCATTAAGCCGTGTAAAGCCAAGAAGCCTCAGTTCCCACGGATGATGATATAAATCCGACATTACCCATAATAAAAACAATCTACCAGAATTTCCATAGTCTAGGGTCCTTAAGGCAATGCAGGATTTCGATCATTCGTATAAGCAACGAAACCTAGAAGCCCTAAGCCCCAATGAGTCCTTGGGAGCCCTCAACACCCTCGGCACTGAAACAACAGTAACAATCATCATAAGGGTGGTTGTCAATATGGGGGGTCCCTTTTTGGGGGGTACCCTAAATACAAGGTGCCGTGCTATATTAAAGACCCCAAAAAGGGACCCTAATTTTGACAACCACCCATAATATACTTGATAACGCTACCAAATGTACTACTAGTCATAGCAACAACAGTAAAATGGTTATAGTCATAGTAATAGTGATAGTAGTGATCGCTATTGCAATAATAATGGTGATCGTAGTCATAGTAACAATAATAATGATAGCAGTAATCGCTATTGCTGAAGACACTAATCAGATGCAAGCCATGCAGCACTTGGAGGTTCATGGGCAGTTACTTATAACTAGCCCTGAACCTCCAAGTAGGCCCTAAACCCTAGAGAATCCCTCTAGATCCCTTTAAAGGGACCCTTAAAGGAACTGCCCTTGAACCTGCAAGCAGGCTTTGGGTTCTGATGAGTTTCACGTATTGGATTTGGAGAGCCAGAGCCCCGGCAGGTCCGGTACTTTTGGGGGCCTTAGTAATGAGAATAGGGTTCCTTTAAAGGGGAATCCTTTAAAGGGGTCTATAAGGGATCTATCCTATTTAGGCCCCATATTAGTGCCATCGCTTCGATTCTTGGGACTTTGCAATATCGGTAGTTCGAGGGTTAGGGTTCTTGTGGGGCAGGGTTTAAAGGGTTTGGGTTGATCTACTGGCGGATTTCGGCTGAATTCCGTCTTCGGTCTGGCCTTCTTTCGCAATGCCGTTAGAGTCCCCTTCGTCGCTGATCTTGCAGCAGTGCTTTGCTATGCTAGCAAAACATATGCTTGCCACTGTATTATTGCATAACTCGACAACATATACTGTTTAAACGGGTCATAGTTTCCTAATGTTTCCTACCTTTGCACTTGGCTTTCACTAGCTATGCATTATGCCCATAGCTTCGCGTCTAGTTGCTCAATGTTCTCTGGCTATCTTATATGACACCCCGTTTACATGTTACTCCTAAACCGTAACCCCTGAACCCTAAACGCTAAATCCTAAACCCGAATAGAAAACCCTTATTGGAATGAGCCTTATAGGAACCCTTAACGGAGCCCTACGGAGCTTCCGTAGGTACCCTTAAAGGAATCCTAACAAACTTCGCTGGCGCTTTTTTTGGACTGAGGCTGGATTCTTGTTAAGGGATTGAAAATTAAGTTACCATATTGGGGATCTATAGTAAATAGTTAATATGGTTTCCTGATCTTAAATCAAATCCCTCCAGGTAACTCAAATGAGACTCAAACTAAGTCCCTTCAGGAAACCTAAAATAAGACTCCTTAACAAGACCCACTAAAGCATTAACTAGTTAATATGGTTTCCTGATTATTATGGTATCTTCAACTAAGTCCCTTCAGGTAACTTAAAAAGCAGACTCCTTGACACGACCCACTACTTACCTTTGGTTAGTAGGGAATGGAGGAATGGGGTACACGTATAACTTACTCTTACTACCATTCTTCCATTCCCTACGAACCAAGGGTTACGGTAAGGTATAGGATTACTAAGGCCCCTATATTACAGTACCCTTATAGATCCCTTATAGTAACCCTTCTAGACCCCATTCTTCCATTCCCTACTAAACCCTAAACCCTAAACAAAAACCCCTAAACCCTAAACCAAAACCCCTAAACCGTAAACCAAAACCCTTAAACCCTAAACCAAAACCCTAAACCCCAAACCCACTAAGGTATGGAGCTACGGCAGCTCTATGGCCTCGGGGCGGGGGCGAAGCCGCCCGCGGCCTCGGTGAGGAAAGCCAGGGGTCGCCCCTTAAAGGCACCCTTAAAGCAACCCTTAAATGCACCCTTAAAGGAACCCTTAAAGGGAGCCTTAAAGGAACCCTTAAAGGTACCCTTAAAGCAACCCTTAAAGCAACCCTTAAAGGCACCCTTAAAGGAGCCCTAGACCCTATACTTGGAGGTTCATGGGTAGTTATAAGTAGGGTGAAAAGTAGGGTAACTATACACCCTATACTTGGCGGTTCATGGGTAGTTTTAAGTAGGGATATAAGTAGGACAACTATACTTATATCCCATATTGGGGGACTTAAAACCCCACTTATACCTACCCATGAACCTCCAAGTATAGATCCCTTGAAGGTACGAGGTGTCGGGTTTAGGGTGTAAGGTTTAGGGTTTCAGGTTTGGGGTTGAAGGTTTGGGGTTTAGGGTTTGGGGTATGTCTTCTGATGGGCCTACTGCCTACTATCCCAGCCCGAAACCACAGGAGGAGGCCCCAGGAATGTTGGGGAGCATAGGCATGCAATAACTGCGCAGCTGTTCGCGCACCGAGGGTTTTCGGTTTAGGGGTTTAGGGTTTAGAGTTTAGGGGTTTAGAGAAGGGGCATTTTGTCGCTGCAGCTGCTGCGACTCCTGGTCTCTGATTCACAAAGGCTGTCTTTGTCTTTACCTGCCTGTGTGTCACATCATCAAGTATGAGAGTCACACAGAGGTCACCTAAGACCAGGGGTCGGGGCCAAATATCCTTACAAAGAATACCCCCTTTATAGTCCTTAACGTATTTTACTAATTATACTATAGTATCCTCCAACACACCCTGTCTCAGTCGTGACCCCCTCATTTTGTTAATCCCTGTCCCCTTTGCCGAGGCCGCAGTCTTGCTACTGCCACACGGCTACGGTGGTGGGACACTCAGAGTCGGCTAACATGACAATCCCCGCCACCGCCATCCTTAGGGCCTTCTGGTGTAGGGCTTAGGATTTAGAGTTTAGGGCTGGAAGTTGAGGGCTTAGGGTTTAGGACATTTAAGGGTTCCTACAGCCCTTAGCATACTGCGACTCTGCGTGCTGCCCGGATGATTACCGAATGAGGATCCTAAATCCTGAACCTGAACCCTAAAGGCCCTCTAAAGGCTAAACCTGCCAAGGAAGGATTCCTTAAAGGATCCCTTTAGAGCATCCCCCCAAGGATTCCTTTGAAGGATCCCTTAGGATTTAGGGTTTAGGGATCCCAAACCCTAAATCCTAAGCCCTTTAGGGTTTCTGCTCCAAGGTGGGAGTTTCAGAAAATAGGGGACCCTAATATACGTGGAGGGTCGGGGGACTTAGTAACTGGTTATTTTAGGGACTTATAAGTACCATAACCCCAATTAGGGTCCCTTTTAGGGCACTTATAAGTCTACTTGCTACCTACTTACTAAGTCCCCCGACCCTCCAAGTACTGCCCTAAGTAGTAGGATCCTTATTATAAGGACCCAAAATAAGGTGGCCCCGAATTTTCGGAAACTCTCAACCCCTATAGAGCCCTTTAAAGAAACCCTTGTAGTACCCTTATAGTAACCCTTCAAAGGCCCCCCTAATTTTCGGAAACTCCAAACCCTAAACCCTTTATAGATCTCCTGTAAGGAACCCTTTATAAGGATCCCTTTAAAGGAACCCTTACAGTACTCTTAACCCTTTAAAGGTACCCCCTAATTTTCAGAAACTTCTATATGGGTGGTTGTCAAAATTATGGTCCCTTTTTATAGAGCCCTTTCAAGAAACCCTTCTAGTAACCCTTTAAAGGAACCCCCTAATTTCCGGAAGCTCCAAACCCTAAACCCTGTACAGATCCCTTTAAGGAACCCCATATACCTTTAAAGGAACCCCCCAATCTTCGGAAACTCCAAACCCTAAACCCTTTTATAGATCCCTTTAAGGAACCCTATAATACCCTTAACCCTTTAAAGGTACCCCCTAATTTTCGGAAACTGTAAACCCCTATACAGCCCTTTGAAGAAACCCTTCTAGTAACCCTTTAAAGGAACCCTTATAGGTAAACCCTAAGCCCTTCATAGAACCCTTATAGATCCCTTTAAGGAACCCGTCTAGATCCCTTTAAAGGTACCTCTAGTTTTCGGAAAGTTTCAGGTGGGCAATAGCATGCTGGTCTTCGGCGGCTGTGGGCCCAGCTTCGACCAGCTCCCGGGCCTCATGGTCTACGACTTTGCCCAGGCATTTGGGGTCTTAGGGTTTGGGGTTTTAAGGGTTTTAGGGCTTTGGGGGTTTAGGGTTTAGGGTTTAGGGGTTGAGGGTTTAGGGTTTAGGATTTAGGGGTTTAGGATTTAGGGGTTTAGGGTTCAGGGTTTAGGAATTAGGGGTTTAGGGTTTTAGGGTTCAGGGTTTAGGGTTCAGGGTGTAGGGTTTAGGAATTAGGGGTTTAGGGTTTTAGGGTTCAGGGTTCAGGGTTTAGGGTTTAGGGTTCAGGGGTTTAGAGTTCAGGGTTTAGGGGTTTAGAAACCAGGGTCCGGGTTTGCCTTAGGGTGTTTAGGGTTCCGGCTTGAGCTTTTGGCGTTAAGGGTCTGCGACTTTGCCTAGGCACCAATCGACCGGGACTGGAAGCATAACCGCAGCGCAACCCTAGTGACTATGTTCTTACTCACGTTGTTACAGGATTTCCTGAGCCCTTAATGTGTTTCAAATTAAGTTTCATGCAGGGCCCTGTATTGCAAGATCGGGACGATAAGGGGGAAACCACCCCAGAGAATGCCGACGCCAATATTGAGATACCACTACTGAGAATGCCGACGCCCATATTAAGCTTTCACAATGTAGAGTTTAGGGTCTTTTCGCCAGGCCTCTGTGACCGCCGTGCCCAAATACATGTGTAGTCACATGTTGGGAATGCGCTTCGAATTCGGGCGCTTCGGGGCTTGTGCTGGGCCATGCTAAACCCTGAAAGTTTGAACCCCGGGTTGCATAAAGTGACGAAGCCCTAACGAAGCCCGGGTGTGGTTTCGTGGAGACACGGCTCAGTGCGGCTCCAGTGCAGCAGAAGCTCTTCAAACTGCCTTCCGCTCTTGTTCGACTCGCAATCTTGATCAACCTATTTTTCCGTTGGTAGTTGGTTTGGTTTTCTTGTTGTTGTTGTTGTTGCTGTTGCGTTTGTTGCTGTCGTTGTGATTTCGGCGACGATGAACGGCCGCCAGCAGCGATAATGCTGTGAATATTCATGATGGTGAGGATGACGGTGGTTCATAGACCCTCAACCCCTAATATAGGGGCCTAAATCATCACCAATAGCGTTTTTGAGTATAATGAACTCTATAGTCTAAACATTCAGACCCCTATAGTAATTGCTACACCCCAAGCCTTCAGATCTCCAGGCCTGTAACGCTAGCAGCAAATATGGCTTCAGACTTTATGGTATTAATAGGGTTTAGGGCTTAGGGTTTATGGGTTTAGGGTATTAGGGTTTAGGGTATTAGGGTTTAGGGCTTAGGGTGTAGGGTTTAGGGGTTTAGGGAAATATTTCGCGAGACGTGCCAGGGAAAGTGGCGATGTCCTCCTTGCTCTGGCACGCCGCCTCGGCAGCGGCAAGGTCACTCTGCGTGCGCAGTGCAGGACGGAAGTCGGCGGGTCATGTCTGAAGGTTTGGGGGGTATAGCTTAGGTACGGCCCCCACACAGTAGGAGTCTATAATAGGGCTACTATTAAGGTCCTACTATATCTGCATTATGAATCTTATTCAACTATTGCTGAGTGGGGGCCGTACCCAAGGTATAGCATGTACTATAGGGGCCTTGATAATTAGACTAGGGTCAGGAGCCCAGTTTGAAGTAGTGGCAAGTAGAGTTAATCCGCAGCTCATATAAAACACACACAGAAAGACCGACACGTACTGTGCGAATTATCAGAACACGAAGAAACATCATGCCCCACTTGGACAAATAAATCTCTCACACAGCTCAAGAAGATACATAAAAGATCCACAACAGCATGGAGACTTTAAAGGCAGCAAGAACACGAACATCTTTCAGGCTGAGGATTGCAGGTAAACCACGGAAGTGGCCACACTACTGACATACACCGGCCAACGGGCCAAGACATGAGAAACCAATTCGGCTTCTGCTGGCCAACCTGATAGCTGATAGCAGCATGAGTAGGACAGAGACAGCACAAGTAGTGATTGCACAGTTGAAGCGAAATGCGCGAAAGGTCTGCATGCAGTTCTGATATGATGTGTGCACCATTAGACGCGGGGCCACCCACCAAAGGCAGAATGTGAACGTTCATAATCATCATCATCATCATCATCACATGCAAGCAGAAACGTGGCTTGTATGAGCCACAATATGCATATCTCTTGTCAAGCTGAATGGATACTCCTGTAAATCCATGTGCTCCGGCTACCTGCGATGGATCTTGGATTTACTACTGCGGATGCGTTTGCATATGAACCTGACCACGAAGCTTGCCAGGACGATAGCTGCCTGTGCGTGTTTGGGGGCATCGAGCTCACCATTGAGCAGGGCATTGGCAGGGTTTACAACGATGCCGTCGTCCTGGACGTGACGTTGCAGTCTCAGACCTCGGATTCTTCGATAGTTGGGCTCGTAGGGCTAAGCAATGGGTTTAGGTTTCGTGGGAGGTACAGGTAGTAAATAGGTGACATAGGGGCCTAAAAGATACCAATACTTTTTTGGGGCTCTTAATTAATAATTAAAAGTATAGTATAAGATACACCCCCAAACCCTATCCCAATTATTCTTATTGCAACTTAGGTCAGTTACATTCGGGTGACATTGTCTGAGAGACTGCACCTGAATCGACTACCGAGTTTTCATTGCTGAGGGTACTTGGGCGGTTTGTTTTCCGCTTTCGTAGAGGCCTGAGACCGATCCTCGAAGTGCTTGGCCACTGGGCTGACGCCGCAATGGACTAAACCTTAAAAAAACCCTAAGCTCCTTAAAACAAACCTTAAGTTCCAAATTCCAAAGCCTGAGCCCAGAGCCCGGTAAGCTTGAATGTGACGGTTGATGATATAAATCCTGCATTACCCATAATAAGGAATATACCATAATTCCCATATATTAGGGTCCTTAAGGTAATGCGGG
Source organism: Symbiodinium sp. CCMP2592 (assembly GCA_905221615.1). Taxonomy (NCBI): domain Eukaryota; class Dinophyceae; order Suessiales; family Symbiodiniaceae; genus Symbiodinium; species Symbiodinium sp. CCMP2592. The sequence goes on from CAJNDT010003223.1 coordinate 909,031, forward strand.
ATTTATATCATCAATCCTAAACCCTAAACCCTAAAACCCTATAGATCCCTTAAAGGAGCCTCTTAAAGGTATCCCTATAGATCCCTTTAAAGGAGCCCTATGGATTTTTATCATCAACCGGAGAACCCAGAGCCGTAAGGCCCCCCCGACCTGGAAGACGTATGGGTTCGGTAGTTCTCTAAATTAGGGGTCCCTTTTCAGGGTTCCTTCAAGGGTGCTTTTTGGGCTTCTATAGGGTTTCTGTAAGGGTACTATAAGGATAGTTCTCTAAATTTGGGTCCGTTTTTAGATTCTTAAAAGTAGTACGGCCACCCTCATGAAAAGCGCCTTAAAAGGGGGCCCGAATGCAGAGAACTATCCGTATGATACAAGGTTGCTAAACGGTTAGTACAGGGTTAAATGCCTGCTATCAGGTTTCCTCCTCGGTTACTGTGGGGTCCACTACTCGTTCTTGTCTTCCTTGCATGGTCCTCTCCTCCTAAACCCTAAACCCTAATCTTCTCCTCCCCTAAACCCTAAACCCTACACCCTAATCTTCTCCTCTCTTTATGTTTGCTCTTAGGTCCTGGACGTGGACGAAGCAGAACCCCTCGGGCAACATCCCTGCTGCCAGGCCGGGGCTTTTTGGGGGTCCCCCGAACTAAGCGGGGTCTTCTTGAAACAACGGGGCCAGGGACCCTGGCCCTTGCTTCGGGGCCCTTTAAGGTGGGAGCCTTTTAGAGATGGAGATCATGTGCGGTGGTTTTCTAGGGCTTCGGAGCCTCCTGCTGGGGCCAAGAAGAAACCGAGCGGTTTAGTTTAGTTCAGAAACTTCAGGATTTACGTAGGGTTCAGTGGGGTTTGGGGTTTAGGGTTTAGGGGGTTTAGGGGTTTAGGGTTTAGGGTTTAGGGGTTTAGGGTTTAGGGGTTTACGGTTTACGGAGGGCCAGTGAACTGTATCTGCACAGCTGGCAGCTTCAGCCGGGTCCCAGGTTTGGGCACGCCGCGACTACTCTGCCGCGGCAGGGGCCTCAGCGAAGACCCATGAAAGCTTCAAGTTTGGTGTTCCGATGTTGCTTGCTCAGTAAGGGGAACGGGTCTAGAAAGTTCTTCACATAAAGCTTGGTGCAAGCTTTCCGATGCTCTGCCAGGCAATCGTCGTGCATGCTGGTCATTGGAGGTCGTGATCACATGACATCTCCCAAAGGCGGATTGGGGAGCACATCTTAAGTTCGGTCGAAGATCTGCAGTTTCATTTTGCTACTGATGCTGGAGCGGCTCCTTTAAAGCTTGCATAGATGTGATGTGATGCCTCTTTCAGATGCGCTGGTTCGCGACCACACGGGCCTTCACATTCTGGACACTGCCAGGCGGGCCAGTGTTGGATAGAAGAGGGGGGCTGCTTGCGATACCACTCTGCATGAGATCTTTTACCCCTACGCGCAATGCGTAGATGCACATATTGCATACAACAGTCTGTATATTATGTATACGTACATATATATATATATATATATATATATATATATATATATATATATATATATATATATATATATATATATATGCATGTGCACTATCTATCCCTCTATCTTTCTATCGACCTACCTATCTATCGATCTATCTATCTATCTGCCTGTCTATCGATTTGTCTATCTATCCATCCGAAAGGAACCCAAAACCAACGTTCCCGAGGCAAACCTGGACAGAGCAGTCCTTTGGTGGCCGGCCGCCAGAGAAGGCGGGAGACAGAGCCCAGAAGTTTAGAGGTTTGATTTAGGGTTTGGGGTTTGGGGTGGGGGTTTAGGGTTTGGGGGTTTAGGGTCGGGGTTTAGGGTTTAGGAGTTTGGGTGTCTTACGGCTCGAATTCGGTTCGGGGCTTTGTGCTTAGCAGTTTGAAGTTGTGTCCAAGGCCTTTCCAGGGTGATGCTGGCGGGGTTTGTTCTGAGTTTACTGCGGTTCACACTGTTGATGGACAAAATCCTGCATTGCCCATTTTAAGGAATGTACCATACTTGCCATAGTTTAGGGTCCTTGGGGTCATGCAGGATTTTGTCCATCAGCAGCAGTGCTCTGTTCGGCTTTATAGCTGAAGCTTCTGAGGCTTGTGGGGTTGACTTCCAGTGTTCTGAGTCTGTTCGGTTTTACATTTGAAGCTTGTGGGGCTTCTGGGCCCAGAGAGCGCAATACCCAATCAAGGAATATGGCTTGAAAAATAAAGGGCTTCATATTAGGATTTTAGCTATATTCCTTAATTAAGGGGTATTGGGCCCTCTGGGGGGCTGATATCTCTGGAGGAGCTCCCCGGCAACTTGCGAAAATCTTCAGGCAGGAATTTTGGAGTCCTGCGCCACGACGACTACTATATGGACCGCAACAAGCCAAAACATCACGGAACCGCCCAAACTCCAAACCCTGATCTCGAAACTTTCGAAACCGTAAACTCTAGATCGTAAGGCCTGAAGCCCAATCCCTATGCCCGAAACTGTAAGCTGTCAGGCATTCTACCCTTCGACCTGCTTGATTGACGATCAGACGCTGCTCTTTCTTTCGGGCAGCCGTGGTCGCTGGGAGCCTGCCAAGGACCGGTCAGCAAAGCAACCACCCAGAGACTCCAAAAGCCTTTAATTAAGGAATATACCTTGAATTATAGTAGGATCCTTAATATAATCTAAGGTATATTCCTTAATTAAGGGATATTGGAGTCTCTGGGCAGGATGACAAGACTAACGGCGCGACGAGATCAAAGTAGTACTGCTCGTCAGCTCGTCGCCGTAGTCGTCGCTGGGCATAGCGTCTGAAACCGACAGCTCGTGAAATCTCAAGATCCTTCAGACTCTTCCTCCAACTTCCGAAAGCCGTGCTTGGAATGTCTGGAATCTGTACCATCCTCACCAAATGCAAGCACAGAGACAGGTTGCTCGAAAGATGCACCCCGAAGTGCTTCGACTTTGTCGCCAGGACGTGCTGGAAGTCTTCCTCTTGGACCTCGAGGCCTGCATGAGAGTACAGTCGCGGATGGATTCTGAGTAGCCGGAGTCACCGTAGCAGGGTGCTCGCTGTTGCTGTTGGTTTTGGCATTCGCTTCTTTGCTGCTGTCCCTAAACCCTAAACCCCAAAGGGTGCTTATCACGTTGTCGACTTAGGATTCTGGTTATTCTGGTTCAGCGTGCCCTCAGGGCCCTGTTTCTGATCACAAGATATCGAGCCTGTTGCTGTTTGACTTCTCATTTTTGGTGATATGTACGTTACAGACATATATACACATATGCGTATCATTAGATGTAAGTGTATATGTATATGTATATGTATATGTATATATGTATATGTATATGTATATGTATATGTATTTGTATATGTATATGTATGCGTGTATATCTATACAAGTAGTAATAAGCAAACAGAGATGTATCGTTCTCTCTCTCTCTCTCTTGCTCTCTCTTTGTCTTTTTCTCTCTCTATCTCTCTCTCTCTCTCTCTCTCTCGCTCTCTCTCTCTCTCTCTCTCTCTCTCTCTCTCTCTCTGTCTCTCTCTCTCTCTCTCTCCTCCAAAATGTCATGCAATATCATGTATCCTCCTCTCTTAATGGCATGGCAGGCCTGGGTTTGGAGCCGGCCATGCCTCCAGGGTATCCCGCCGAAGCCTCGGTTTACTGTGGGTTTTGCCAATTTCCATGGCTTGAGACGGCCGATTTGGGGGTTGTGAAGCCGGTTTTCGACATATTTCAACCAGCTTTGTTGGGCTTTGTGGCACAGGCGTTGAGCTTTAAGGAGGAGCTTAGGGTTTGCAGAGGACTTTGCGAAGGATCATGCTGGCCAGCGGCAGGACCGTCAATCATCAGGAATGCGAGAATCTGTGGCAGCCCACACTTTAGGGCTTAGGGTATGTTGTAGTAGTAGGTTGGTAGGAGGTTAGGGTTAGTGGTGAGAGGTGTGGTCGTAGTAGTTCTACTCGTAGTAGTCGAAGTAGTCGTGGGAGTAGTGGCAGTAGTAGTACCAGTAAGAAGGATGCCCATATTGATGGTGTATATATATATATATATAATTATATGTATGTGTATATATATATATATACATATATATATATATATATATACAGATAGCCATGACAGCAACCGGAACTGCAACAACAACCACCAGCAACTGTACTCAGATTCAATGACAGTGGCTTTACCGAGGCCGTGCCCCCGCGTGGGCCAAACAGTGGCGGCCGTGGGTGACCGCGTGTGCGCCCGTCCTTCGTTTCGTGAAGGAAGCAGAACAGGAAGCACCTGCGGGGCGGGGGTTCAGTTTAGGGTTTGGGAATGTGGCTTTTGATTTCAGCACAACTTCTGCCTAGCCAGGTACCTGTTCGGCGGATTGACCCTGCGTGGCGATGCAGCCATCGTGGACAAGGCTGGATGCCATGTCGAGTTCTTTTTCTGGCATTTTCTGGTCTCCTGCATGGCATTGAGATTGAACCGGTGCCTGCAAGCAGCTTCGGACCACGAAATAGCATTAAATAGCACGTAGCTTGCCAACGAACCTATCACAGATGCTGCTCAGGCCGTGTACTTGCTCGAGACGACACAGGACTTGCCAGCACAGAACTTTACTGCAAGTATAGTAAGGAACCCCCAAAACAGCATTCATTGAGGCCGCTATACTACATCCTTATAATAGCTCGTATAGTAGCCCTTATAGACCCCTTTAAAGGAACCCTATTCTAACTATTGCGGCTTCTACTATACAAAGCTTGCACAGGGCCACCTAACAGAGCTGGCGCCTAAATGTTCTGATGTGGCAGCATGTCCCTGACAACAGAACTTTCGCATTGCGTCCCGGCAGCGGGACGCTAAGTGATGGTGATGAAGCCACGAGTTTCCCAAGCCATCCCCATCAATCCTGAAACTCCAGACCCAACATCCGAAGCCATAAACGGTCGAAATCTGCTCCTGAGAAACCCACACTCCCAACACCCAAATGCAACGCTAGACTCAGCAACCAACATCCCGAACCCTGAGCTGCATCCAATCCTCTTCTCAGTAGTAGAGCAGGTAAGCTTGGACCTTTTTGGGCTACTATAACCCTTATATAATCCCAAAGGTACTCCTTTATGATACTATAATCCTGATATAATCCCAAAGGTTAACCTTTCTAATACTGTAACCCTTATATACTCCCAAAGGTTAACCTTCAGTTCCCTTACATACCGGAAAAGTAGGTCCCAGCTGTGCAAAACATAGGGTTTAGGGTTTAGGGGTTTAGGGGTTTAGGGGTTTAGGGGTTTAGGGTTTAGGGGTTTAGGGGTTTAGGGTTTAGGGGTTTAGGGTTTAGGGGTTTAGGGTTTAGGGGTTTAGGGGTTTAGGGTTTAGGGTTTAGGGGAACTTCAGGAGCGGCGCCTCGATGGTGCCAGTCTGGCACAAGCCAAGGCCTTCTCGCGAGCATTTTAATACAAGTTCCTTACTTGGAGGTTCATAGGTAGTTATAAGTAGGGCTCCTTTAAGGGTCCCTTTGAAGGGATCTATAGGGATTCTATAAGGGTATAGGGTTTAGGGCCTACTTGGAGGTTCATAGGTACAAGCCCTACACCCTATACTTGGAGGTTCATGGATAGTTATAAGTAGGGTGAAAAGTAGGGTAACCATACACCCTATACTTGGCGGTTCATGGGTAGTTTTAAGTAGGATATAAGTAGGATAACTATACTTATAACCCATATTAGGGGACTTATAACCGCACTTATAACTACCCATGACCCTCCAAGTAAGAATTGCCTCTGTTGTTTTCTGGACTATTTGGAAACTACAGTATGACATGCCACAAAAGTCTATTCTGATTGTTAAGCCCCCCCTCCCCCGTCATACAATAGTTTGCTGGGGTTCGGGGCTTAGAATTTGGGGCTTGGGGCTAAGAGTTCTGCTTTGTGGCTGAGGCTGTATTCGGTTTCGGGTTGAGGGCAATACAGCAATGGAATGGTTCACCAGGTTCTATAAGCAGCGCGAAGCCTCTGACCCTAAAGCTGCACGGTTTCGATGCGTTCCGCTCTATACCACTTTGAAGCAGTGTTCTGTGGTTGGGGTTGTTCGCTGACGGAGCGTAAAAGCAATCGAAATCTCCAAGGAGTTTGGCCTCCCCCTTCAAACCCGAACCCGAGCAACATTGAACACAGAGCTGCCTGGACCCTCGACCTCAAACGGCTTCGGGCTTAGGGTTTAGGGTTCAGGGCTTATTATTAACGAAAGGTGCACGCTGAGCCCTGAGCCCACACCTCCTCACAGCAGCCCGAACAGCCCTAGACAAAGGAGCACCCTCCATTGAACTTGCGACATCTTCAACCCTAAACGCGAAATTCTCAACCCTAAATAAAATCTAAAACCCTAAACCCTAAACCCTCTGAAACCTTATAAACCCTAAACCTAAACCTAAATCTAAAACCCTAAACCCTAATCCCTCTGAAACCTTAAACCCTAAAGCCCGAAGCACCTCTTCCGGCTCAGGCCTCCGACCTGAAGCCCACGCTGAAGAGCCTTGTGCCTGAGCCCGGCTTCGTTGAGTGCCCTGGCCCTCACAGACTTAAGGTTAGAGGTGTATTGTTTCAGAGTCTTTAGGGTTTAAGGTCAGAGGTTTAGAGTTTAAGGGGCTTTAGGCTATAGGGTTTTCGGGTTTTAGACTTTCAAAGTTTGGGGTTTGAGGGTTTCCCCTAGATCGTAAACCCTAAAGGCCCAAAGGGGTTCCAGGGTTCGGGTACTCGAAGCCTCTGTTTTGGGATTTGGGGAAATTTCGGAGCTCCACCTTCGGATGCAGCTCTTGCCATAGCGCAGGCAGATGCAGATCCCAGGAGACCCAGACTGGTCCAGGAATAGTGAGCATTTATATAAGGGTTTGTGGAGCATGTCCATAATACTGCTGATGGACAAAATCCTGCATTACGCATTATAAGGAATATACCATAGTTCCCATAGTTTAGGGTCCTTAAGGTCATGCAGGATTTTGTCCATCAGCAGTAGTAGTTCCGAGACATAGCGTCTAACTATGCATATAGGTCATATCGGCAACCAGAAACATATGTATGCCAATCTATGCCCTGTACACGCCGAGCACCCATAGCACACCAGTAGGTCGAATAGCGCTCGCAAGTTCGCTTATGAAGTGGCAGGACGCTGATCATCACTGGATCACCACAAGAATCAAAATTAGAATGCGGAGAGACTGTATACAACATGGGTAGTTGTCGCAGACTTGCAACACCAATCCGAGGAGCAATGTTGTAGCCATGACAATAGTAGGTTAATAAAGACCCACCTTATACTTATACATCACCCGTATTTGATGCACCCTATTGTACTACTGATAAGACTATAGTCGTTGCTGCAAACACCAACATTCAAATACTCCTTCCATTAGTTACTATCGGAAGCCAGCCAGCATGTAGCTAGATAAGTTATCAGTAGCTGGCTGGCCACACAGATGCACATTCTCAAAGCAAGAAAAAACGTGGTCGGGAGAGCAGCAATCGCGCATCGCTTGCCTCCGAGGTCTTGTGCAAAGACGCCGCCAGAGGCTGGGAACATGCTGATTTCAACACACTACCTATAGTCTCCGTTGTAGCCTTCTCTTGGTTAACCAGTTTTATGGTTGGGATCCTATAATGAGTTTTTGGGTAACCAACAAAAGGAACTACAATGGAGACTATAGGTTGTCCCCGGCTTTCGGTCACAGGAGCTGGAACGTCACAGCGAAGCATACAGTCCTGCAGTTCAAAAGTCTTGTAGTAGGGTGCATGGCTTGAGTTTTAGGTAAACTCGTCAGCCTTTAGACATTCTGCCAAAGGAGAAAAACCAGCGCGACATCACGGAGAAAGCTACTACTGCCGGCACGACGTCGGCTGCCCAGAGAAGTACCGCCGCACTGATTCTGCTTTCCTGGGGTTTCGGTAGACGGTGCCTGACTGAAAGCTTGTGATTGTGAAGTTCTGGTTTTGAAGCTGCCGCATGAGGCCTGAATAAGGTTTAATGAACATCTAAGTGATTCAGTTTGCGGACAGGAGTCTGGCCGATCTACGTAGTTTACAGAGTTTATCGCTGAACATAATACTGTGAAGCAAAATGCCTGCAACCTCAGTCTATTTGCGCTGAGGCAAAGACGAAAATCATAATGTATGTATGGGAAGGCATGGCGCGATGTCGTCTATACTTCACCAACATACACGAATGTACTCTAGGGATCGGAACAGGTAGCCTGAGTATCCCCCCATACGTAAGCTAGTTCCTATTAGTTCAAATCTACTAAGTCTCCATAATTATAGTCTATAGTTAGTCTCTATCATCATACTATAATCTGTCACCCCTCGAAGCCGTACTCCAATCATCAAAGCGCCTTTGTTACAATCAAGTCTAAAAGCCGCGGGGAGCGAGGCCGTGCGACAGCCCTCGTGGCACCACCGCTTCCAGCACGGGAGACAGAGGCCCCTGCAGGGGTTTGGGATTTGGGGTTTACCTATAATCTCCATTGTAGTTCCTTTTTTTACCTATAATCTCCATTGTAGTTCCTTTTTTTGATTACCAAAAAACTCTACTATAGGATCCTAACCATAAGACTGGTTAGCCAAGAGAAGGAACTACAATGGAGACTATAGGTAGGGTCTTGGGGTATTAGGGGTTCAGGGTTTATGGCCTATGCAGGGTTTTGTGGGTTTTGGGACTTTCAACTCGTGAGGGCTTCAGGAAGTGCCGCAATTCGGGTGTTAGATCTTTCAGGTTCAAGGGTTTAGGGGAGGGGTGTTTGATACGTTTAGGTGATCTTGCTCTGGCTCCTGCTCCGGCTCTTGCTCCTGCTCTGGCTTTTGCTTCTGCTCCTGCTGCATATGGTTCTTGCTCCTGATCTTGCTTCCGCCCTTGTTCTTGCTCCTGCTTCTGCTGCTGTTCCTGCTCTTGCTCTTGATCCCGCCTGAATGGCGGGGGTGATTTCAGGAGGATTTTCCGAAGCTTGTTAGGATTGCGGGAGGGGGTGCTCAGTAAACGGGGAAGGTAACAATCATAGTCTGCATGTGCATCGTGTAAGTGTAGACCCCGTGCAGCACCGCAGAAATCACAGCAAGGGCAGACATCAGGGCAACACTGGCCACTAAAGAAGGTCAGCAGGAATAGCCACTTGTGCGCCCACGCTGATGCTACCACTGCTCCAAGCTGTACCACAGTTGTGGCTGTCGGCTCACTTCAAGCACAAAAGTTACAGGCATCCTTCACTTGTTTTTGCACAACCAGTCACTCAAGCCAGTGCTCCTGGTGTACTTCTGATCTCTCAGACTCATGAATCCTGCAGGAGCCTCTCTCGTCGAGCACTTCGGCGTTCCGGAGCCGGTTCCTCAGATCTCGGGCTTTGGGTGATGGCAGGCTGCACTCCACCCACCCAAGCATGATGCCCAGGTGCGGCGAGCCTCAGGAAGAAGACGAGGCCCAATGGCCGAATGTGTTTCTCAAGCGCTTCTCGTGTTTGGGGATAGGAAAGTGTTGCGGTCATGGACACGAGCCCTTAACAACACCCTATAAGCCCCCCCCCCTCTCGCGCTTCAGCAGCTTCGGAAAGCTGTGCACGTGGGAGGAGATGGAGGACGAGCCCGAGTTGAGCTTCGAGGAGCTGCTGGAGCAGGACATCCTTCGTAAGACCCTCTACGTCTAGGGCTCTGAGGACAAGGATTTGGACCCAAAGCCATACCACATATGCTTTTGGGGCGATTTTGACCCCAGGTACAAGCTGTGTGATGCAGGGGTCGGACTAATTACCAAAATTATTCATCAGGGCTCCAAAACGAGTTATTATGCCCCACACCCGCAGCACTAGTCTAATAATGAAGGCCCTTATTGTAAAACTCGCAAAGCCGGTGTATGGACCATAGGAAACACTTACAAATCGTTTGTGAAGCACTTTAAACCTCGTGTATGCGCGACACAGAGCCCGTAGGAAACCCCATGACTCGATTAACTAAAGAGCCTCTGTAGAAGCCAGGAAAAACAGCATAAATCCTATACGGCCATCAGAATGCCTTGCAGTTCGACGTATTCTTTGTGCTTTCTGGGTGATTCAGATTTTGTTCCTGTGCACGACGGCATTGCAACTTGACAGGAGAAAGCTTTCTTCAAAACGCAGAGCAAGAAGACGTCTTTCCCACGGTCGCAAGCCACTCAAGAGGTTCGCCGAAAGGACCCGGCATGAGTCTCCATGCATGATTTCCGGGTTCTCTGAGTTACAAAGGGCTGCTTGCTAATTGTAGCGGCTGCCAATGGGCTCCTTTCTTTCCACGCAGGTCCTTCAGCAGACCCCACCCGGACGCAGAAGAGCCTACCTTTTCAAGGGCTTATTAACTAGGGGAACCGAGCCTAAAAAGGAAGCTTGTTGAGGGTTCAGACCGTTTCATGTTCAGGGAAACCCCAAAGGTGTCAGGATTTCTCTTGTCAGTCGCAGAGACCCCAAAGCAACGCCGAAGCTTCGGCAGGGTGACTGACCTAACGCAGTTCTCCTGTAATAATTCAAGCCTGCTTGTCTGTAACAGAGAACCCAATGAAGCAGTGTACATGGGCTGGAATGCCAATGACGAAGAGGGGCACCAGGTCGGAGAACTACAGTTAGACAGGCATTGGAAAGGAACAGTATTGCTGCTAGGGGTTTCCACGTGGGAGATCCCCATCCTATGTGTTACTTACGTTCTTTTCTGAGCCCCTATAGAAGATTTGGAGCTGCAGACCGTCATCGTTCTTTAGGATCCTTAAGAGGGTCGCTACGTCATAAACTCCCCTAACTCACCCTTTTCTTAAGGATCTTGTTGTATACATTATATGAAGAACAAATAATAACAATAAACCATACGGTGTGACAAGATAAGCAAGTAACATCATAGCAGCAGTAGCTTCAGGGCTATCTTGCTGCTCCGAGATCTACATTTTGGCTTGTTTAAGGTAAAAGCTTAAACCCTAAACTCCTAAAGCCCAAACCCTTCCCCACGCATGTGCAGATCCCGCACCGTAGCTGCCAGCTCTCCACTCTAGTGTAGAAGCTTGAAAAGTTAGTATTGTTATTCGCTTATCGTCCACACTATGATTATGCTAAAATATGCTCCAGCATCCCATTCTACTTATTAAGGCCCCAATATGAACCACCGACCCTCAATTCCTTGAACATCCACAGGCCTGACTCAAAGAGACCCCTGAAATTTAGGCGCAGACCGAGCATCTTGTGCCTTTCTCGCAGGAGAACCGTGGAAAGAAGGGCAGCAAGCCGTAAGCTCCTGATTCTGGTTGTAGCTGAGATGCACGCCCAAGGGCCATCGATGTTTAGAGTCGAGGCTTGTACCCTAAACCCTAAACCTAAACTGCAAACAGGGAATGCGGGTTTTACTTCCAGAGTTTTGGTGTTGCATGCACAGTGGACTGTAAGCCATCTTGTTTCGTCGTTGCCGATTTCTAATTCTCGTGTTCCAATGCAGAAGGCCCTAGCAGCCATCTTGACTGGGCGACATCCAAAGTTCCTTTTCACTTTCTTCGAGCTCCTAGTCCAAACCAGCTTCCTGGATCGACATTTGGGACCTCGCGCGGAGAAAAGGGACTGAAGCAGGGGGATTTTGAGGGTTCGGGGGGGAATTCTGTCTTGTGGTAGATTCAGCGGTGTTCAGTTTGACCTGTGGGACGGGATGAGGCGCACCCACATGCTACTTACCTGGTTGCTCGGCCCATGTTCAATGCCTAGCTTTGCATCAGCAGGGTGCTGCTTATGTGCTAGCCCAAGTCAAGTGACATGCGTGCCATTCGAGGATCTGCTCAGGAGCTGGTCATGCCAGCGTTGTAATGGATCCTCAACCCTAAGCCCTAAACCCGAAGCCCTAATCCCGAAACCCTAAGCCCTAATTAAACCCAAACCCTAAGCCCTAAACCGTGCAACTCCAACTCCTTCCTCCGACTTCCCGAAGATTTGTCTGTCCCTCGAAACACGAAATGAGATCACGCAGCCGCTCTTGAAATTTGCTTCGTGCTGCTGCATGCACCTTGAGGTTTAGACACCGTCAGAACAGCATGTCGCATGCATCATCTCCTAGACGGCCTCGACACTTGTAGTGACTTTAGTCGATCCAGCTAAGATGTTTTCTCTCTGGTCGGGCACTTTCCGTTGCGGGGAAGTTTGTGTCGTGGCTTTACATGTCGGGACAGGGGAGTCTGATCAATCAGAGCGCAGTTGACATTGTAACATGCATTGGGCCTCGGTGGAGCATCCATCACCTTTCACTGGCTTGGGGCATGATGATCTCTGCAGTGTGTCCGAAGCATTGACATCACTCACGCTGCTCTTTGGCAGCAGGCGGCAAAAAAAGCAGACAGCAGATACATGTCAGTAAAGCTCTTCGCAGCAGCTGTTCGAACACAACTTTATGCAAATTCTTTTCTTGAGTGCGAAGTATGGATGCGTACTGCGACCTCCAGCAGCGGCTGTTAAAGTTAGGAGCCCGACGAAGCCATGGCGGCTAGGTTATCGTTTCGAAGAGGCTGGAGCTGACTTTCAATTGCCAAACCTTGTTCCGATTCGATCGAAACCTGAGCCCTAAACCCTGAACCCTAAACCCACAATAGTGGATTCCGCCAACCTTAACTGCTAGGTGGAAAAAGGTGCTCAAAAAAAAACCCTAAACCCTAAGCCCTAACCCTAACCCTAAACCCTAAACTTGTGGAGCCTTCTTGGTTTTCTCCAGGGATTTTCGCATCGGCACTGTTGCTGAGCGTGATTCTTCATGGTCAGGACCTCAGTCGTTACTTGGAGGTTCATGGATAGTTATACGGGTCGTTATAAGTGACATTTTCAGTACCTATAGCTAGGACCTATACTAAGGGCACTTTAAACCACTTATAAGTACCCATGAACTTCCAAGTAGAGCATCGCATCCTGATGTACAGACTGCTGTGGGAAGGGATGCTCAGGTGCCCAGACATTCTGCAACCACAACATAGTCCAGCCCTGAAGCTCAGAGCGCTGTGCTGTGCAAGATCTTACAGCTTCACAGCGTTCTTTCAGCCTGCCGTCACGCCGGCGCAGGCACAGAGTCTCTAGAACCGCTCGAGCCAACAGCCTGGACTCGGAATCTGGGTTAGCACCTCGGAGCGGGAGCAGGGGATAGTGTAGCGTAGCACCTCAGAGTAACCTCAGTGTCTGGGCTTTGCAAGACCAGAGTCCCGCTGTGTGGCACTGAACTGCAGAGCGTGGCAACCCTGTAGCAGTGGCGTCGTGCTGTGACACGGAAGTATGAGTGCTTATGTTCACATGACAGGTTTTCTGGTTTTGCCATTGTGATGCTACCAACACTTGAAAGAGAAGTAAACCGATATGTCAATGTGGTTGTATACATATACACACACACATACAAATACACATGCATATACGTACTCGTATACATGTCTGTAATCGTCTGTAACCTGTGATCTCGCTACATTTTTGAAAGGTGGTCTAATGTCGTTGTCACATACAGGCAGCTGCAGATGCCCACCAGAGCTGCTGAACTGCACCAGGCTGTACAAAGCTGCGACCAACATCAAGGACTGGGGTTTAGGGTTTAGGGACCATTCAGGGCCGTAGATGTAGAAGTGAGCTTACGGTTCGAGATCCCATGTGCAAAGGTCACACCAAACCCTAAACCCCAAGCCCTAAACCCTAAAGTCCAAGCCCTAACCCCAAACCCTAAACCCGAAACTGGGCGCAGGGTTCGTATCATCGCATCTTGGCGCAGGTTCGCATGGCTCCAGACGTGAATGCGCCGACTTTGGCTGGAGCCCGGAGCCCAAGCCACTTAGGGTTAAGGGTTCAGGGGTGTGAGGGTTTAGAGTTGAGAGGGGACTGTTGTGGCGTGGGAAGATAAGATACGCACAAGATAAGCATTTTTTTACTTCTTCGTTGCTACCTGTGATGCAGCAGAACAAGCATGCTTTGCTTCGAGCGGTCTCTGTGGCAACACCCGTGACATGGAAAACTACGTGGACGCATATGTGCAGAACACCCAAAACGAAGCGACATATGCTCATGAGGCTTGTCTTAGGACAGATTTTCATACAGATGCTCAAGGCCTTTCTGATTGAGAACGGCCTTCATGTCATTTCAATTGTCACCGTTGTTTTTGTGATTGTAGTAACACTTCTTTAACGTAATTGTTGCAATCAGTCTTATTTCCGTTATGGTATTGTTTACACGGTTGTTACTATAACAATATGAAGGTTCCAGGCGGGAAGTCCCCCCCTGCGAAAACACACATTACGAATAATGGCGTCGTAGTACCACATAGTATTTTGATGAAGCTGCTTCGTGCGATGAGGCAGGAGCCGTTATTTCCTTCAGTTCTTGCCTGCCGGATAGTCAACACTGCTTTCTACGCCCCGGAAAAGAGATGATCAGGGCCGACGTCATTCGTGTACTCGCGCGTCAGTATACCTGTTAGGGTTCAGGGGTCTGGGGTTTAGGGGTTTAGGGGTCTAGGGGTTTAGGGTTTGGGGGTTGAGGGTTTAGGGCAATGACAGCACTGCGATGAAAATGTAAAGTACCGACGGCACCACCACGACCACTATCAGCCGCGTTGGTGGTGCTTCTGCTGCGGCTGCTGCTGGTCGTGCTGCGACCGCTGCTGGTCCTACTGCCACGAAGATTATCACGCACTACGAATCCGCAAATCAGAATAAACTACACCACCTTCTGTAGTACATATTGCTATCCTACTTTCATGCAGCCAGCTACACCTTTATTCTGTCAATACAATTGCATCCACCTGTAGACTGTTTTCACAGTTATCTATAGATTGTACACTAACTCAGACTATCTCATCTAGTTTTCACGACACTTTCCACTTTTTCCTTCTCCCGAGGCCAACCCTAAATCCCGTAAGCCCTAAACCCTAAACGAGGCCGAAAGCCAGAAGCTGAAATCCGGCGAGTGGATCTCGATGATCAAAGCCGGCGACGCGCGGGACTCGGTCGGACGGTTTTCAGGGCTTGGAAAAGGTATTTCTAGGTTCCCCAGTAGTACCCTTTTGCCCTTTTTTTCTTTTGGGGTCCCCTTATTCTGACCGCTTACGGTTTCCGGGGCTTCAGCGTTTAGACAAGGTATCTCTAGATTCCCCGGCACTAGTAGTACCCTTTTGCCCTTTTTGTTTTGGGGTCTCCTTTCTCGAACCGAATATTAGGAAACAGGGTACCCTTTTTATTAAGGGTGTTACTCGGAAACCTACATTTTGAAGATTTCTTATTGTTGAAGCCAGATGTAAGCGCCTGCCCGAGCTTAAACTCACACAGCTCTTCACCCCCCCCTCCCCAACACCCTTAACTCCCAACACCCTAGTATAGGGGCTCAAATAATTACCTGCATTATTTGGGGTGTTCCTTATTAAAATTATAGTATAGTGGGCCCCAAAACCTTATTCTAATTATTAATTCCTCTATATTGCAACCTTTAGATGGTTAAGACCTAACCCCTAAACCCTAACCCCTAAAGCCCCAAACCCTCTAAACTCCTCAGGTGTTTCAATGCTCGCAGATGAAGACCAGAGACGGCCAGGTGTGAGGGCCTCAAGAACACGGCAGGACCAGTGCACGAGTGGTTGTCAAGGGATGCCAGGTTCAGGGTTTATACGGTTTAGGGCTTAGGGTTTCGGGTTTAGGGTTTTGGTTTAGGGTTTGAGGTTTAGGGTTGGTTTTGGGTTGAGGGTTTTGGGTTTGGGGTTCAGGGTGTTTGGGTCCGGTTTTGCGGTCTTTGTGGCTTGTTTTCATTCTATCTGCGCATTTGTTCGGTGCGTTCAACATGAAAAGGCAAGGAACCCATTATGTCGTGCCTATGTGGGAGATCCTCCGGGCTTCGGGTTGACGGAGAATGTCCTTGTCCTGCGCATCTGACCCGAGGTATTTGAAGCTCGCCGATCAAGATGGCTGGGTCTTTGGGAAAGGTGTCTCCGGTGAGTGGCGCTGGCCAGTTTATCGGGCTTAAGTAGGGCTTGGGACTTAGAATTCCTAGAAGTGCTCTAAGTTTAGTGTGTACCATAAGAGTTCCTTTGAGGGTTTCTCATGTCACCAACTTCGCTGTCCACCCTAAACCCTAAACCTCTGTCAGGTGGACCGGCCGGGACATTGTTGTTCCCGTACCAGACTCGGAAGCACTGGAAGCCAAGGCTCAAGACACGCTCTCTAACAATTCCGTACAAAGAGACTCCAACATCCCTTAATTTACGGAATGTACATGAAATCATATTCGGGTTCCTAGTAGAACTTAAGGTATATATTCCTTTATTAGAGGATATTGGAGTCTCTGGCTGAGTAGTCTTTGGGATGCCCCTTCTTGAGTCCTGGCACGAGGCGAGGATTGTCAAAGACACCATGGAGCGTCAGCTGATTCGCGACCCCTCCGACAAGCCGTGGCCCCGGCCACTCCTCTTCTTCGTTCATATGGGGGTTTTCCGAACATAGGGGACCCTAATATAGTACCCTAAATAGTGGGATCCTTATTATAAGAACCCCAAAATACGGTACCCCTAATTTTCGGAAACTCCTATATCAAGTGCTGCCGACGTTGCTTTGACCCCCTAAGCCTCAGACCCGTAAGCATCCTGAAACTGAAAAGCCCTGAGCCCGTCAACCCCGAAATCCTGAACCTAACCTCAAAACCCTAAAACCTTAAACCCTCAAAAACCCAAAAACCTTAAACCATCAAAAACACTAAACCTTAAACCGTAAACCCCTAAACCCGAGACGAGGTTCGCCTTGTACTTAGTGGGCGGCGCGCTGCCTCTCCTCTGCAAGATGAGCTGCTTGCGGCGAGAAAATTTAATATACTATACTGTATTGTATTCTATCATTTGTAAATACACAATGTGTATATATATATATACATACACTTTTTCTATGTATTTATGAGCTACTTTACTCTATTACAGTACGTCATGGTAAACTATATCATAGCGCATTGTCTGTATGATGTTCTGCAGAGTTGTAAAGACAGAAGTTTGACGAGTCCTCTGCCGCAGGTTCCTTGTGGCCCTCGAGCGACTTTGGGAGGAGTTCGTGTGAGAGCTGGCAAGGTAGCCGCAATCATAGACTTGCTGAAACTTCGTCGCCTCCCAAAAACTCTGCTCTTGCAGCGCGGAGAGCTCTTGTGAAGTCAGAGGGACTGACACTCGTAGTTACAATCACTTCGGATCAAGCCTGTCCGAAGCCTCTAAGGAACTACAGCCCTTCATGGCCAACACCATGTCGGTCTCGTTGACATTATGTGCAATTATAAGCTCCCGGGATTTCTGTTGCCCGGACTGCTGCTCTAGGTTTCTCCCCAGCTGTGGGGCGCGTGTGTTTGCATCATGTCTTACGAGATTCAGGCTCCGCTGCACTCTGGAGCTTCTTTATGGCTCGAAGCTAAACAGCAGCGTCAAAACGTGGCTTGTGAAATCTGATTCCATGAATGCCCTCTACCTGCTGCTTGGGCTCCGATGTTTTTGTTGTTGCGCATGCAGTGCGAAGGGGTTGCGATTGAGTTTGTGTCCTAAGGTTTCTTGCTTTGTGGAGGTCCCATATCGCAGAGGCTGCGCGGCTCGGCGTCAGCATGAGGCGGCCGCGGAAGTTTTCAAGCTGATGTTTTGGCTTCGGCCCTGAGAGATGTTGAAATTCTTGAAGTCCCATCATAGTGCATGCACAGGAAGTGGTGCAGCTCGTCCAAGTGAGATCATCCGCATTTTCCGGCTATTCATGATCTCACGGTGCACGCGAACATTCTCATCCTTTATGCCGCTGCAAAGGTGTGGAGCGATACGGCCACGGCAACAGGTGGTACATGAAAGATGCGTCAGGAAGCATCCAGGGCTCGAATTCCGTTTTCGGAGATCCATATCACGGGAAGCCCATGGAGTGTCAGTGCATGCCCGCTTCAGCGATCCAGTGGACTCGATGTGCATGCAGGCTAGCATTCTCATTCTCCATGGAGCTGCAATGGTGTGGTGCGATACGGCCATGGGACAAGGTGGCCTGGCACGTGAAAGAAGCACCACGAAATTTCGGAAAGCAAGTGCAATTGCTTGTTGAAACGGCCTGAAATGGAAGTGGAAAGCAGAATTGCACACCAGACTTGGGACAGACAGGACGTTGACGACAAGAAGGCATTTATAGCACAGAGGGTGAGTCCAAAGCTGGCCACGGACCTGTGCTTAATCCTTCAACGCGCGAATGAAGGTAGGTTTACCAGGCGGAGCCTCTGTGGATCCGGTCAAAGGGCCGAGGACTCAAACTACAGGCCCTAGCAAGCTTCGGGACCGTGCGATTGGGATCGTACAGTATGGATTGTTCGGCGTTTGCCGTGAAGAAGCTGTTCCCAAACGGGCAACAATTTGTGGAGATTTGACAACCTTGGACCCTCAAATCTTGGGTTTCAGTGCAAGTCGTATTGCGAGAACGATGATCGGATGGACATGCCATTTCTGCAGTAGGATCGCGGACCTGCGTTGCCTATGTTCACTGCAGGTTTTAGAGAAATCAAGGCAGCCGCACAATCCGAAAGATCCGACTGTCCCGCCAAACCTCACTGAGCGGACGTGGCAGAACATGTGTTAGGGCATCGCAATGCATTGTAGGTGTAGAACTCTTAGCAGAACCGCATTGCAGGAACGCATCAAGGAACCTTTTGAGGAACCGTCTAAGCAGGTTAGGCGGAGAGTTGGAAGGTCCTGGCTCGAGCTTTGTAAGGAACCTCTGCAAGTCTTCTCCAAAGTCCTGGGTTTAGGGTTTAGGCTTCTGTGATGGGTGCTTGTGGAGTCGTTTCCCTGCTACGCCCTCACGAGAAGTCTCGGAAAAGCGCTGCTATCGAAACGCTGTGTCACATTGTTGGCTCTTCTTTACCTGGCGAACTGAAGCCTTGCTTGGAGAACGTTTCATGCTTCGCAATGCCAGCCAGCTTTTTGCCTTTGTCGATGCGCCGCAGCTTCTCTGGCTCAGATTTCTATGCTTGTCTTTCAAGCGTTCGTTGTTTGCCACGTCTTCGGCTGGCGGTGCTCTGCCTTCCGTGAGTCAACCGAGTTGGATGAAGTCCTGAGTTCCGGCAACGCATGTGTCTATGAAGCCCGTCCGCTGCCCGGCCGCAATAGGCACGATACACTGCATGTGGTGTACTTCGCCATGCTGGGCTGCCTCATGTAGATTTCATGGCGATCCAAGGACTTCACCCGAGAAGTTTGATGCAATCTCGCTGAGCTTTGCTGACCCTGACTTCAGCATCCTTGACTCTCGCGAGTTCTTTCTATCGGAACTGCCAGCTTGCCAAGAAGCCCTCTCTGGCATTGAGCTACGCAAGGTGCCGAACTCCACCGCGGCTAAGCAGTTGCAGTTAAGCCAGAGAGTCAGAGTGAAACAGATCAAGGATGCTATCAGCGCGGCCAAGAACCACGATGCATCTTTCGTGCGGGATCAGTACATGAGCTTGGTTGCTAAAAGCGGTTTGCGGGAAGCACCAGCTGTCGAACTGCATATGTTTCCGGAAAGCGCACTGGACCCGTACTCGAATTGGTCCGTCCTAGTCGTTCCCAGAGCCCGCGAGATATTTGGCAAGACACTCTTTCTGTGTAATGCCTTTGCCGCCAACCGCTGTGTCGCCAAGCTTCCCTTCGAGCCATTGCCATTTCATTTTTCACATGCATTGCGTAGCTGGGATCCTTTACTAGATACTTCGAGGTCTGTGTCTCAGATTGAACTGATAGCCCCCGAGTTGTTCTTGCTCTTGGGTCTGGGAGTCTTGTGCTGCACAGTTGGTTGGACAGTTCTCAGACTTGCGCAGTCACTTTGCAAAATCGCGAACTCACCTGCCGTGCAGACCATTGACAAGCTATTGGAGCTGCCCCTCCCACAAACGTACCAGGTCATCAGGACTACCGTGGTATATGCAGAAGCGGAGAGCCAGGAAGTCTCACTTGTTGGGCCCTTGGACCCCTACGATGGGCATCGTGAGGTTGCAGTTGCCGAGATGAAGAGGTCCTCGTGGTATGTTCACGCCTCCGCCTTTCGGCGTTTGCTGGGTAGCCTGAGATATTGCTTGCGGTCACACCAGCCAGAGGCCGTTATGGGGCGCTTGCAGACTCCACCTGGCTGGATCATACTCTACGACGAAACAAGCAGCACAGCTGGAGTTCGTGGTGCTTGCATCACGGAACCTGCCGCCTTCAAAGCACATACGGATTTTCTCGTGTCTCCAGGCTCTGTGCTGCGTCGCCAGCTGATTCTTGCGGCGAGCCATGCTTCAGCACAATGGAAGCTTCTTTCCGACTTGGCTAGACATTTGCCCGTGTCTAGCGTTGTAATAGCGGCACAAGGCTGCTTCTTCATGCATGTGCTCGTTCTTCAGCAAATTGAAAGAAATGTGTACTGGGGAGTGAATCATGACGAACTCCTTGAGGCGCAGCAGAAACGACTAAGTCCGACTCCGAGCTATGCCTCCTACGCCTTTGCAGCGAGTGCTGCGATCCAAGCTGTCGTGATTTTCATGACGTTCGGCGGCCAGTTCTTGGATCTCATATCTGGTTGCTCAGCGCTGTTGGTTGCGGTGGGTGTGCATGTGTGGGACTTGTATGTATCGGTCACGGGACTCGAGAAATGGGCGCAGCCACAGCGCACTTGCGAGTGGGTCACTGGGAGCTCTACTTTGCCCAGCACACTTGACAAATTAGATGCTGTGGGCAGCAAGAGAGAATCCTGGCCTAACTGTTGCATTATGATTTGGTTTGTTTGAGTTTGGGTGGGCCGGACCACAGAAGCGAATAGACTGCGAGGGGCTTACGTCCTGTAGAGTATGATGAGCACTCGCTACTGCCAGCCATGCTCAGGAGTGCCACTTCCTTGTTGCAAGCATGTTGTCTTGGACAGCGGCCACCACTGCCTGGACTGTTTTGGCCTGCATGACCCTGGATGGTATGCGGATGCATGGCACTCTTGTTGACTACTCTTTCAGCCAGGGCTACCTTCTCTACGAAGCAGAAGCGACCACCCTGCAGAACACTCTGTTGTTGCACAGTAGCTCGGATTCCATTACATTTGCATTTCAGATTGGCGAGCATACGGCGAGTCTGAGCTTGGAGTATCAGCACCCGCAGTTGGAAGGCCGGCAGCTTCGTTTTTGTTTCACAGGTCCCATGATGCCACAAAGACATTATATTAGGGCAACCATAGCCAACTACTTTCTCTGTGCCGGAACCCTAGCAATTCTCAGAACCGTCATAGCCCTAATATCAAGTACTTCTTCCAGATCCTCCCAAACAGAGCGCGAAGGCCAACAGGAGGTCCTCCTGTATTCCAAAGTGGAGGCAGGTGCTGCAATGATGACTTCCTCGGTCACAGCAGGGGAGTACGCGGTGGGAGAGTCAGAAAGTCAGTTCATGGTAGTATATAATTACGGTAAGTCCTAACAAAACATGTGGTACCAGTGTCTGACAAGAGCACTGGAGACCCCGAGTTTTTGTGAGAACCTCCCAGGTGTTTCTACCACAAGGCCCTTTTTACAGTCGCATGACTCTTCGTGCAGCGAGCAAGCTGCGAATCAAAGACACAGTGCCTCCTGGTGGAGGTGATTCGGTGCTGGATTCTTTTCGAAATAAAAATGCTTTGGGACAGTTTGCGTTTGTTTCTTGTTGACTACGCGGTAGTGCTCGAAGGTATGTGATTCATGTTATACGAGTTGGGGAGACGATCAGCCTCTCTCTAAACGGCACTGCTGATGTCGACGAGCCTGCAGATCCCAACCTCACCGCGCCGTTTCATGAGAGGCGTGGCTGGAGCTACCAGAAGAAGCACTTCGATTGGCATGTGCCGAAGCTACGCGGGGATCTGACTTTGGGTGTGGAGCTCCGGCCTATCTGTTTTGCGCCCCTTGTCGGCGTTGGCCCAGGGAGGGTGTCAAAGTATGACTTGGCAACCCTGGCTCCCTCTTGCGACTGCGGCACGGAGAAGCCGGGCGTCGGCAACGACTGCCTTCATCAGGAGATCCTTGCACTGCCAGGATCGGATGTGTGCGTCTTCCTGCGCCGTGAGCACAGTGCACGAGGACGGTTGAGGCCGGACGAAAGCCAGGGCAGTCTGTCTGGCAGGGGCTCGGACCTTGTACAATGGCTGCGAGATGTGAGCATCAGCGGCAAGTCCGTGGTTCTAATTTCTTTTCATACTGGTGACTCCGGCTCAAAATCTTGGAGGCCGTTTCGAGCAGAAAACTCGACCGATGAGTACGAGATTTCGAATTTGTTCCTGCTCTCAATGCCGGCGAGGTTGTTGTTGATGATGGACACACAGCTCGTAGTGGCTGCAACACAGGACCCTACAGATGCCGAGGAGTCTGTCCTTCCACTGCGAATTGTGCCGCACCATCCTCCAATATATCTGAGTATTCCAGCCGGGGACAGTGATGGCTTCATGCTTCCGGAGTTCAGTGTGTACAACATGCGAACCGAATACACAGCCTGCTTGTTGAGCAGTGACCAAGTACAGGGCAATGTCTTGGATGCTCGCTTTGAGGTGCACGAAGAGCTAGTTTACTTGGGCAAGGACTGCCTAAAAAGTGAGGTCCAGCGCAAACGGTTTTGGGCAGTTCGCAAGAAAACGCCTGGTTGCAACGAATGTGCCAGCTACGTGTATCCTCCCTGGGGTGACAAAAGCGACATTACAGTGACGAGTTCTATCGTGACATGCATGACAGCGGCAGTGGGCTTGGATGACAACGATACTTTGATTCGCAGTGTAGAGAGTCTACCAACCAAGGCAATCATGCGTGACAGGAACGACTGCAACATCTTGCAATTCGCAATACGATTGAATCGCCAAAGGATGTTGGACGAGCTGCTCAAGTATTGGAACCCAGCTTCAACAACCGCCGAGGAGACTCCACTAGGTGTTGCAGCTTCCGAGGGGAATACAAGGATGCTGGAGTCACTCATCGCACACCGTGCTGATGTCAATGCGTTGGATCGCCGTGGCAGAAACGCATTGTTCCATGCTAGCCACAACTGCCATGTTCGTGCGGTGGATTTACTTGCAAGGATGAAAGCTAATGTGAGCGAAATGATTGCTCCAAGCGATGGGAGCCAGCCCGGTACTCAGAGTAAAGCCGCTCATGTGAGCACATTGACATGTGTTTCACAAGGCCAATTTGCACGGGCACCTATACCAAGGTGCCGCGTGACGCCATTGTTGTCACTATTCACTCAACCTCGAGGGCAAGGCTGTCGACGAGCTGAGATGCTGAATGATCTGATTAAAACCCTTGTGCAGAATCACAGCGCGCGTCTGTCTGTCGAGGACAGATGGCGTAAGTAGGAAACAGACAAACCAGGGCCGTGAGAATCTGAATTCAGGACCATAGGTAACCTAAATTCCAGATTTTGGGCCTGTTGCCCCGTTTTTTGCGGCTGAGCAGAAACCTGAAAATGTGATTTAGAATCTAGCAAAAACCAATAATAAGCCCTAAAGCTTTGGGTTGTTGTTGGGTTGTTTTTGGTGTCGAAGCTGCAGTTTTCGGGTCTGGGGTTCAGGGTTTTAGTGCTCAGGTTTGGGCTTGAGGTTCATAGTTTAGAGTTTGAGTTTCGGGTGTGTTGTCATTTTGGAGTCTTCGAGAAGTCTATGATCTTGCCGCGGTTTACAGCAGGCTCTCGTAAAAGTATGTGGTTATATGTGGTTATTCAGGAACTAGGGAATGGGTTGCAGGGTTTACAGCATAACCCTCAAGCGCTACATTGCTGCCAATTGCACAACCCGAACCCTCAGCACTGTCAGCACAACCCCAACACAAACCCTGGTGCTGTCAAGAACAACCCCTACGCACGGCACGCACGGCACGCACGGCACGCACGGCATGCACGGCATGCATGGCACGCACCGCGCGCACCGCATGCAGGGAACACCCACCCACCCACCCACCCACCCACCCACCCA